>CANTUS010000010.1:3007500-3487500 GCA_947683365.1 Euphorbia pulcherrima
CTATACGAAAGGAAGTTGACAAGTTTGTACAGCGCTGTAGAATCTACCAAGTGTTCAAGGGAGCTGCCACAAATGCCGGGTTATATAGACCACTACCTGTTCCTTCTGGTCCTTGGAAGGATGTGAGCATGGACTTTATGCTTGGATTGCCTCATACTCAGCGAGGTAATGATTCTATTTTTATGGTGGTTGATCGTTTTTCGAAGATGGTGCACTTTATTTCGTGTAAGAAAACTACTGATGCTGTTAAAGTTGCTCAATTGTACTTCAAAGAGGTTCACAAACTGCATGGTTTACTAAAGTCAATTGTATCAGATCGAGATACGCGCTTTCTTAGTCACTTTTGGCGCAGTTTGCGGAAGATGGTGAACACACAGTTGAACTTCAGTAGTGCTTATCACCCCCAAACCGATGGACAAATGGAAGTGGCCAATCACTCCTTGGGTAATATGTTGCAGAGTTTGGATAGCGAGCACGTGAAGAGTTCGGATATAAAGCTCAGTCAGGCTGAATTTGCTCATAATCATGCAGTTAACCGAAGTACTGGATTTAGTCCATTTGCTGTCGTTTATTCTGTACTTCCTTGCAGTCCCCAGGATTTGCTACCTGTACCTGACCAGATTCGTCGTCATGGCAAGGCTGAAGATTTTGTAAATAGTCTTCGTAGTGTTCATGAAGCTGTGAGGGAAAATCTGTTGAGAGCCAACGCAAAATATAAAGAAGATGCTGATAGGAAGCGCAGACATGTGGAGTTCGATGTGGGTGATTTGGTTTGGGCTGTTCTGACAAAGGAGCATTTTTTGGTGGGAGAGTATAACAAACTTTCAGCAAAGAAGATCGGTCCAGTGGAGATCATTGAAAAGATTAACTCGAATGCATATCGTTTGAACCTGCCGAGCCACATTCGCACTGCTGACGTGTTTAACGTTAAGCATCTCATTCCTTTCACTGGTGATACTTCAGATGATGACGATTCGAGGGCAAATTCTTTCTAGCCAGGGGAGGAAGATGTAGATGAGAGAGCGTTGGTGTACTTGGAGAAAATTGATAAAAGTGGCTAGCTCGGTTACTATTCCTTTTGGCTTTTTGGGTCGTATTTCGACATTTTAGGACACTTTTCTGATCAGAAATGGCCCAACGAGCAACGCTCATGACATAGACATGAACCCCACCCTATCGGGCCCTAATTTCGCCGTTTAGGCCCTTAATTTTGCCTTTTTCTGTTTTCAGGGACTTAATTGCAATTTTCTAAAAGTTTGTGTGCTTTTCTTTTTTTTCTAGGGTTTTAACCCAAGCCTCTAGATCTTATTTATAGGTGTGTTTGACAGACAATTCGGTAGTTTTTGATTGAATAATATTGGCTGCGGCTATTTCTCCTAATTACTCTAAATCTTGAAGAATTTAGGGTTCTTAGAACCCTCTTTTGTTTACGGTCTGGAAGAATTGTGAACAATAGAGTTATTTTCTTGTCTTGTGATTGATTCCGCTGCATCACCTTCTACCTGGAAAACAACAAAGAGTAGTCAGAGAGGTAGCTAAAGTAGCAAATGGTCCAGTAATACTTGTGATAGTGTCGGGAATGGATATTTCGTTCACAAAAGGAAACGAAAAAATAACAAGTATACTATGGGTAGGATATCTGGTGAAGCCGGTGGAGATGCCTTGGCTGATGTAGTGTTTGGCCGATACAACCCTGGTAATTCTCAACTGTTTTGCCATTGAAGCATTCGGTTGGGGATCTGCTAGTGTAGTTTGTAGTTGTGATTCAATGTTTGTCTGAATTTTTTCAGATGGCAGATTGCCGATGACTTGGTATCCCTAGTCATATGCAGAAAGTGGGCCCATGAACATCATGAACATGAGGCCAAACTCTTCGGTGGGAATTCCGGGTCAGACTTACAGATTTTACACTAGTAAGACAGTGTATTCATTTGGGGATGGACTGAGCTATTCCAAGGTCAAGTACAAGATTTTCCAAGCGCTGGATTCGATCTTAAATAGCCACGTTTGTGATGAGGAGTCAGCCTTTGAAATGCAACTAGAAGTTTCGAACTTGGGAAGAATAAGTTTGAGCCATTCAGTTCTTCTCTTCTCTTCACCACCTTCAGTCCACAACTCGCCACAAAAGCAATTAGTGGACTTTCAGAAGGTTGCTCTTGATGGGAAGGAAGCCATTACCATTACTTTCAAGGTTGCTGTATGCCAACACTTAGCCACTGTGGATGAACTTGGCAACCGGCGAATCTTGCAGGTAGACCATGTATTTGAAGCGGGAAACATAAAACACTCGATAAGAGCTAGGATTTGAGTGTTTATCTTTAACATTATACTATTTTTATGTTTCTGTTTAGTTTATTGTTGGGTGTTAAGAACCTTTTTTCTATTTATGTATGCTTTGAAAAATTTGGATTAAGATATTTCAATGAATTAAATCGTTTCATATTGTATGGTTTAAATTAGATTATTAGAATAAATATAAGGTTACATTATGGAGTAACGTTTGTATGCGTTTAATAAGGACATTTATAAGCTTCTTAGGTGCATATTAGAATTCATTGGGCGGTTAACTTTGGAAATTTAATTACAATAAACCTTAAAGATGAAGGTTATCATCCCATTTAAACCATTGTCAGCTTCTTAAAAATCTATAAATAGGATAAACGTTTCAAGTTGTATCCATAACCTGAAAACATATATGCATTCTACAATGGCAAATACTCCCCTTCACTTTTTATTCGTGCTGTTTCTCTTCGGTCTTCTTACTCAAGGTATAATATTTTTCAGCGAAAGTTTTTTTTCGTATCAATGAAGGTACTTACAAAAGTTATTTACTTCTTTTTTGTTTAAACACAGGTAATTCTCAATGTTCAATACACGGAGCTCTTAAAATTAATCAAACCGCTATAGGCGCAGTTGAAGGCAAGACAAGGTGGCATGTGAATGTTTTAAATCATTGTATATGCACAAGAGTTGGTGTCTCATTCAGATGCGGCACTTTTAAAACTGCAGAGCCGGTTTCTGGAGGATTGAGTGTCCGCGATGGTTTATGTGTTCACGATGGACCTCTTGATGGATATGAATCGTTCAATTTCACATATGCTTGGGATCCTCAATATCATTTTAAAGTGGTTCAAGCCGAATTGATTTGCTCTTAGATGCATTTCGAAACGGGAATGAAAAGAACTCAAAATAAAATAAATGATGGTAGATAATTCCTAAGTATGAGAGTTGTAGGCAGCTTCTGTCTTTTCTCTTTACAAATGGAATGTTCTTACAGACTTACTTGGGATACATTTGGAAATTAATTGCAATAAACCTTTAAGATGAAGGTTATCATCCCATTTAAACTTTTGAGGTTTTATCCATAACATATCAACATGCAATTTACAATGCGAATATTTCAGTTCAATATTTATATACGTTTTTTTAAATTTGACTCGTATGAGCTTACAATAACAACAAAGGAAAACCTTATCCCACCCCGCCCGAGTGTAGACTCGAACATGTAACCTCTAGGATCACAGCTTGAAGGCTCAGCCACTAGACCAAGCCTTTACTACCAATATTTATATACGTTGTTTCTCTCTAGTCTTTTAATCCAAGGTACAATATTTTACAATGAATTTTTTAATGTACGATTACGACAAAGTATGAATTTTGTATGTTTCAATGACGACTTCTATTTTTCCATTATATGATGTATTCCCAACAGTATTTACCCAAAAAAAAATGTATTCCCCACTATGTTCAAGCACTTCCTAAGGTTTATTTTTGTGCCTAAATGTGTGTTCCCCTTTTCCACTAATTTTAGCGGCTAAATAATCTTTTCCACTAATTTTAGCGGCGAACACTAAGTTTTCCAAATAAAAGTAATACTCCCTCTCTATTTATTTATTTACTGGTCTTCTTACATATTTCATATTTATTAAGTATTAATTAGAGGGTAAATTAATAATTCAGATAGAAAATTACTACTTTACCCTTAATGCTTAATTTTCAATTCAATTGTAATTATTGATAATGAGATAAATGAGGGTAAAGTTAAAAAAATAACGGAAAAATGCCTAAAATTTTGAGGATAACCAGTATTTTTAGTGTGGACGTTGAAATTTGACCTTCAATTCAATAGTTATCATCAGGCATCTCGAGTATTCATAGAAAACAATAATATTCATATAAAAGATATATAAAACATAATCATATATTATTAATTTTAGGCATCCCGAGTATGTTTATAAGAACATTAAATTTGTAAAGACAGAAAAAAAGATCTAGTAGGTCTCTACTGCTATCATAACTTTGGTATAAGAAAGCATCATATCTCTTATCATGAGTTGTATCTACTTTCATTTGCCGCATATCAATTCGGCATTGATCACTTTAAAGTGAAATTGAGGATCCCAAGCATATGTGAAATTGAACGATTCAAACCAATTAAGAGGCCCTTCGTGTACGCATAAACCACCGCCGACGGTCAGCCCTCCAGAAACCGGCTCCGCCGTTTGAAAATCGTTGCAATTGAATGTGACGTCCATTCTTGTGCATATACAATGATTATATACATTCACAAACCACTTTGTCTTGCCCTTTACTACACCTATAGCGGTTTGGTTGATTTTAAAAGATCCCAATACTGAGCACTGACAATTACCTGTGTTTTGAAGAATTATTCTATAAATAATCGAAATCCATATTGTAATATATTAAAAAAATTCACTGAAAATATTGTACCTTGAGTGAGAAGACAGAAGACAAACAACACAAACAAACACCGAAGGGAAATATTAGCCATTGTAAAAATGTATTTTTATATGTTGCTATGGATAATACTTGAAAAGTCTATCCTATTTATAGATTTTCAAAATTTATTGCAATTAATTTGCCGATGTAACGATGAGAGTGTAAATAAATGCATTCTTAAAAATTCTACTTCTATAGGTGCAGTTTCTTCCCATCTTTGTTGGTTTTAAAACAGATAATAAAATTTGCATTTTTCTTTCCTAATCAATGCAAGAGTTTGAATCATAATGCGGAAAAAAATCACATGTCCCTAATTTAGTGTTTCTTTTTATGTTACCCATTTATTTTTCGACATGTGACAAGTTTGTAGGAGAGATATGATGAAAAGTTGGAAAGTAAATTTGAAAAATAATAAAATAATAGTACTCCGTCCATCTTTTATTACTTGTCTTCTATAACATATTTCACACTTTTTAAGACATAAAAATACTATTTTACTCTCTAATTAATGTTTAGTTTTCTACTTCATTGCAATTAATGATAACGAGACAAATGAGGGTATAATTGAAAAAATAATCTAAAAAGTGCCTAGATATTTAAGAATGACAAGTAAAAAAATTTGAAAAAGTGGCTAGAATACCTATTTTAAAAAGATGGAGGGAGTAATAAATATTGTCACGTGTCAAAAAATGAATGGGAGACATGAAAGAGGATATCAAATCGAGGACATGTGATTTTTTTTCCAACGATTTAGAATTAATGGAAGAGATATTATTGCATTTGATTTCGTATTTGATTTTCAGTTCGATTCGGACGATGTCAGTGCATGTCTTTTTTAGGTGGAAACAAGCCGCTGATTATACAGTGCTATTTTTTTCAAACAAACGTGCAAATTGAGATTTATTGTCTAAGGGCTGGTTTGAGATTGATTTCTCAAGCTGCTTATTTTGAAAGCTCTATTTTTAAGCTTTTTTTTATAAGCAGCAAATTTGATTTCGGAAAAAATAAATTAGACAGTTTCTAATTAATTAGTATGAATGACCAAAATGCGTTATTCAAAGCCAAAATTTATAGTTTTGTTTAAAGTTTGCGACAGTAACTTAATTTGACAATAGTTTAAAAAGTAATATCAGACTGGTCCTAACGTAAGTAAAAAAGCGCAAAGAAAAGGAATTATGGCTTTAGCTCCATTACTATTCATTGGTCAAAAATGGCATCCTAGTCATGAAATATTTTATTTTAGTCAATCATAGCAATTCATTGAATTTTAATAGTCCAAATTTTATTATACTATGAATTCCGTAAACCACTAAAATTAAATTTAAACCATTAACTGAAATGTACAAGTTCCATTACAAAAATCGTACAGATCTCAAAATATCTTTAACTAATAATATTAATTTAAAACAAACCTAGGAGACATTTTATTGCAAAAAAAAACCAGGTATGGAGTAATTCGGCAGACTCCTTCCACGTAAAAAATCAGGCAATCTCCCTCTGCCGCCGGCCTTATTCCATCTGTTTCCCATCAATTACCTCTCAAGCTCGACTCTCGCAATTACGTTCTATGGTATATGTGAATGTGATTTGAAGTTGTCAATTACAAATTGTATTTTTCATATGCAATTTTGGACTTTAAAAAACTTGTATGGTTGGCAAAATACAACATGTATTTGGCCTCCTTTATTCACATTATTTTTGTCTTTCATTTCTCATCACTTTATAGGCCTCTATCTACCCTTCCAAGTTCATTTTGCAAATTCATTCCAACGAAAAATCATTTGGGAGTTTAGTGTAATATATATACTTATTGTATATATTTTAGTATGTGAGGTTTGGGTGTATTTGGGTTAAGGGTTTGAATGTTATATTTTTCCATTTCTTTTGTACCACTTTTCGTGTTATTAGTGGATTATTTATTTTCTCCTTTCGCCAATTATTTTCTCCTATTTTGTTGTTGCCATATTCACCCAAAATAAATATTTCGTTCCGCTGCGGGTCCTAATTCCCTAACAAATTAGTACCAGAGCAAATTAGTATTTATTTTGGAATTTTGAAATTTATTATGGCGACAACAAAATTTGATATTGAGAAATTTGATCGCTATATGAGCTTTGCCTTATGGCAAGTTAAGATGAAAGCGATTTTGACACAAAACGGATTGTACAAGGCGATGATGGAAGAGTTACCTGAAACGGTGATAAAGGAGAAGAAACAAGATTTGGAGGACAAAGCTCTAGCTGCCATTCAGTTATGCTTGTCAAACGAGGTCCTGCGAGAAGTCATCCACGAGAAGACTGCCAAAGGCTTATGGCAGAAATTGGAGTCTCTCTATATGTCTAAAAACCTCACCAGCAAGCTTGTGGTGAAGCATCGTCTCCATATGCTTCATATGGCAGAAGGCACATCCCTTAAGGCTCACCTTGATGATTTTAGTTCCATTCTTTTGGATCTAGAAAATTTGGATATCAAATACGAAGAAGAAGATAAAGCTCTTATGTTGTTGCGGTCTCTTCCTCCTTCGTTCAAAAATTTCCGCGCGACCCTGATCTATAGTAAAACCACTTTAACCGTAGAGGAGGTTAAAGAATGTTTGTTCTCTAAAGATCTCATTGATAAAGAGCTTTCTAGTGACAGAAATAGTCCTGGAGAAGGTCTGGTCATTCGAGGGAGATCTAGTACAAGAGATCCTAGTAGCAGCAGCAGCAGCAGCAACCGATCCAGATCTAAATCAAGATCCAGAACACTGACCAATGTGCGGCATGTTCCAGACATAAAGAAGAACCTGATCTAATTATCTCCTTTAGACAACAACAATTGCAGATTTTCTGGTGGAGGTGGAGTTTTGAAGGTTTTGAAAGGTGCCCTCATTGTGATGAAAGCTATAGAAGTTGGGAGATTGTACGTATTGCAAGGATCAACTACAACAGGTGTTGCTGCAGTTTTGTCTTCCATGTCAGAATCCGAAGTTACAAAATTATGGCATATGAGGATTGGCTACATGAGTGAAAAAGGCTTGGCCATGCTTAGTAAAAGGGGTCTACTCTATGGCCAGAGTATTTCCAAGTTAGACTTTTATGAGCACTGCATTTTCAGCAAGCACAAAAGAGTCAGCTTCAGTGGTGGTGTTCACAGAACAAAAGGTACTTTGGATTATATCCATTCTGACCTTTGGGGCCCTGCTCGTGTTCCTTCAAAAGGTAGCGCTCGTTACATTCTCACCTTTATTGACGACTACTCAAGGAAGGTCTGGACTTATTTTTTAAAACGCAAGAATGAGGTCTTTGTCACTTTCAAGTAGTGGAAAGCCTGGGTGGAAAATCAAACTGGCAGGAAGATCAAACGTCTCTAAACAGATAATGGTTTAGAGTTTTGTAATGCAGAATTTGGCACATTCTGTAAAGATATGGGCATCTCGAGACATCTCACAGTTCTGGGTACACAACAATAGAATGGTGTAGCTGAGAGGATGAACAAAACTCTGTTGGAGAAAGTTCGACGCATGTTGTCAAATTTTGGTTTGTCTTAAGCATTTTAGGCAGAAACAGCTGTAACTGTTGCTTATTTGGTGAATCGTTCCCCTTGTGCTTCCATTAACTGCGAGACACCTGAAGAGTTGTGGTATGGGAAACTTGCTAATTATTCTAATCTGAGGATTTTTGGGTTTCCTATTTATGTCCATGTGAATGATGGAAAATTGGAGCCTAGAGCTAAAAAGGGCATTTTTCTTGGCTATCCAGATGGTGTAAAGGTATACAAAGTTTGGCTTCTTGATCCCAAGTCACCGAAGGCTATAATAAGCAGAAATATTGTGTTCGATGAGTCTGCTATACTTCATCCAAGAAAAGAGTCCCCAGTTGTAGTTGACACCAAAATACATAATTTTGATAAGCAAGTGGAGGTTCCATTCGAGGTGGAGGAATCATTTGCTCTGTCTGAAGCCACAGAGGAGCAAATTTCAGAACAGTTATCCGAGCCAATAGAAGTTGAAGAAACTACTACCGTAGAACAGGTGGAGCAACCTGTTGTTGAAAGTAGGCCAGATAGAGAAAGAAGAATGCCTGTAAAGTTTATAGATTATATTACTTATGCCTTTATAGCTACATAAGAAACAGAAGGAGTTGGCGAACCTTCCACATATTCAGAGGCCATTTCTCGTAATGATTCAGCGAAATGGCTTACTGCTATACAAGAAGAGATTGAATCTCTACACAAGAACTGCACGTGGGAGTTGGTGAAACCGCCTAAGGATAAGAAGATTGTTGGTTGCAAATGGGTCTTTAAACGGAAAGATGGCATTCCGGGCGTAGAAGATGCCAGATACAAAGCACGATTGGTCGCTAAGGGCTATAGTCAGGTACAAGGAGTTGATTTCAATGATGTGTTTTATCCTATTGTTAAACATAGTTCTATTCATGTTTTGCTTGCCTTGGTTGCTATACATGATTTAGAGTTAGAGCAACTTGATGTCAAGACTGCTTTCTTACATGGAGAATTAAAGGAGCAGATCTTTATGAAACAACCAGATGGTTTTGAAGTTGAAGGCAAAGAGGACTATGTTTGCTTGTTGCGAAAATCACTGTACGGATTAAAACAGTCGCCTCGACAGTGGTATAAGCGATTTGATTCCTTTATGGTTGGACATGGCTATTCAAGGAGCCAATATGATAGCTGTGTGTATTTTAGAAAACTTGTAAATGGCTCATTTATATATTTGTTGCTTTATGTTGATGATATGGTTATTGCTGCAAAGGATATGTCTGATATCACCAGATTGAAAGCAGAGCTTAGCAGTGAATTTGAGATGAAAGATTTGAGAGCTACTAAAAAGATTCTCGATATAGAGATCCAAAGGGATAGAGCTGCAAGAAAGCTTTATTTGACTCAGAGAAGTTTTGTTGAGAAAGTGTTGGAGCGTTTTGGCATGAAAAATGCCAAACCTGTAAGTACTCCACTCGCTGCTCATTTTCGACTTTCTGCTACTCTATGTCCTCAATCTAAAAAGGATATTGAGTATATGTCACATGTTCCTTACTCTAGTGTTGTTGGTAGCATCATGTATGCTATGGTTTGCACTCGTCCTGACATTTCTCATGTAGTCAATGTTGTTAGTAGATATATGTCTAATCCAGGCAAAGAACATTGGCATGCTGTGAAATGGATTTTGAGATACTTAAGGGGTACTACTAATGTTTGTTTGGAATTTGGAAAAAGTAAGAACATGGTGGTTGGCTATGTCGATTCAGATTATGCAGGTGATATTGATAAGCGAAGATCGATCACAGGTTATGTGTTTACTCTTGGTAGTAGCGCTATCAGTTGGAAAGCTACTTTATAGCACACAGTTTCATTATCCACTACCAAAGCAGAATACATGGCGGTAGTCAAAGCTGTAAAAGAAGCTATTTGGCTAAGAGGTTTAGTCGGTGAACTCAGTTAAAATTTGCAGAAAATTCTTGTTCACTGTGATAGTCAAAGTGCGATTTGTCTAACTAAAGATCAGATGTTTCATGAAAGAACAAAGCACATGGATGTGAAATACCATTTTATTCAAGACATTATTTCTAAGGGAAATATTAGTATTACTAAATTTGGTACAGCGGACAATCCAGCCGATATGATGACGAAGCCTCTTCCAACCAGTAAGTTCAAGCATTGCTTAAACTTGATTGGTGTTTGCGACATTTGAATTCAGTCAACATTCAAATCAAGGTGGAGATTTGTGAATATGATTTAAAGTTGTCAATTACAAATTGCATTTTTCATATGCAATTTTAGACTTTGAAAAACTTGTATGGTTAGCAAAATACAACATGTATTTGGCCTCCTTTGTTCACATTATTTTTATCTTTCATTTCTCATTACTTTATAGGCCTATATATACCCTTCCAAGTTCATTTTGCAAATTCATTCCAATAAAAATGCATTTGGGAGTTTAGTGTAATATATATACTTATTGTATATATATTTGTATGTGAGGTTTGGGTGTATTTGGGTTAAGGGTTTGAGTGTTTTATTTTTCCATTTCTTTTGTACCACTTTTTATATTATTAGTGGATTATTTGTTTTCTCCTTTCGCTAATTATTTTCTCCTATTTTGTTGTTGCCATATTCACCCAAAATAAATAATTCGTTCCACTGCGGGTCCTAATTCCCTAACAGTAGACATTAATAATTCCGATGCTGGCTGGCGGCGATCTCGTAAAATATATTGATGGCACCGTTCTGATTCTAGCCAAAGTCTCGACCAACAACACCCCTAATCCTACAATTTTGCAATGGAAATGGCATGATCAACAGGTTCTTAGCTGGGTACTTAATTCGATCTCACCTTGTATTATACCTCAGGTATGGCTCATGAAGCCTGGGTTATACTTGAAAGCGTATATGCCTCGGGATTGCGTTCTCAAGCCCGAGACCTTAAACAACAACTCCATTCACTCAAGAAATTTATGAATATTTGCAACGTGCAAAATTGAATGCCTAAACAATGTTGTTTTTGCCGAAAAACGATGAAATCCAACTATACCCAAAATCACTTATTTTGTTTAACCAACTTCTCCAAATGAGCTAATGCCCAACAATATCGGATTTTGGTTTCTGGACTCTTCTCGTTTTGCTGGCCCTCTTCATTTTTTTCTTACTTAGAGTTTCTTCCACTCAAGCAGTGGATCTCGTGTTGCAGGTTCCCGATAAAAGCATTTATTTCTCGGTTGATCTGAATTTGAATTCATCATTAGTTTATAAAAACATTTTATCTTCTCTATTCAATCAATTTCAGAAGAACTCGGTACAATAAATGTGGAAAAATCATATATACCTTAGGGTCCTAAAGGCAATTCGAGAAGTCTGTTGGACAACTAGGGCAATGCAGTATGTTCTTCTTAGCTCAAAGGGTCTGTCCTCCATTGCTTCTCTCTCTCATGAAATTCTCCCCAGCGAAAACAGCTTTCAAACATGACTTGCAAAAATTATGACCGCAAGGATTTGTTGTTGGATTATAAACTTGATCCATATCAATGGAAACCCAAAATCCAAATCCAATCAATTAGAGTCTAAGCTCACAAATACAAAATGTAGTAAATTTATTTAGGTATTTTAAGTATGTAGATTTTTTTGTGTGATAACCAAATTGGAGGCTATTAACTACAACCAAATTGGAGGCTATTAACTACAACCAATTTGGAGGCCATTAAATTAACTAAATAAGTTGGCTATTAATTCTATTAGTTGGAGGTGGTGGTGAGTAATTGAGTTAGTTGAGAGTTGTTTAATTCACCTATAAATAGGTGAGTTGTTTAGTTGTTTTTCATCAACAAAAATAAGAACTTCTTTAGAGAGAAAAGAAGTAAAGAGTGAGTTATAGTTTTGGATTTTGAGTGAGAGTGTTCTTGTAATATCTTTGAGTTTAATAAAAGTTGTTTATTTGAGTGTATTAATTCTAACAAAGTGGCACCAGAGCTAGGTTGAAAGCTCGAGTCCTCCTCCCGAAAAGAATTTTTTTTCCCGAGTGCGGAAAAATCGAGTTGAAACTGCCCAGGCATTGCAGTAGCTAAAAAGCCCAAAAAGTGTTGTAGTAGACTACCAAAAGCATTGCAATACGTCCAGTGTGTTTCAAAAGACTCCAGAAGTGTCGCAGTAGAATCCAGAAGTGTCGCAGCAGACTCCAGAAAGTGTCGCAATAGCTCCTGTACGTCTAGAAAAGCTATTTGAGTAAGATGGCGAATAACGTGGCATCCTTTCAAGTTCTAACACTCAACAACAACAACTACGACAATTGGCGTATCAAGATGAAGGCTCTTCTCAGTGCTCATGATGTTTGGGATATCGTAGAGAAAGGATTCAAGGAGCCCGAAAATGAAGCCTCTCTCATGCTAGATCAAGCTACAACTTTGAAGGATTCCCGAAAGAGAGACAAGAAAGCTCTCTTCCTCATTTATCAAGCATTAGATGATGACTGTTTTAAAAAGATTTCAAGTGCAACTTCTGCCAAGCAAGCATGGGAGAAGCTACAAACCTCTTACAAAGGAGTCGAAAAGGTGAAGAAGGTCCGTCTCCAAACACTAAGAGGTGAGTTTGAATCCTTGCCCATGAAACCATCCGAGTCTATCTCCAATTACTTTTCAAGAGTAGCAGTCGTTTCTAATCAATTGAAAAGAATCGGTGAGAAGGTAGAAGATATAAGAATAATAGAGAAGATACTCCGCTCATTGGATCCTAAATTTGAGCACATCATAGTGACGATTGAAGGAACCAAAGGCTTGGAGGAGATGACGATTGAAGAACTCCAAGGATCACTACAAGCCTATGAAGAAAAGCATAAGAAGAAGCAAGGTATCTTTAAGCAACTCCTCAAGTTACAACTTAAGGATACGAGTGAAGGCCAAGGCAATGGTAGAAATAACCATGGCAGAGGCAGAGGCAAGGGACAAGGCCGCGGACAAGGAGGAACCCGTGGTCGTGGAGGGAGTTCTAATTACAACAACAATTCTAACAATAACTATGAGAAAGAAGAAGGCTCCATGCAAGGTCATGGAAAAGGAAATTCGAACTCGAGGTATGACAAATCTCAAGTCCGATGCTATAATTGTCAAAAGTTTGGGCATTACGCTTCAGAATGTAGAGCTCAAAATGATTAAGTTGTAGAGAAGGCAAATTTCGTGGAGGAAAAGATTGAGGAGAAAGAAACGCTATTATTAGCATACAACTACAATAGTAATAATCAAGACAACAGATGGTATCTCGACACCGGTGCAAGCAACCACATGTATGGAAAAAGAAGCTTATTCGTGGGGCTGACTGAAGAAGTGAGTGGCGATGTCTCATTTGGAGATGATAATAAGACATCGGTGAAGGGGAAAGGTAACATCCTATTTCATGCTAAAGATGGTAGCCGCCAATTAATTTCAAATGTTTACTATGTGCTTAATATGAAGTGCAACATTCTAAGTTTGGGCCAACTCTTAGAAAAAGGCTATGATATTCACATGAAAGATTGTATTCTTTTAATAAGAGATGGCAAAGGAGATCTAATTGCTAAATTACAAATGTCAAAGAATAGAATGTTTCCTTTGAACATTCAACACGATGTTGCGAAGTGTTTGAAGGTGTGTTACAATCGTGGCTATGGCATCTTCGATTTGGTCATCTCAACTTTGGAGGATTAGAGTTGTTATCCAAGAAGAGAATGGTTAGATGTTTACCATGTATCAATAATCCTAATCAATTATGCGAAGGATGTCTACAAGGGAAGTAATTCAGAAGAAGCTTTCCAAAGGAGTCAGGCTATAGAGCCAAGAAATCGCTCGAGCTCATCCATACAGACGTGTATGGTCCTATCAAGCCAAGTTCTCTTGCTAATAGTAACTACTTCCTTCTTTTCATTGATGATTACTCAAGAAAAACATGGGTATATTTCTTGAAGCAGAAATTAGAAGTCTTCGGAGTGTTTCAGAAGTTCAAAGCAGCCGTGGAAAAGGAGAGTGGTCATAAGATCAAAGCCATAAGATCTGATCGAGGAGGAGAATTCACATCCAATGAATTCAACGAGTTTTATGCAACATATGGAATCCGTCGACCATTAACGGTTCCTAGATCCCCCCAACAAAATGGTGTGGCAGAAAGGAAGAATAGAACAATTCTAGACATGGCACGGAGTATGCTTAAAAGCAAGAAACTACCCAAGGAGTTTTGGGTGGAAGCATTGGCATATGCAGTCTACCTATTAAATCATTCTCCTACAAGAAGCGTGTGGGGAAAGACACCACAAGAAGCATGGAGTAGAAGAAAGCCCGAAATTTCCCATCTTCGAGTCTTTGGGAGTGTAGCTCATGTTCATGTACCAGATGAGAATCGAACCAAGCTTGATGATAAAAGCAAAAGTTTTACTTTCATCGGTTATGACTCAAGCTTAAAAGGCTATAAGCTATACAATCCGAATGAGAAGAAATTTATGATCAGCCGAGATGTGATATTTGTTGAAGAAGGAGAATGGAACTTTGATTCTCAAACGGAAGACTTCAATTTTTCTCCATTCGAGGAAGATGAGCCAATAACACCTGAGCAACCAAGACAACTTCAATAAGGCCTCACAACTCCTCCAACTTCTCCTACTCATAGAGATGGGTCATCATCATCATCATCATCATCATCATCTCCATCCTCAAGCGAGACTGAAGATGAAAGATAAGTGCATCGTATAAGAAGTCTTGGAGAACTCCATGAGGTGACTGAACAACTAGGCAATCTTACATTATTTTGTCTATTTGTTGACTGCGAGCCAGTGACATTTCAATAAGCTGCAAAAGAGAAAAAGTGGAAAGATGCAATGGACAAAGAAATCAAGACCATTGAGAAGAATGATACATGGGAACTCACTTCACTTCCCAAAGGACACAAGGCGATAGGTGTCAAATGGGTGTACAAAATAAAGTGAAATGCCAAGGGAGAGATTGAAAGACACAAGGCAAGGCTTGTTGCAAAAGGCTATTGTCTAAAGGCTGGAATTGACTACAATGAGGTATTCGCTCCAGTTGCTCGATTGGAAACTGTCAGACCAATAATTTCTTTAGCGGCTCAAAATAAGTGTAGAATTCATCAAATAGATGTAAAATTGGCGTTTATAAATGGAGTTCTTGAAGAGGAAGTTTACATCCAGCAACCACCAGGTTATGAAGTCAAAGGCCATGAAGATAAGGTGTTGAAATTGAAGAAGGCTCTTTACGGGCTAAAACAAGCATCGAGGGCATGGAATAACATAATTGACAAGTACTTCCGAGAAAATGGCTTCAATAAATGCCCCTTTGAGCACGCTTTATACATCAATATCAAAGATGGAGATATTTTGATTGTGTGCCTCTACGTGGACGATTTGATATTCACTGGAAGCAACCAGAGAATGTTCGATGAATTCAAGAAAGTGATGACGAAGGATTTTGAGATGACAGACATGGGGCTTATGGCGCACTACCTCGGTATAGAAGTAAAGCAACAAAAGCATGGAATATTCATTTCGTAAGAAAGCTATGCCCAGGAGATCTTGAAAAAGTTCAAGATAGAGAATTGTAAGCCGATAAGCACACCAGTGGAGTACAGGATCAAGATCTCCAAACATGAAGAAGGTGAGAGTGTAGATCCAACACTTTTCAAAAGTTTGGTTGGAAGTCTACGCTATCTTACCTGCACGAGGCCTGATATCCTTCATGCAGTCGAGTTAGTTAGCTGCTATATGGAATCACCAATAACTACCCATTTCAAAGCTGCTAAGAGAATTCTTTGCTATTTGAAAGGTACAATCGATTTTGGCTTATTCTATTCAGTTTCTAATGATTACAAACTTATTGGATATAGCGACAACGATTGGGGTGGAGACGTAGATAACCGAAGGAGCACTAGTGAATTCGTGTTTTTTATGGGAGACACTACTTTTACATGGATGTTAAAGAAACAACCGATTGTAACTTTGTCTACATGTCAAGCAGAATATGTTGCATCAACATCGTGCATCTATCATGCAATTTGGCTTAGAAATTTACTGAAGGAGATTGGATTAATGCAAGAGGAGCCGACTGAGATCCGTGTTGACAACAAGTCAGCCATTGCCTTAGCAATCAATGAATCCATAAAACATCCTCCTCTTTTCGACCAATGTTTTGTTATTTTTGCTTACATATTCCGGTGATAATGCAACAACTGAAACCCCGCTATTCTGCATTGTGGATTTTTCATCTTGTCGCCTCGTGTAAAAGGAAAAACCATTGATGTCATACCCTTCATAAGTTTGGACAACACTATTACATCCATATGATAGCCATCTCAACATCAGGGATAATCCAGGATTACTGCTTACTTCAAATATCACCCATTCCTTGAACCATGCTAAGAACGATTGGTTATGCATATGAGTCAACTCGACTTCATTTTTTTAGGATTTTCGTCTCTTAGAATTGAAATATGTTCTTCAATGTATGGATGAACTTCTGAGAGACTTTAGAGCACATATAATTCTGCCTTACGCAACATCGATGGGTCGATACGTAAATATTTGGTGCCAATAGTACCCTTGCCTAGGAACCTATCAAAATGTCGAGATTTAGGCAATCCAACGGTTTTAACATTTGTAAGGTACTTTGAACACCATGAAACAACTTCTTCAGACACATATCTCTGGACAATACTAGCTTTTGGTCTAGACAGATTCATTACCATCCCTTTTAGCATTCCCATTACTCATTCAAAAGGATACATATACCTTAAGTAAATGGGTCCACACCATTTAATTTCATGAACCAAATGTACCACAAGATGAGGCATTATGTTAAAGAATGATGGCGAAAAATATATTTCAAGCGCATATAGTGTTTGAACAACATCGTTCTGCACATTTTGTAACTTCTTTGGGTCGATGATCTTGCAGCTAATAGTGTGAAAAAACATGCACAATTGGGTGATAGTATACCTAACTTTACTTGGTAAAATCCCTCGAAGTGCGGCTGGTAAGAAGTGTTGCATAAGAATATGACTGTCATGTGATTTCATACCTACTAGTTTCAAGTCACTCATGGAAACAATCGACCTGAAATTTGAACAATAACATAAAGGTACTTTTAAACTGTATAAAGACTCATAGAAGCTCATTTTTTCTGCTTTAGACAAAGTGTAGCAAGCCGGTGGAAGGTAAACGTGCTTGCCTCGATAATCTGGAGCTAACTCTTTTCTACCCATTGCAAGCATGTCTTCTCTAGCATTTAAACCATCCTTTGTTTTCCCAGACATGTTTAGAAGTGTTCCAACAATAGCATCACAGACGTCTTTTTCAATATGCATGACATTAAGGCAATGCCTTACCTCTAAATCTCTCTAATATGGTAGATCCCAAAAGATTGACCTCTTCTTATATCCGCCGTCAGTCTTACCCTTATAAGGTTTACCATACTCTGTTCTAATGTCTTTGACCCTCTCATAAACCTGTATTCCTGTCAAAGGCACTCGCGCCTTACTCGACTCCATCTCTTCATTAAAAACTTTCCTTTTCTTTCGAAAAGGATGAGTCGTAGGGAGAAACCTTCGATGATTCGTATATACATGTTTCTTGCTGTAATCTAGATGAATCGATTCCGTATCATCCTCACAAATTAGACATGCTTTTTTCCCCTTCACTGTGTATCCAGATAAATTTTCATAAGCTAGAAAGTCATTTATAGTATAGAAGACCATGGCATGAAGGGTAAAATAAGATCTACTTCATGCATTGAACACTGTCACGCCTTTTTCCCAAAGCAACTTCAAATCATCAATTAAAGGAGCGAGATATACATCAACGTCATTACCGGATTGTTTTGGCCCGGAGATGAGAAGTGATAACATAAGGTACTTGCGTTTCATACACAACCATGGGGGCAAATTGTATATAGTTAGAATAACAAGCCAGGTGTTGAATTGGGAACTTAAAGTTCTAAATGGATTCATCCCATCCGTACATAGACCAAGACGTAAGTTTCGGGAATCACTACCAAATTCTGGGAACCTATCATCGATTCTTCTCCATTGGGGAGAATCAGCAGGATGCCTCATGAGGTTATCGTCCTTCTTAGCATCGTAATTCCATCTCAAGAGCTGTGTAGTTCTCTCTTCTGAGAAAAGACATTTAAATTGTGGTATAATTGGAAGGTACCACAATACCTTTGTTGGTGCATGTTTCTTTTTCGTACCTGAATCTTTTTTCTTATACTGACTAGAACCACACCTCGGACAAGCTTCTAGATTCATATACTCATTTCAAAATAAGATACAATCTTTTACACATGCATGAATCTTCTCGTACTCCAAGCCCATAGGGCACATGAGTTTCTTTGCCTTGTACAAGTTGTTCGGGAGTGTGTTCCCATCAAGAAACATGTCTGCCAGCACTTCCAACAAATCCTTGTAATATTCGTCAACCACATTGTGCCTTGTCTTCAAATTGATTAGTATGAGGACGACCAATAGTGTTGTGTATTTAATAGAACCCGAAAATAGCTCCATCTTTGATGCTGTGAGAATACTTTCAAACATGTTGGGATTCTCCGTGAAGTTATCTTCTACATCATGCAACATTTCATCAATTTTATCTTCTTCATCTCCCACATCTTCATCTCTAAAAAACGAATCAACTACTGTCTAAGTAACTGGAGTAGTTGAGCTCTCTGCAATATCTGACACTTCACCATGTCAGGTCTACCTTGTATAATTTTTGGTGAATTCCCGACAAATTAAGTGATTTTTCAATAAATCTATACTATCTGAAATCCTTGTGTTATAGCAATCGTAATAAGGACACCGAATACCAAGCCCAATTTTTGACTTGTGTGCAACGGCAGTGGCAACGAACTCATTGACACCTTGCAAGTACTTAATGGAAGGCTGTTTCATATACATCCAACTCCGGTCCATTATCTAGATAATATATCTAAGAGAAGCACATCTAATTAAACTATAGTCATACATGTTAAGCTAGGTATAATAAATTTATAATAATAAAGCTAGTGGAGCATACAACAACCTTTTCAAAGTCAATGGGGCAACAACAAAGCTAATGATGCAGTAGATAATGTGCATTCTACATGGACTAATTAATTACAAAGATGGCATCAAATATGTTTTATAAGTATCAGTTTCGAACTTATAGTTGATAATATGTATAAAATTATTTGATGAAAATAATATTATATGAATCTAAGAAATTAACTGAAACAGTTGGTGGAGTACAATATATGAACGTTGTAGTTACAACCCATCTTTCTCCAACCATGAGAAAATACAAATAAGACAACACAAATAAGACGGTACCCTCACCAACACAGTTGTTTCTTGTTGACAAGAAAAACGCTATCAGTAATAACAGATCTCAGTCACACCATTCAGGACAGGAAGAATATCCAAGTTGGCCAAGGCATAATTTACCTACTGGTCCGTTGTGCTTAGATAGAACATGGCTATACTTAAGCACTCTACTTAAATTTCTTCAATAAGCCCTATATACTTTTAGTCTATGTGGCCCATATATATGTCTATTTTTAAAATAATCTATTCTCAAAATAATAAATCTATAAATCAGTTCAGTATAACTAAGAGAGAATTACATCTGATGTAGATGCTTATGAATAATCAGGGGTTAGATTAATTGAAAACTTCAAGTACAAAGGCTAGCTAAAGCCAAAACTAAGTACATAGACTAGTTTAAGAAATTAAGGCCCGGGCAGAGGCAGTACTACAGTGGGCAATATATATAACTTTCGCCTGCAATTCTAACCCTAGCCATGATAAACTATGAAACCAATGAAGCACTAAGCAATAACTTCAACATAACTGCATGGAATATTTAAGAAAGGAAGTTTAAATCTGAAATACTAACCTCTAATTAAATGGATTTTGAGGGGGGTTTGGGTCGGCGAGACAGCAGCGAAAAGGAGAGGCGGCGGGAGATGGCGGCGGGAGACGGCGGCGGAGCAAGACGAGGATAGGGTTTGAGGTGTGGGGGTTTTGTAAGTTCGAGATGATAGAGGGTGAGTGAGCCAGAGGCAGGAGAGGGCAGAACGAGGGTGATAGAGACGGCGGAGGAGCAACTCGACGGGAGGTTTCAAGCGCGGGTTTTTAGATTTGGAGTAGCGCGGGGGTGTGTGAGAATGGTAAAGTAAAAGTTAACTTAATTCGGACAGTTATTTCCTTTTAACTGTCCAAAATAAGTATTTACTCCGTAACAATTCTGACGGTTAAAAGTAAATAACTGTCCGAATTGCCAATTTTACTACCGTATCAAAGTAAAGACGGTTATTTACTTTTAACCATCCGAAATAAGTTGTACAATTCGGACGGTTAAAGTCAATAACCGTCCGTATTGTTCTATATACATTTACCACTGGACATTACGGATGGTTATTAACTTTTAACCGTCCGTAATATCTCTCCGTATTTTTTAAAACATTTTTCCAAACGGTTTTTTCATAAACCGACTGAAAAGGTGCGACCTTATTGGCCCTTTTTGTACTAGTGTTTTGTGCTTATATTTGAGCAAATAACCGAAGCAGTTGTTGTCCTTGAAGACTGGTTTCCCAGTGAGCTTCTCCCAAAAACCATCCTTGTCGAAATTTTTTGAGACTGAGCAGTGAGCATTCTTGTAATCATCAGTGAGCAAGACATCTTCTGCAACCCCTAGGTGCTTATTTAGATCATCAAGAGAGAGACCCTTTTTTCTCCTAAAGAGGTGAAACACATATCTACCAGGGCCATCTGCCTTCTCCCCCTAAGTATTTTTTTAGGAGGACACCAAGAATTCCAGTGTTAGTTCCTTGAAGGCAGGCTCTTTGTTGACAGCGAATTCTTCAAAACCATCTCCTCTCAGTAGATCAGTGATTTCGCGGGCTAATTTTAGTGTTTTCAGGGAATCCTAACTGAAAGACCTCGATGGAATGACTTCACTGTACTTGAAGACTTCAAAGCGTCTCTGTTCGTAGGTTCCTTCAACATGCTTCATCATAGACATAACTTGCTTAGAAATTGATTTTGGGTCATTGGAAAGGTTAATCAGCACTGGCGTTGAGGATGATACTGGTGTAGATGAGGAAGCCCTCTATTTTCTTGTGGAAACCATAGTAGTAGGTAAGGAATTTTAGGGAAGAAGATGAACAGTGGTCGAGAGAGAACAGGGATTTGAAAACGGATGGGAGTGGGGGAGTTAAAGAGTGGGTTTTGTTTTTGAGAAATTTCCATGAACTGTCCTTTAGGTGGGTATTTTCAAAAAATTGTCTTACCCAATTAAAATTCATGCATGAATGTAGGGTTTAGGCCAAATAATTACTTTGTCTACTCATTACAACTCAACACCCACCTTTTTACCCCTTAGGACACGTCAACCCCTTGCATGCCAAGATAATTCTCAATAAAATATAAAAAATTGGGTAGAGAGAAACTAGGGGCAAGCATGCGTATGGTTTGTTTGGGTCAAGCATTTCCGTGAAACAAAAATTTCATTTTTTAAAATTTTAAAATGATTCCCAATCTAAAAAAATGACCAAATTGAAATATTTTTCAAAAGAATGAATGCAAGTATAAGGAACAACAAGAAGAGAGATGGTTGCACACTTGGTGTTGTATTCCCATACTTGGTCAATTTAGTCCTACAGAAATATAAAAAGAAATATTAAAAAGGTACTAAACAAGATGAATAAATATTTACAAAGTTTAGAAATTGAGCTTGGGCTCAATGTTTTCTCCAATTGGTGTTTGGCGCAGACACCAATGTCTTTGTGGCGGTTTTAGGGTGGATGTAATTATTGTGAATCCACAACAATCTTTTGATTCTGATTTGATAAATAGGGCTTCAATCTTTGTCTATTAACCTTGAATGATTTCCCCGTATTGCCCATAATTTCCACAGCACCATGAGGGAACACTTTTTGGGCAACAAATGGGCTTGTCCACCTTGATTTGAGTTTACCTGGGAATAACTTTAGTCTTAAATTGTATAAGAGTACTTATTGCCCTGGTTGAAACTCCTTGTTCTGAATTCTTTGATCATGCCATTTCTTTGTTTTCTCCTTGCAATCCATGGCATTCTCATAGCTAAACAACCTAAATTCCTTCAATTGATTGAGCTGTAACCTCTTTTGTTCTCCAATTGCATTTTTGTCAAACTTTAATAGTGTGAGTGCCCACAATGCTTTAAATTCCAATTCAATAGGTAGATGGCAAGCTTTTCAATATAGCAATCTAAACGGGGACGTTCCTATAGGGGTCTTATAAGCAGTTCTATAAGCCCATAATGCATTGTCAAGCTTATTTGCCCAATCCTTTCTAGCATTGTTAACAGTTTTCTCTAGGATTATTTTGATTTCCCTATTAGAAATTTTAGCCTGCCCACTTATTTGTGGGTGATAGGGAGTGGCAATTCTGTGAGTTACCCCATATTTGTTAAGTAACCTTTTAGATTGATTATTGCAAAAAAGAGTTCCTTGGTCCCTAATGATTACTCTAGGTACTCCAAAACGAGTTAAAAGCTTTTTCAAGAATTTTACTACAATTCTAGCATCATTTGTAGGACTAGCGATTACTTCTACACATTTACTTATATAATCAACAGCAAGAAGAATGTATTAGTTACCATAAGAATTTGGAAATGGGCCCATGAAATCAATGCCCCAAACATCAAAAATTTTACACACAACTATATTGTTTAAGGGCATAGCATTCTTGGCTGAGATATTACCTGTCCTTTGGCATTCATCAAATTCCATGACAAACTTGTGGCAATCCTTAAAGATTGTTGGCCAATAAAGGCCATATTCGAGCACCTTTGCTGCGGTTCTACTTGCTCCAAAATGTCCACCTACTTCTTTCTATGACAGGTAGTTATGATTGCTGAGACTTCCACCTCGGGAACATACCTCCTTATGATTTGATCTGCATATAACTTAAAAAGAAATGGTTCTTCCCAAAAATAGTATTTTAAGTCAGCAAAGAACTTTTTCTTTTGAGCATAAGGTAAAAGAGGTTTGATTCCACCAGCAAGAAAGTTAGTAAAATCAGCAAACCAAGGGAGTAAACAATGTTGCAAGTAAATGTTCATCAGGAAAGGACTCAGTGATCTCCACTTGCTCCGCATGGTTGCCTCTAGGAATTCTTGATAAGTGATCAGCTGCACTACTTTTTTATCCCTTCTTATCTTGGATTTCCAAATCAAATTCTTGTAGGAAGAGTACCATCTCACTAGCCTTGGCTTTGCATCTTTCTTTGCCAATAAGTACTTCAAGGCTTCATGATCAATGAACACAGTGACCTTTGATAAGACTAAGTAAGATCTGAACTTGTCAAATGCATATACCACAGCAAGCAACTCCTTTTCAGAAACAATATAGTTTTGTTGAGTTTCAGTTAAGGTTTTGCTTGCATAGTAGATAGGCCTGAAATGCTTATCTATCCTTTGGTCGAGAACAGCTCCAGTGCAAATG
The DNA here is from genome assembly GCA_947683365.1 of Euphorbia pulcherrima. Classification (NCBI taxonomy): domain Eukaryota; kingdom Viridiplantae; phylum Streptophyta; class Magnoliopsida; order Malpighiales; family Euphorbiaceae; genus Euphorbia; species Euphorbia pulcherrima. Next base: position 3,031,224 of record CANTUS010000010.1, read on the forward strand.
TCACTTGCATCATACATCAACTCGAATGGTTGCTTCCAGTTAGGTGCAATCAAAATGGGTGCTTTGACTAATCTTGCCTTGAGTTCATTGAAAGCCTTTAAACATGCTTCATCAAATTTGAACTCAATATCTTCATGGAGGAGTGTTGTCAATGGTTGAACTATCTTGGAGAAATCTTTGATGAATCTTCTATAAAATCCAGCATGTCCAAGAAAGCTTCTAACTTCCTTAACTGATTTTGGGGCAGAAAGTTTCTCAATGATCTCTACCTTGGCTTGGTCCACTTCAATGCCTCTTTCTGAAATTTTATGGCCAAGAACAATGCCTTTGATGACCATAAAGTAGCATTTTTCCCAGTTTAAAACAAAATTAGTCTCCTTGCATTGCATCAAAACAGCTTTAAGGTGTCTTAGGCAAGACTGAAAGGTTTCTCCATAGACTGAGAAGTCATCCATGAAGATCTCAACTGTTTTCTCCACCATGTTATGAAAGATAGCCATCATGTATCTTTGAAAAGATACCGGTGCATTACAAAGTCCAAAAGGCATTATCCTATAAGCAAAAACACCATAGGGGGCAAGTAAAGGCAGTTTTTTCTTGATCCAAAGGATAGATCACAATTTGATTGTACCCTAAATAACCATCAAGGAAATAATAGAACTTGTAACCAGCCAGTCTTTCTAACATTTGATCAATGAAGGGAAGTGAAAAGTGGTCTTTTCTGGTTGCCTCATTTAGTTTGCAATAATCAATGCAAACTCTCCACCTAGTACTGTTCTTGTTGGAATGAGTTCATTCTTTTCAATTTGCACCACTGTCATGCCTCCCTTCTTTGGTAACACCTAGATTGGACTAGTCCAAACACTGTCTGATATAGGATAAATGATTCCTACATCCAGGAGTTTGATCACCTCCTTCCTAACCACCTCTTTCATACTGGGGTTAAGTCTCCTCTGTGGTTGCACCACTAGTTTGTGGTTATCCTCAGTTAAAATTCTATGAACATAAATTGAGGCACTGATCCCCTTTACATTGGTAATTGTCCATGCTAATGCTTCTTTGTTCTTCCTTAACATCTCAATCAATTGAGATTTCTTTTCCAGGGTGAGTTTGGAAGTGATTATAACTGGTAATTTGTTAGGGGGATCAAGAAAAGCATACTTCAAGTGAGGAGGTAAAGGTTTAAGATCAAGATCGAGGGATTCTTCAAGTGATGTTTTGGCAGACAAGTTGGGCGTGTGATCTAAAGGTTCAACAGGCTGTTTTCTGTATGTGGGTCATGGATAGTATGGTTTCTGTAGCTATTTTAGTTGTTCCTTTGTTACAAGTGGTTGCCGCAGTAAAATTTACTCTGGGGCAATCGTTTCTGCTTGCTCTAGTAGAATTTCCTCCTCTTCCTCATGATCAAATTTTTCAAGTTCCTGCAAAATGAAAGGATTTAGGTGCAAAGTTGTGGTATCAAGAAAATAACATTGATCATCAAGTGAAGAAGGTTGTTTCATTGCTTCATTCATTTTAAATATTACTTCTTCATCATGAACCTTTAAAATTAGTTTGCCATTATCCACATCAATCAAAGCTCTTCTAGTAGCACAAAAAGGTCTACCTAGAATGATGGGAACATGAAAATCCTCATCCATATCCATGATAATGAAGTCAACTGGCAAAATAAATTTTCCAACTTTAACTAAAACATCTTCCATAATGCCTCTAGGATACCTGACAGGTCTATCAGCAAGTTGTATAGATACTTTAGTGGGTTGTGGTTCTCCTAGGCCTAGTTGCTTACAAATGTATTATGGCATCAAATTTATACTTGCTCCAGGTCAGAAAGTGCATTGTCAATATTCAAGTTACCAATAGAGCAAGGAATAGAGAAACTCCTTGGATCTTTCAATTTCTTAGGCATAGGTTGCCTACTTTGGAGAATGGAGGAGCAATCTTTATTCAGTTGAACCATGGCCACATTTTCTAGTTTCTTTTTGTTTGCCAGTAAGTCCTTCAAGAGTAAGTCCTTCAAGAATTTCACATACATAGGCTTTTGTGCAAGTGCTTCTATAAAAGAAATCTTAGTGTGAAGTTTCTTAAAGACTTCTAAAAATTTATCAAATTGCTTAGCCATTTCATATTGCTTGGCTCTTTGAGGATAAGGAATCCTTGGTTGGTAAGTTGGAATTAGTTGCTTCTCAGGAATGGGATCCTTGGTAAAGATCACTTGTTGTTCCTCAGTGGCAATCACAGGGTCAGTCTGTTGTAGTTGCTCCAGGTCAGGTACAGGTTGTGATTGCTATGGGTTAGAAACAGGTTGTGCTTGCACCTTGATCTCAATTTGGTTACTGCCTTTAACTTGATTTTCAGTGGTTTGGCCCACTTCTTTCTTCTTACCTGCACGTTTATTAACAACAACCTTAGGGTTAGTGACTTCATAATTCTTACCACTTCTCAATGTGACAGCCTTGCACTCTTCTCTTAGATTTGGCTTTGTATTGCTAGGCATTACTCCTTTGTTTTGGGAGTGATAATGGTGGTAAGTTGCTGGAACTGTGTCTCCAATTTTTTCATAGAAGCCCCATTTTTGCTTCATGAATTGCATCATCAGTTCCTTTATCTCCTTAATTTCAAATTTCTTCGATTGCTGAGATGGGCCTGGTTGCTGCGTTGTCCGGTTTAGTTGCTGCTATAAAAAATTGTTTTGTTGCTAGTAAGGAACTTGCTTGCCTTGATTACTCCATGAAAAGTTGGGATGGTTATGCTAGCCAGGATTGTATGTGTTTGAAAAGAGATTGTTCCTAGGGTTGTTCCCAATGTAGTCACACTGCTCTTAGTCAATGGGAGTATCACAGTCCACATTTCTGTGGTTGCCTCTATAAAAATCATAAATAACTTGAGCACTAGTGATTGTTGAAACATTTTGCTTGGCAAGTTGCTTCGAGGATCCGATCCATCTTCTTTGAGAGCTTTGCAATGGATTCTGACTCTCTTTGCTTACTTCTTTTTTCTAGAACTGAGTGCCATTTGTAGCTGGTCATAAAGCTCTACGGGGCCAAGCTCTTCAGGATCACCATTTGCTGCAGATTCAATTTGAATCTTGTGTTGATCATGCAACCTATTATAAAAGTTTTGCATTTGCATCCATAATGGGATTTGGTGATTTGGCACTCTTCTCAGTAGCTTCTTGTATCTTTCCCATGCCTCAGATAAGGATTCGTCTAGTTGTTGCGAGAAACGAGTTACCTCATTTCTAAGTTTGATTGCCTTCCTTGATGGAAAATACTCGGTAAGAAATGATTGTGCCAACTAGTCCCATGTTCTTATAGATCCGAGCTAAAGATTTTTTAGCCAATTTTCAGCCTTAGCCCTTAGAGAAAAAGGGAAAAGCTTCAATCTGATGACATCATTCAAGATTGCCCTATTTGTGCAAAAGGTATCACACATAGTCATGAATTCTTGGATGTGAGAATAGGGATCTTCTCCTGACAAGCCTCCAAATTGAACGGCAGCTTAGAGCATTTGGATTATAAAGGCTTTGATCTCAAAGAGGTTGTTCCCTTCATTGGTTATTACAATGCAAGAAGAGTGTCCCTCAGTTGATGGTCTACTGTACTCCTTGAGTGTTTGCCTTGGTGGGGGCAAGTTAACCTTACCTTCTCCTTTTGGGGGTCCATTACCAATTGGGGGATTGGTTGCATCAGCCATCCTTTGTTGTCTATGCCTTCTTCTAGCAGCTCCACTTAGCCTACGGTAAGTCCTTTCTATTTCTGGATCTACTGGGATTAAGGGGCGACCAGCTCTACACATACAAGAATGATTTCACTGACTAAACTAATTCCTTCACAAATGGCAACAAATAGATTAAACGCACCAATTTACAAACAAAATCTAAATATTTCTCACATTGCTCCCTGGCAATGGCGCCAAAAACTTGTTGGTTGCCTAAAAAGCAATCTAGTGAGTGCAAAAGGTCATGGTTTGTAGTACGGGGCAAGCACAAAGATCGTATTCCTCAAGGAGCAAGGGAAATAATTCAAACTAAGATGTAAATAGTGAGTCCAAATTCAATATTAAAAGAGTTATAAATAGAGATCTAAAAGAAATTAAATAGTTATTGTAAAACAGAAAGTGGTTGCTCTAAATGGTTACTCCTAACAAATTTTTATAACAGGGCAAGCATTCCCAGCAAGCAGACGGACATGTGAATGATTTCCTTCCCTTATTTTATCAAGTTTAGTACTTAAGGATCTAAGTTTATTGCATCTATTATTACTAGCCATAGATACCCATTGTCTAGTTCCTTCAAAGCTTCACTACGTAGATACCCATTGTAGTTACACCTTGAGCCTTAAGTTTTATGCAAGCATTCTAATAAGTTAGAAACCCCTAGCACAATCTAATCGCCTTTCAGATCTTTTAGATGTGTGTTTAGTATTTGGATCAGGTTATAAGTCACTTTTAAGATTTTCTTGTCCACTTAAGCATAAGTTTGGCCTTACTTATGAGATTTTACGCTCAATGCTAAACAATCCACACTTGATGATGATAAAAAAAGGAAGAGAGAAATCATACCACATAGAATGTCATACTTACTGGTTGTGTCCGTTAAAAGCTTAGTCACTCATAAAGATGGATATGAGACCCATACAAATTCTAGAAATGATGAACTTCAAAGACAATAAAAATAAGAGTAACTTTTTAATATGAATATTGTTAAAGTAGCCAATCCAAAAGCTATCTCTTTATGAAAGGTCTTCTACCATATAAATAATGGCAAGTGGATCATTCTAGAAATGCCACTTGCCTACAATAATTGTCCAAAGAACTAATAAATAAGTAAAAACACTTCCAGAAGATAGAAATTGGTCAAAAGGGGTTAACCCAACTTGCTAAGTCATGATGCATAAAAAGACAAGCTCCACCGCTTCTACAAGTGGGTTTTTCACATGGTTAAGCAAGGTATCTTCTAGAAGCCTTCCATTTCTAGTCATTTCTCTTAGGTTTGGGCCTCCGTTCCCTCATCAAGCCCGATTTGTTGTCCTTCTCCTTTGGATTCCATGTCCTTCGCAACAAGCTCGGCAGTATAAAGGAGCAACCTGAGATTGCACCAAAACACTAATGAATTCCCAAGTTAATCCATAAAAGTAATGTTTTCAAGGTGAAATGACTAATGTTTTCTTGGTATAAATTACTCTTATCATATGTAATTTTATTATTATAATAATTTATTAAATTTTTCAGTCACTTAAGAGAACTGCAAAGTTCAAGAAAAAGAAGATGTTGCAGAGACAACTAAATTGGTTTATGAAGAGAAGTGCTTCATGAGTTGAAGGTTGGTGACAAGGGCATCAATAAGTCAATGGTGAGAAAGCGCATCATTAGTTGAAAGTTGGTGAGAAGTGCATCAACAAGTTGATTGGTGACAAGTGCACCATCAATTCAAGAGAGAAGTGCTCTTATAACTTTCAATTAATTTATCATTTTAGAATATTTTAGGCAAGGAGGAGTGTTAAATTTAATGCCTAAAATATTTCACTAATGTCATATTAGTGAATTTTTAATTAATTAGTGTAAGTAGTGGTTAATTTACTTTTTATTAAAATCAGTTTTTTTTAATTAGTAGTTGAACTAGTGGAGATAATGTAGTTAATAGAGTCTTCTAATGTTTAGTGGGTGTTTATAGTTAATGTTGAATGCCTATATAAAGGCTAAATATTGTATGGTTTTAGTGAAATGATTTGATTAATAAACTTTACAAATTCTAAGTTATCATTTCCCTTTTATTTTTTGTTCAACCCCTTCAAAATTTCCAACAATCATCAATTCAAGATCTTTCAATTTATTATGAAAAATCCAATAGCAGCATAATCTATATACGTAATTATATGTCAATGAACATCCTGGCCTGATCTAAATCTATATATTCAAATTTAGCAATTTATAAAATCAACATAACACTTATAATTGATTGTCTTTCGTCTTCTTCATTGATAATTGTATCGTCTCTCATTTCCCATGTCTCCCTCTCTAAGACTTGTGGTGGCTGCGAGTTTAGGGCTTGATAGGATGTATTTATAATCGAATTGTCTTTAGGGTTTACGATATGTATTTAATATTTCTTTCCTTTTTAAGACTTTTTCATTTTTTTCATTTCCTTAAATATGAAACTTATTTAACCAGCTGAGAATATTTTGCAACCATTACAAAAGCATATTTTTCTATTTTTTCAATTATGCATCATCTAAAACTGCTCTTTTTTTAAAAATTAATAGATGAAAGACTTTCGGCCGACAAAAGGTAGGGTGGTCTCAATTTCTGAGTTCTTGAATTGAAAATGTTGCATTGCTTGGAAAACGGATTTTATAAAAGCGTGTTTCTGCTCGCAAGCGCACTATGTGTGAGTCGTCTATTCCATTTTTAGAATCAAAATAGCTGCTTATGGAAGACCCGCGATACTATTAACTCCAACCATTTGCTTCTTAACGATTTCAAGTGGTTAATTGAATTTGCATTGAAATTTTTCAAAGGAGGAACAATATTTACTGCTCATGATCGTGAGACTATTGAATAATTCCTCAATCAATTCATAAATCGGGTAACAGGTTACTCATCCGATTCTTCACAGCCGTACAAAAGCATCTTAAACATGATTTTCACTTTATTTGGGCAAGGTTGGCTTCCAAGATGCTATAATATAGGATTGAAAAGGGTATCCAATGTGTACTTTTTCCATAATTATGATAATCTACTACATTTATTGCAGTACCGCAACGCAAACAAAGCGACATATGCCTAACACCGGCTTTATCTAATATTTGTATTCTTATGTGTGCTACGGTATTGTAAACTATACCAAACAATAGCTTGGCATTAGGAATCTATAAATTTAATATGTGATATTAGAGCTAACTTCTTATGGGACCTATATGTTTCATCCAAAGAAATTTCAAGACTAATAAAAGAGCACCATGATGATGCATCATGCCACATAACCAATGTTCATAACCATAACCATGCCCATGACTCATAACTAAAACCATGCCAATATCCATGACCAATTACGAATGCCAATATCCATGACTTATAATCAGGACCCATGCTAATATCCATAAACCATGTTTTCAAACAAAATTCTACAACTTCAAAGTCATGGAGGAGTGTTGAAGATTGACTTCAAAATTGTAGATGTATTAGGAATTATATTTGTTCTGCTTTGATTTAGATTAGATTTAAGTTGATAGAATTAGATTTAGAATTTGAATTATTTATCTTTTAGTTTTGAATTTATGTGATGCATATCCTTGTGGGCCTATAAATAGCATCCATATTAATAATAAACTGTATTCATAAGTAACATATGTTTATGCATCCCAGCATACTGCAACTACAATATTGCTTTAATATAATTTCTATTCATATTCTACGACACTTATGTACAATTTTTACCTACCCAAAGTGCATATAAATAAAAAATTATGGCAGCTTCATAAAAAAATACTTCAAAAGCATTTCTTCATTTTTTTTTGTAATTATATATCCAAAATATTTCTTTTCTTGAATAAATAACTGGGAGACTTTTCGTTGACAGTATGTGTAGTGATCTCAATATTTTTCGAATCTGTTAATCGCAACTATTATTTGCCTTCATGTTTGTGAGATCTTGAAAGTGAGGTACATCCCACTGGTTCAAATTGAGAGGCTTCAAGTATTGAGAATCCGAACTTTCATCAAGAACTTTCTCTGGTCTCTTGATGAAAGTTCATGTTCTTATATAAGCAGATTTCTGATAGCAAGTTATGAACGAAGGTTTCCAAAGTTTTACGTACGTAGTATTCATGTAAAATCACGATAGACGATGTTTGCGAACGCATTCAAAAAAGAAATTATCGATATATTTATGGTAGTAGTTTTTGAGGAAATTAGATAATTGAAAATTGTTTAAAAAAAGAGAAATGCATATAGAAAACGCTAAATGACAATTACAGCTCATTTGATAAAAAAAAAAAAGGTATTATAAATTGAATTTGCTTATAGAATTTTCCAACATTGAAATTCCAATGGGAATAGGATGAAATTGTATTTTGTCCTTGAAGCTATGTTACTCGGACTTCTCATTTTGGCCGGCTTACTGGTGTCCGGCACGGACGGTACGGATACCGGTACTGGATCCGTGTCCGGTACGCTGGAAAACACATGGGTGCGGCGGCAACAAGCAGAAGGTTTTACATAAACGGCAAGGGTTTCAGTAATTAGGCTGAGAGAGGAAGAAGAAGATGCAGTGTATTGGGCTTTTCACAAGAAAAAAAATGATTAACAGCTGTAATTATTAGAATAGTTACTGAATTTATATCTCCAAAAAGAACACTTGGGAAAGTGAAATAGTAATGAAGTTGTTGATAAAGTCAATGATTTCAATACCCAACTTCAAATACTTTTGGAATTCTAATTATTTTGTAAATTTGCCTATCCCCGTACCCGTATCCAAAATTAGGACGGTGTCCTCGTATCCTAAAATTCTAAAATTGTCGTATCGGATACTAGGATTCGCACCCGTATCCGATACCCGTACCCGAGTCCACGTAACATAGCCTTGAAGTGGATTACTTTTTTTGTTATTGATTGAACCGGATCTGAGGCTCGAATCTTAGTTCAGAGAAACTTTTGAGCCCCTCGCAATCTGATTTCAAGTGAGTTAGTATTTGTTAGAAAAAAGAACATTATGTACCAATTCAAATCTATTTCATAAAAATGGTCACACAAATGTCTCCAAAATCTCCAACTAAACCCTTAATCAGAAATAACTAAATTGATAATTTGCTGCAATTTTTTCTTCCTGACCTTGTAAATCAAGGTAACTAATTGCTTCTTAGTGACTGGATGTTGGACTGTAAATTCATAATCTCCATGAAAGAGCAAAAGCTGTGCAAATCCATTAGTATCAGCAACAACATCCAAATCCCAAATTCTCCACTCTGAAATCAGATTATCAACAACATTCCCGGCTGGAGTTTTGTCAAAATTTGCGTCCGCTAGAACTGTATCGTTAAATCCTGCTATTTTCGGTCCAGCAAACATTATAATCCCTTGAACTGCAGGATGAGAATATCCTTCCCTCAGAATCTGCTCTACATACTTTTCCTGTCAAAAAAAATTGTTCAATATTAGTCATATGTAAGTTTATCAGCTTTAAGTGATAATTTTACCTGATTTGGGCCTATGTCAAGGCTGACTTCTGTTAGCCAAACAGGTACTTCTGTTGTCCAAAAAAATCCAAAACAGACCTCATATAAACAAGATTCGGCTGACCAGACCCGAAATGTCCTTGCAATCCAATTCCTAACTTCATTCCTTTGTTTCTTGGATATGAAAGAATCTCTTCAAGTTTCCTAATGTAATTCCGGGGCCCCGCAGTTTCATCTGAACTATATTCAATTGTATTGAACTCATTCATGAACATTCTCGTTCGAGGATCAATCGAATAAGCCCTAGCATAAACTTCAGCTGACACATTTTCTCCAAATTTAGACTCAAAGAAGTTCCAATGCAAATTCTCATTCATAACATCCCATCCTATTACTTGCCTCGAGTATCTCCTAGTTACTGAATCAACTCTTCGAATTGCTGCAGCCCATAATTCATCGCCATTGAGTTTTTTAGTCCATAGAGGCTGTTCGTTTGGGTTGTGTCCCACAATATTTTGTGACCTCAAACCTTAATGCCATTCTTTTTTGCAAATTGAAGCATGGAATCCGGGACTGTGTAGTTTTCTAATCCCTCTTTTGCCTCTGTGCTGTACCAATTCATTTTGTTGGTGAATGTTGTGAACTTGAATCTCGAAACGAACGAATGCTGATATTCTTTGCTTATGAGGATATGATGATTTATTGCACAGCCAAATGGGAAGTGTGATTTTATTTGCTTGATTGAGAATATAGCTCCTCTTGCTGCAGTGTTATTGGCATAAATCGCCTTCAATTTCACCTTCGTTTTTCGTACCTACAGCATTACTTGAATTCTGAAACTGTCTGCTTTTTCGGTGAAAGGTTAAATTAGCAAAGCAATTTTTTTTACCTTGTCAATGATTTTATCCTGCTGGGACTTCCATTGCTTCATAGTGAATTCTTGCAATGAGACATTTTCGACCCATATCTCGACTTCACGGTTCTGTTAGATGTTTGACATTTTCAGCTCCTATTTTCATGCTAACAGATATTCTGTTCTAGCAAATCAATATCTCTTTCTTTTAAATTGCTAAAAATCAGATTAGAGTTTGTTTCAGCTGCTATTACTTAGGAAAGTTTGTTTTGTTTCTCTTGTATTTAAAGACTGCAAGTTAATGAAATATATATACTGATTTTTTACTCTCAAATACATCTTTTAGCTCCTGTATTTTTTCTGCACTTTTAGCTTTTGATTTAACAGTGGTAATCGGAGCTACAATAGATCTTATAGGGCAAAACTACTGGCTTCCAGCAGCCTTTCTTTGAATCCGCCTGTCATTTTCACCGGTGAAAACTATCATATTTGGTCGGTGAAAATGCAGACTTTTTTAGAAGCCTATGATCTGTGGGAAATTGTAACAGAAGATAGGCCAATTTCTCAACTACCAAGAGATCCTACTGTGGCTCAAATCAAGCACAACAGTGAAGAGAGAGCAAAGAAGTTTAAAGCCAAGTCACTCCTTCAAAATTTTGTGGCAGACTCAGTTTTCTACCGAATCATGGCATGCAAAACGGCAAAAGAGGTGTGGGACAGGTTGAAGGAAGAATACCAAGGGAGTGATAGGACAAGGCAAATGCAAGTCCTGAACCTGAAACGAGAATTTGAAGCTCTGAATATGCAAGAAGATGAAACTATTGGCAAGTATACTGATCGAATTTCCTTAATTGTCAATAATATCAGACTTCTTGGAGAGGATTTTCCTGAAAAAAGGGTTGTAGAGAAAGTTCTTGTCACTCTCCCTGAGAGATTTGAATCAAAAATCTCATCCCTAGAAGAGTCCAAAGATATCAGTACGATTTCGTTGGGTGAATTGATAAGCGCTCTCCAAGCACAGGAACAAAGAAGAACTCTAAGACAAGATAAAGTTACTGAAGGTGCCTTTGCAATGCAGAAACAACACAAAAAGGAGAATATGCAATTCAAAAAGGGTCACAAAGGAAAGTCTGAAGGGAGCAGCAGTAATGGTCCAAAATATAATCCTCTTCCACCTTGCAAACACTGTAAAAAATCCACACATCTGGAGAAATATTGCTGGAGGAGGCCTGATGCAGTTTGTGGTAATTGTAAGCAACAAGGGCATGTATCAAAAATCTGCAAATTCATGAATAAAGACAACAAATCTTCGCAGGCACAATTAGTAGAAGAAGCTGATGTTCAAGAGGAGCAGCTCTTCACAGTTACGTGTTTCTCAACAAACAACTTTGTCGATGCTTGGCTAATTGACAGTGGTTGCACACACCACCTGTGCAATGATCCTGATATGTTTCGAGTGCTTGATACAACCTTTAAATCCCGAGTAAAAGTGGGAAATGGTGAATTTGTGCAAGTCAAGGGAAGAGGTACAGTTGATGTTTCTACAACTTCAGGTATCAAAATTATTTCTGATGTTCTGTTCATACCTGAAATCAGCCAAAATCTCTTAAGTGTTGGGCAAATGCTTGAAAAGAATTATTCGTTGCAATTTAAGGATCATAAATGTGTTATTTTTTATCCATTTGGAGCTAAATTATTTTGTGTCAAGATGAATAACAGAAGCTTTGCAATTACTTGGAAGAAAGTGACTGATCATGTCCTTGCTTGTGATACAAAATCAATTACAAATTTATGGCACAAAAGGCTTGGCCATTTCAATTACAGAAGCATTTCTGAGATGAAAAAGAAGGGGCTAGTGAAAAACTTACCTGAAATCAGTGGTGATGCTGAAACTTGTGAAGCCTGCCAACATGGTAAGCAAACCAGATTACCGTTTCAAGCTAATCAAGCATGCAGGGCTAATCAAAAGCTCCAGCTTATACACACTGACGTGTGCGGTCCGATGAAAATAGAATCCTTGAGTGGTAATCGTTATTTTCTTCTCTTTATTGATGATTATACCCGGATGTGTTGGGTTTATTTTATTAAATTGAAAAGTGAAGTCCTTGATGTTTTCAAACAATTTAAAGCTTTAGTTGAGAATCAATGTAATCTTAATATTAAAGCTTTAAGATCGGATAATGGTGGAGAATACACTTCTCGCCAGTTTGCTGAATTTTGTAAAAGTACAGGCATCGAGCATCAATTCACGTTACCATATAGCCCACAGCAGAATGGGGTATCCGAGAGAAAAAATCGAACAATTATGGAGATGGCCAGGTGTCTTTTGATTGAAAAACAATTGCCAAATAAATTTTGGGCGGAGGCTGTGAACACCTCAGTTTATTTGTTGAATAGACTTCCCACAAGAGCTGTGCAAGACAAGACTCCATATGAAGCTTGGAGTGGTGCCAAACCAGCAGTTGACCACCTTCGAATATTTGGCAGCTTATGCTACGTTCACACACCGCAATAAAAACGCAGCAAGCTGGACAACAAAGCAGAAAAGGGAATCTTCATGGGCTATGGCTCTCATTCAAAAGGCTATCGAATTTTCTATTTTAAAACAGAAGATATAATCTTGAGCAGAGATGTGAAGTTCGATGAGGCTGCTACCTGGCGATGGGAAAATCAAAACAATGTCAATGCGAATCTCAATCCACAAGATCAACCTGAACTTGTAGCTGATGATTTGGTGGATGACGTTCCGATTAGAGGTACTAAGTCTCTACAGGACATTTATCAAAGATGTAGCTTGGTTGTCCATGAACCAACATGCTATGTTGAAGCACAAGAATATGAAGAATGGAGGAGAGCTATGCAAGCAGAAATTGACATGATCAACAAGAATGAAACTTGGCAACTTGTTGATAGGCCTGCAAACAGAAAAATAATTGGAGTTAAATGGGTTTTTAAGATAAAACTCAATTCTGATGGCTCAATCTCCAAGCACAAAGCTCGATTGGTAGTGAAGGGCTATGCTCAACAATATGGCGTAGACTACCAGGAGACCTTTGCTCCGGTAGCAAGGTATGATACAATCAGGCTACTTATTGCTTTTGCAGCTCAAAAATCATGGCAGATTCATCAACTTGATGTTAATCTGCTTTTTTGAATGGATCTCTTGCTGAAGAAATTTATGTAGAGCAACCTGATGGCTTTATAGTTGCTGATAAATAAGATCAGGTGTATCTTTTAAAGAAGGCGTTGTATGGCTTGAAACAAGCTCCAAGAGCTTGGTACGAAAAGATTGATAGTCATCTCACTCAACTTGGATTCTGCATAAGTCTAAGTGAAGCTACTTTGTATGTTAAGTCAAGTGGAAGTGATGTTTTAGTAGTTTCCATTTATGTTGATGATATGTTTGTTACAGGAAGTCAACTTGAGCTAATCGTAGAGTTCAAGAGAAAGATGGAGAAATTTTTTGACATGACTGATCTTGGAGTGATGAAGTACTTCTTAGGCATGGAAGTGGTTCAATTCAATGGTGGCATTTTTATTTGCCAGCAAAAATATGTGTCTGACATTTTAAACAGGTTCAAGATGCAAGATTGCAAACCTGTAAATACTCCAATGCCAACTGGTTTGAAGCTAGGCAAAGATGAAGAATCTGAAAAAATTGATGAAAACATGTACAAAAGTTTAATTGGCAGCCTCTTATACCTTACGGCAAGCAGGCCTGATATTCTATTTGCTGTGAGTATGCTCTCCAGGTTCATGCATTCACCTAGAGACACTCATTTTACAGCTGCAAAGAGGGTGCTCAGGTATGTTAAAGGCACAAAATCATTTGGAATATTTTTTCCAAAATCTGCAGAAAAGACTTCGAAGCTTGTCGGCTACACTGATAGTGATTGGGGTGGATGTGTTGAAGATTCAAAAAGTACATCAGGTTACTTGTTTTCTCTAGGGACTTGTTTTTTTTGTTGGAGCTCGAGGAAACAAGAAACTACTGCTCAATCGACAGCCGAAGCTGAGTATATCGCTGCTGCCTCTGCTGTAAATAAGGCCATTTGGTTAAGAAAGATGTTGAATGGTTTGGGAAGTGAACAAATAGAAGCTACCAACATTATGTGTGATAATGTTTCAGCTGTCTTCATCTCAAAAAATCCGGTGTTTCATGGACGAACAAAACACATAAAGATCAAGTTTCATTTCATTAGGGAAGTTCAACAAACCAATGAAGTGATGCTTGTACATTGTTCATCAGAAGACCAGCTAGCCGACATTTTCACCAAGCCGCTGCCAAAGGAAAGGTTTGAAGACTTGAGGCTAAGAATTGGTGTTTGTCACAAAAATGCCAAGGAGGAGTGTTAGATGTTTGACATTTTCAGCTCCTATTTTCATGCTAACAGATATTCTGTTCCAGCAAATCAATATCTCTTTCTTTTAAATTGCTAAAAATCAGATTAGAGTTTGTTTCAGCTGCTATTACTTAGGAAAGTTTGTTTTGTTTCTCTGTATTTAAAGACTGCAAGTTAATGAAATATATATACTGGTTTTTTACTCTCAAATACATCTTTTAGCTCCTGTATTCTTTCTGCACTTTTAGCTTTTGATTTAACAGGTTCTTGCACTGCATTGAGAAAACGATACATTGATCGCCGAGTTTTCACTGAAAATTAATTTGAAAGAACATAGTTGAAATTGTGATGTACTTTTCACCTGTAAAAGGATGTAAACAAGGCCAGAATTATCTGCGATTAGGCCGCCTTTTACCAAAGACCAACATCCATGCTTAGCTATAACACTCCCGCCTCGCGTCAATTTGCCACGAGTAGTTCTAAAGAGAAGCGCAACACTTTCACTTTCTTCACTGATTTTAACCCAAGCTGAAATTTACAGTTTCGTTAAACTTTTCGTGGCAAAAATCCTGGCTCATGAATAACAGTACAACAAGGGAAGGAAAATACCATAGAAGCTATAGAGTTTCCCTTTCTTGAACCCAACTTTCTGTAAGATTCTCCCAAATGATCCAGAACTGTTCTCCCTAAGTTCAGGATAAAGTATCACGCCTCGGCCGCGATTTGGTCCAAAGGGTTTGGTCAAGCACTGCTTGACGAAATATCAGATTCGAAAAAATATTAAAAATATGAACTTGATTGTGAATATTTTGCCGATTGGATTTCGAGTTGAGAGCATTGTTCTTGCCTTAGATGTTGCTGAATAGTCATATGAGAAAGAGTGAATCCTTTGTCCTGCTTAATGAATTCAACATTAGAAAAATAGATATAAAAGTTTTTTTTTTTACTCTTTACACATTTTTTTAATTGAATTTACCTAGTTAGAGGGAAAGAGCAAGTGGAGGTCTTCGCAACACCCCACCACCGTTAATAACCCTAGCAGTTGCATAATGAAAAGTAAACCTTTTATTGTAGAGATGCAAAGGTATGTTGTAGTAATTATTTGGAAGCGGAAATCGTAAGAAACTACTCGGTACTCTGTAAAAAAACTTTGAGACAAACTTTTTGATACCTGAAAATAGCAGAAAAAATGAAATAATTAAGAAAGAAGATTGAGCGGATGTGTTCATGATATCCTTTGACAAGATGCACAAAGTTAAGTTTCCCTGTAAAATGCAAAAAATATAAGTCCTACTTGCATACATAGAGAAAATGTAACGATAAGAGAAAATTTTTTTATTTAAAAAAGGTTGTGGACCATGTAGCTACCGCCGTTGAAATACCTGTCACAGTTCTGTATAATCGAAGATGTGTCAAACATGCAACGATAAATATGGAAAAACTTTTATATGAATCCCGCCTTTTTAGGGTGAAAAAGTGTCACTTCATACATTAATTACACATGTCTCATTAGGTAGGGTTTTTATATAATGGTCCCGGTCCGTTGGACCTTACTTTCTGCATGAATGATAAGTGTGTCAGAAACTACTATATGCTATTACTTTTTATTATATTATTCATTTCTGGGATATTTGGCATTCATGCAAGTAACATGGACCAAAGGACCCGGTCTACTATATAATTTCCCTATTACGTATGAAAAAATGGATATAGTGAGACAAGTATTAACTGATGTGTGGAGTGGCACTTTTTCACGTCAAAATATCGGACCTATATAAAAAGCTCTAAATATGGACCATTATGGTTTTGGATTACACCGAAATATTAGTAAATTCATCAATAAGTTTTCTAGAACATAGAGTTGGACTTTTTTTTTCCTTATTCCTTTATCTTGCCAACTTAGTTATACTAAAAGTACATAGCATTAATTTGATTAGTCTCCATGTCGTAATTGGAAATATCAACTAGCCAATGAAGTGGATATATTGAATTAATGTCAAGTTATATGCGTGTATTCCAAAACACAATTGACAGGATAAGTTGTTTTTTCTAGATGAAATTTTTGAAGTCTAGAAGTCAAATAAACAATTTAAAAGGGTTAAAATTTAGTAAAAAAAACATTCATGACTTCGTTCCTTAATTTTCAGGCAAAAACACATTTTTCAGTTTGTCTATTTAGTACATATGATATATACACGTTACCCGTTTGTTCTATGTGCTATAGAATCTCTTACCTTTTCATGTGTTAAGATAAAACACTATGCTTCAATTAGTATCCCGTTTTTTGTTCCTTTAATACAGATCAGGTGCCGTATCCGCTTAATGGAGAATTCATACAACACGAACATCTCCGTTCAAATAAGGATAAAAGAAGTTAACTAATTATATAACACAAGGACAAAATAGGTAGAGTGTATACGATATGGACCAAATGAGCAAACGAGTGCCACAAAGCCTAAAAGGTCCTTTTTTTCCTTAGTTCTGATGTAATTGGGAACAAATATATCATGAATTGTATTAATTATGAATTAAAATGAAGAAATGGAAAAGTATTGCATACCTGAAGAGCTGAGACTGGACAAGAAGAAGAATTCGAAGTAGAGAACTATTTTTTTAGAAACCAAACAAATGACAGAAATTAAAATGGTATCGTTTAGTGTAGTGGAAAACTGTCTATTTATAGTACTTTAGTTTCTTTAGTGACATTTTCATTATATACTAATTAATCTGTATTTTTCATTATTTAAACTTGTTTTATGCAACACTAATTTAGACCTGTTGAGGCGACCCGCGGCCCAACTGATCCTCTCAGGCCTGATGATTTTGGGTTGGACTTGGGCAAGCATATAATGATATAAGCCTGACCCGGCTTAGGCCCGCCAAAGCCCGAACACATGATCGGTTAGGCTTGATTTTCATATAAAAACCCGAGCCCCCCAAATATATATATTATGAATAAAAATATATATTTATGTATCATTAATTATTAAAATATATTTAAAAAATATGTAACTGTGTTGGAGCTTTTGTTACCCAAAAAAAACTATGTTGGCAGTTTTAAACCTATGTATGTACTGATAAGTAATATTAATAAAAAAATATGTAACAAATAATTTTTAAATAATATATATATATATATATATATATATATATATATATATATATATATATATATATATGATTGGTTGGGCTGGACCTGAAAATAAACTTCTAAATTAATGCCGCCCGGCCATCAACAAGTCCAGCCCAAGCCTGTCTAACTCGCCCATCAAACAGGTCTAAACACCATATATGGTAGTAGTAAGTAAACTTTCTTTATATACATAAAAATTGCAAAACACGTTACTTTCATGAATTTCAAAACTATTTTTTAGTGTAGTGGAAAACTGTCTATTTATAGTACTTAATTTCTTTACTGACATTTTCAATATATACTTGTATTTTTTATTATTTAAACTTGTTTTATGCACCACCATATATGGTAGTAGTAACTAAACTTTCTTTATATATATATAGAAGTTGCAAAAAAAAAGGTTACTTTCATGAATTTTACGCAAGGTCGGTTCTAACAGTTTGAGGGCCCTAGGTGAAATGAGAAATAAGGCCCTCGATCATCAAAAAATTTTATGTAAAATTGAAATTTTTTCTAATTAATATTAAATAGAAAGTACCATTTTAAAGGTTTTTATTATATATTAATAATTTAACTCATTTACCTGAGATAAGTTCATGAAATTTCATAAAATCTCCATATTCACATATAAATAGTTATAAAATATGCTGTTAGTCCTAAGCTCTCACACTCCTAGTTTATGTTCGGTGCCGACCCTTGTTTCACGTCTTGATTGTTGAGGTATTTTTGGACACATCAACTACATGATTATTATGTTTTGAATTTGACACATTTTTTGTGCCCACTCTTGGGGCATGACATAATTTTTGTAAACTAGTGAACAAAATTAGAGGTATATAAATATTCATTTTTCATGAACTCGAAAGACTTTGTAATTTTTCAGTAGTCATGTCACGTGACAATCAACTTCTAATGTAGTTGAGTCAAAACCAATGTGTTAAGTTTGTAGTTAATATTACCAAAACATCGTTGATTTTGTTTTAAAAATTGGTTGGGTTGAGTTGAAAAATACGTAAAAGATCAGGACCTCAAAATGTACATGTAAAAGTCAATAATAGGAAAAAAAAATACAAAGTAAACCATAACATTTTGAGAAACTTTCAGTTTTACCCCTAAAGTTTTGTAACCTAAAGCACGCCAACTTTATTTTGGTTTCCATTTACCGACTCTAGAAAGAATATTGGGTTGAACAACATTTTTTTAACAATCAAAAACAAAATATACAATTATTTCATTTTCTATTTTGAAATGAACAGTTCAACATAGATGGAATGGATTTTTTTGACAAATTAAAATGCTAAAATACTCTCATGTTTAATTAGGCAACTTTAGTTTTATATTGTAAATAAAAAATTAAGATTTGATTGTAAAAATTTAAATTTGAGTGAAAAATTATTATAAAAAATCATATATTATAAATTAACTAATTTAGCTTTTTCAACCAATCTCGTCGAATGTATTTCTGATTCCTAAACGGGAAAGCTTTTTTCTATAAATAAAAGGCACACATATAGAGGAAAACCGAAACATTTCAAGGTGGAGATTTGTGAATGTGATTTGAAGTTGTCAATTATAAATTGCATTTTTCATATGCAATTTTGGACTTTGAAAAACTTGTATGGTTGGCAAAATACAACATGTATTTGGCCTCCTTTGTTCACATTATTTTTTGTCTTTCATTTCCCATTACTTTAA
The DNA here is from genome assembly GCA_947683365.1 of Euphorbia pulcherrima. Lineage (NCBI taxonomy): Eukaryota > Viridiplantae > Streptophyta > Magnoliopsida > Malpighiales > Euphorbiaceae > Euphorbia > Euphorbia pulcherrima. The sequence continues at coordinate 3,050,421 of CANTUS010000010.1, forward strand.
AGGTCTATATATACCCTTCCAAATTCATTTTGCAAATTCATTCCAGCAAAAATCATTTGGGAGTTTAGTGTAATATATATACTTATTGTATATATATTTGTATGTGAGGTTTGGGTGTATTTGGGTTAAGGGTTTGAGTGTTTTATTTTTTCATTTCTTTTATACCACTTTTCGTATTATTAGTGGATTACTTATTTTCTTTTTTCGCTAATTATTTCTCCTATTTTATTGTTGCCATATTCACCCAAAATAAATATTTCATTCCGTTGCGGGTCTAATTCCCTATCAAAGTTGGCATTCCTTAAAATTGTAAGACTTGACTTGATAGGACTTAAGAGTTACAAAGAAAGTTTGCAAGGTTTCGTGAATATATTAAAAAAATTACAATAAAAATTATGCTTCTTGATTCTTAGAATTGACATAGTATAAGAAGATAAGTCATCAAACACTAGCTTTGTTGTGATGTTTTCAAATATTTCAAATTCTTATTTTATCCCATTCTATTTGAGAATTGATTTTTTTTTATAAGTAAAAGGATTAATGAACTTCGGAGAGCTTATAATTCCAACCAGGTTAGCACCTGCAGAGTATTATTACCTGAAGAAATTACAATTACAAGAGAGTTGTAATGGGGCTAGCCCACTACAAATAACAATACACTACCATTTATCAGGCTGTAAATTGGAGAACAAATTCTTGCTGAGAATTATGAGCTGTTGAGGCCAAATTAAACGGTTGATCCATTGAAATATTAACAGAAGGATGATGAATTTCGACACTGTAATCTCCATGTGGAAGTGAAGCCTCAAAGAAGCCATTAACATCGGTTGATCCATCCAAGTTCTTACCGCCACCCCATTCCCTCAAAAGCTTGTCAACAACATCTCCGGTTGCCAAATTCTTGAAATTGTTATCAGTTAGACACATTCTGTAGCATCCTTGAGGACTCCATGCCGACCATAGTACGATTCCCCCGATTTTCGGATGGCTATGTACTTCTCTTAGGATTTGCTCCAAGAATTGTACCTGCACATCAAATCAATATCGATGTTAGTAGATGGGATCAACTATATGGAGCTTCTTCTCTTTCTTTTCATTCTTTCTTCTTTTTCTTTTTTTCATGAAAGACTTTCAAAGTGTATAAGAAGTACAACGAGATGTGTAGAATGACATTCCGCTTTATTTCACATGTATTCAGTGTTTTAAAAATCGGGTTAGGCGGTGCCTAGGCGGGATTTTTCATAACACTGCAGCAATTTTAAGTGATCGGACGGTCCTAGGTAGTTGTCCGATTTAGGTGGTCTTAGGTGGTCCTAGGCGGGTCTAGGCGGGATTTTGTGTTTTAAAAATCGGCCTAGGCGGAGTTTTTCAGAAAACTATTTTAAAACATGGTTTAAATTATGTTTCTTTTATATTTAATATTATTATAATTTATTTTTTAACTGAATTTATATTTTTATATATTAAAAAATATTTAAAAAATAAAAATCCGCCTAGGTTCCGCCTAGGCCCCGCCCAAGCCTCGCCTAGGCATTTTAAAGCCCCGACCGCCCGACTAGCGCCTAGCGCTTTTTAAAACATTGCCTGTGGTGCATCAATTATGAGCGTTTTCTCTATTTAAAATAAAAAATTCATTTTTCTCCATTAGCATGCATGAACTTATAGGGTGCATATGACTTATTATTGCTAGTTACAACTTACACGTAACTTCCTGTATTGAAAATACTTTTAAGGTGTGATACGTAGAGAAACAAATGTTCAGACGAAATTGAATTATATTTTTTTCTCAATCCTCGTTATTGAATCAAAATTATTTCGAACATGATCCATAAACTTGTTGTGGCTCTTGTTCGTGTGTAATAATGCACAAAAACGAAGTTTATGTATCCAAGTTAAAATTAGAACTATCTAAATACTTTTTTTGCTAGAAGTATAGTTTTTGTTAACTCGAAGTGCGTACCTGTTGGCCTCCACTTTGGACATCTAGTTCAGTAATCCAAATCGGCAAATTTGCAGCCGCAAGAGTATCAATGGAAGACCTTATATATGGAATATTGGGAGTACTAAAGTGTCCTTCGAGTCCAATCGCCAGCTTCAAATTTTGATTACCAGGATGACTCTGAATACTTTTCAGCTTTTGAAGGTAACTCGAAGGAGAAGCAGCAGCATCTCCACTCGACTCGATAGTATTAAACTCGTTCACAAACAATGTAACCGAATTATCAGCCGTTCCAGCCAAGTTGTAGAACATTGCCGAAGCATCTTGCCCTAATTTGCTTTCAAAAAAATTGAAATGCAAATTCTCATTAACAACATCCCAAGCAATAAGCTGCCCTTTATATTTAGACATAACGGAATTTAGCCTGTTTGTTGCTGCCTTGTTAAGATCGGGTGGAGAGAGCGATTTGACCCATTGTGGTTGGTACTGAGGATCATCCCATAACACGTTGTGGCCACGAACCGCTATGTTGTTTTTCTTGGCGAATTGAACTAGGGAATCGGAAACCGAGTAGTCTACTTTTCCTTGAGTGTTTTCATTGCTGTACCACTTTAATTCGTTTTCGAAAACCGTGACTGTGAATCGAGAAGTGAACCAGCTTTGATAGGCGGGATTGTTGAGGATGTTTTTGTTTATTGCACAGCCAAATGGGAAACTTACTTTCTTCTGAATTATTGAGATATTGGCATAGGGCAAAGGATTTCCTTGCTTATCCACTGCTTGGATTCGAATATTCGCCTTTCGATTCTGTCAGGTTATGATTTCTTGTGAGATTCTACGTATTCGCCATGAAGTAATAATGTAACAATTAGGGAGGTCAATAAATTATTTACCTTCTCAATGCTTTGATCTTGATGAGATTTCCATTGTTTTTGGGAGAAAGGTTGTAATGAGATGCTATCCACCCATATCTCAACTTCAGTGTTATTGCTCTGGACAAGTGAAAAGATCGAAAGTTTTTAAGATTTTTCAACACGTCGAACAATCAGAAATTTCAAAAATTCTATGCAAACAAACAAAAGTTTCAAATATGAGATGCGAATACTGAATTTCACAAATTCTAGAGGGAAGAACATAAATATGCAGCAAAACTAACACCTCGAACTATAGTCAAGGCTGTTGAGCCAATTTGAATAAGCTACAAGTTGAGACTAGCATTTCTCCAACAAAAACAACACTACAAATGGGCTAAAATATTATTGTAAATGAAGGATATAGTTTGGTGTTAACATTAACAAAACTTTAAAACATTAGATGGGATACCAATCAACTTTTTGGCAACGCTTTAAGAACATAATAGCCTAATACACTTTCTCATGGTATTGCGACTATAAATCAACTTTTTCAAAAAGTGTTACGATAAGTTGATTTTTTCATCACAATTGCAACACGTTTCATTTCTTTAGCGGTGGAAAGAACGCAAATATGCACCAGAACTAACAATTCTACAACCAAATAGAGTCTAGAAATTTGAGTCTATTTGATTAATAAGCTACAAGTTGAGAGTAGCATTTCTCCCATAAATAAACATTAGTACTAATGGACTAAAAGGATGATCTTAAAGAAAGAAGATAACATTACGAAGCTAATCGGTTCAAATGAGCGAATATATACCTCAAAATAGAGCTGAACCGGGCCAGAAGAATCAACAGTAAGGCCACCTTTAAGCATAGACCAACAGCTAGACTTGGCAACCACAGAACCGGCATGTTTATACCCATTATCGGTCTTGAAAATAGCGGTAACTGGAACATTGCTTCCCTTACTCACTTGAATCCAAGCTGCATACAACAACATATTATTGATGTAACTAACTTAACCAGGATTAATGATGTAACTAAGCATCATTTGATGAATTATTGTTCGGAAAACGAGATTAGGTTACCAGAGAAAGTGTAGAGCTTGTTCTTGAGTAAGTAAAGATTCTGTGAAACACTTCCATTAGGGTTTGGTCTAGTATGAGCTACAATGAACTTGTTGCCATTGGATTGTCTGTGCTCTATTTTAGCATATCCAAAAGAAGACCATCCATTTGAGCCATTGTTTAATTCTGGATTAGTAATTATTCCTCCATTGTATTGTGCTTTGAGGGGTTTTTCCAAGCACTAACAAGAAACAATACAAAATATTAATAATTTCATTGTGTATATATATAGATAAACATAATTTAGGCCTAGAGTTCTTTGTTTTCCCCGTAACAGGAATAATCCTTGTTTTTTTAACTGAATTGAATAGAACTGAATATTTGGTTACCTCGATAGAAGCCGAGTAATCATATGGCAAGGCATTAACATATACACCTGCGAAATATATAGTTGTTATTGACGAGCAAAGATGAATCAAAGACCGGATTGAACCGAATTGATTTAGTGATAATGTGATAAAATTTGTGCAGACAAATCAAATTTTAAGGAAGAAAAAAAAAGAAATATTAAATAAATGCAGACCTAGTAAAAAAACAGTCAACCACAATGGAAGCTGAATGATAGTTCTTATGTTCTCTCCAGCCTTCATTGTTTCCTTATTGTAATAAGCAACCCTGAAATCAAAATAAACCATAACATCAGATTTCATATTTCAAGACCAGATAGCCTAAATGCTAAAACTCGAGTTCATCAAAATACAATTCATCGAAAGTTCTACGAAAACTCGGGTTGAAACTTCAGCTCCTACAAAGTTAAATCAATTGTGAAAAAAGTGATCAGTAGAAAAAGAAGAAAGCTAACCCAAATTTAAAATCTCTCAAATTATTTTGTTGAATAACACAGAAGCATGCAATTCAGTTCCGTTTTTATTTTTTTCATCAAAACAATTGGACATATTTATATAGCTATATTGTGTAAAAAGATCATTAATTTATTATCCTTGTATTCTCTTTTGCTTATTATGGGGAGAAATAAAAAATATTTTCTAGCATATATGCATGTATTAATGTATATACTCAAAATTCTGAAAATTTTTCTAAATTTTGATTTGATGTATACTATTTACTTATGCAATCTCTTCTACAGGTAGTAAATACTTGAGAAACGTAAAGATAGGGAATCAAAAAGAAAAAAATAATAAATAAGAAAGGACGGAAATTGTAGATATAGAATCCAAATCTTACTGGCTAATAAAAAAAGAAATAAGTTTATTATTGTTTGCTAAAAATAATTCAGAAAACCAAAAATGTAGATTTCCTCTAAGAATATTATTTTTTCTTATTTACTTTAACTTTCCATATATATTTTCTTTATCTTCTAATTTACTCTGAGTATTCCATTTTGTCTAATTAAATGTTCCAATTCGCTTTCAAATTTCCATTTTTACTGGTTATTTGGTATTTATTCAAATTTTGTGAAATAAATGTTGTACATTTGATGTCTTATCCGTGCAGGATTGAAGAAAACGATCATGTAATAGTAAATTGTCTTATAAATATGCGATATAATTTACTTTACATAAGAAACTAAAAATAGAAAAAGATCGAAATAAAAAATAGTATATAGGAGAAAGAAGAAAATATTCAAAAGAGTTTATTCAATCTCCTCAAACAAAAAAAAAACTATTTGGATTGGGTGATAAAAACAATATATGACAAAAAAAATAAATAATTAGGACATTAAACCGTAGATAAAAAATACTAATGTTATTAAGGACTTATTTTTTTAAAATTTTAAAAGCTAAACTGTAATAAAGTAAGCTGAACTGAAAAAAATTTATTTCAGTGTAAATTTATAACTATGCGTACTTGAACTGAATTGGAATGAACTGAAGTTGCCTGAACTAAATTAAATTAAAGTGGTATGAACTGAACTGAACTGAACTAACTGTAGTCCAAGAGAACATGGACTAAGTTCTGAACTAAAGTGAGCTGAACTGAACAAAATTTGTTTTAGTGTAAATTTGTAACTACGCATAGCTGAACTGAATTGGAGTGAACTGAAGTGGTCTAAACTGAATTAAATTAAAGTGGTCTGAACAGAACTAACCGTAGTCCAAGAGAACATGGACTAAGTTTAGTGTAATTATTTTCTTGAGTAATTATCAAGGCTAGTCATATTTTGTAAAGTATTTACAAATTCACTATCAAGTCAAACTAATCTTAAATATACATTCCCTTCAATTCTATTTGCATATATATCATCCACTTGTTTCTCTCCTTTCTCTTTTGATTTTATTTTTTATTTTTCATTTATCTCTCAAACCGTTTATTTTTTCGACATGCCGCTTCAAAGTTTTTTGTTCGTCTTATTTTTATCTTTAAAATGACACCCACTCTGATTTTTCGTAATTTTTTACCCAATAGTTGCGTGGTAGATATCCAATAGACAACTGGTAGATCTTAGTTTCGACAGTGTTTTTATGGAATCGTTATGTTAGTTTATGCAAACCTTAGAATCAAGGCACCATCTACGCTAAAAGCAACAAAATCATGTTCAATATCTCAAATTCAATTACGATGAAACAATACGTTAATCTCTTCTATTATTAAACAACAACAAGAACTTCAATTTCGAAATAAAAAACAATATGTGAATCAAAACTAATAATCACCAAACAAATCAGAAGAGAAAAAAGGCGAATGACAAAAATAGATTCCAGATGTCTATCAGGCTTTTACCACATGTCTATCAGCCTTCTACCACATATCTATAAGACTTCTAACACATGTCTACTAGTTCAAAAATTTCAAAAATATCACAGTAGATATCGTTTCAAAGATAAAAAAGAGACGAACAAAATATTCTAAAGCTGCGTATCAAAAAAATTAACAGTTTAAGAGATAAATGAAAATTAAGGTAAAGAAATTGAAAAAAATGACCAACCACATGTTAGGAATGAAACTTAAAATTATTTAAAGGAGGCCGTATATGTGTAATTTGTTTCTTTTATGTGGCGTATGGCTGAAATTACTGTGTGTAATGAGGCTTTTTTTTTTTGAGCCCCTGTTTTCTTTCAAATGGAGCCAAGCCCATTACAGCCCAGCACAGCCCACAATATGGCGGCACTCTGCTCTTGTACTCTTTCGTCTCCGGCGAGTTTTCTTTGAATCAGAAACTACGAAGAAGAGTCGATCGAGATACAAAGATGGAGGAGCAACAATCGACGATATCCGGTGATAATCCAAGGCCATGGGAATCTTATCACACTGTTTATACTAACGCTAAAGCAGGTCATTGACTCGCTTCCCTTTCTCATTATCCAGTACTCTCTTGTTTTCAATTGTTTGAACTTCTACCTCTCATCAATCAAGCTTTGGAGTTTTGATTTGTACAGAATTATAGCAATCGGAAAATTTTTTATTTGATTAGAAAATTTCTTTCAACTTCTTTTGTAGACCTAGTCCAAATTAGTGATTTTGCTATAGGTTGAACGATTTTGTACATCTTGGCTGCACGATTTGTTCATTCTGGTCTTTTGTTTTTGGCTTAATACATCATTTGCTCCTGAACTTAGCATAAAAAGTCAGACGCCCTCGACTTGGCAAAAGTCCATCAGTTTGCCCCCTCGATGTCGTGTATCAGCTTCTGATTAGTTTAACTTTTCAAAGATGCCATTTTTCTGATTTTTTTCTCCTATCGGAAGGTGACACTTGGCAATTGTGGGCAAACTCATGTACTTTTGCCAAGTTCGGGGGGGCAAACTGGTTCATTTTTGCCAAGTTCAGGGGGGCAACCCGATTCATTTTTGCCAAGTTCAGGGGGCAAGGTGGAAGTTTTGAAAGTTTAGGGTGGCATCTGGTTTTTCGTGCCAAGTTCGGGGGGCAAATGATGTATTTGGCCGTTGTTTTTTGATTGATAGGTATGGAGGGGGTGGATAAAGAAAAAGTGCAGAGAATTGTGTATGAGATGAGTAAGGGATCAAAGTATTTTGAGAATGAGGAGAGGAAGGAGGCTTCTATGAGGCAAAAGATTGAATTCATGCGTGCCAAGTGTGCGAAACTCACAGCAACTGATATATCTCATTATCAGATGGTATAGCTGAATTGGCCTTGTATGAATTGCAACTCTGCTTATTTTTTCTTATTTTGCTAATGAAGATTCATTTTTACTTGTGATTATGAGATCTAGTTAGCTTTGAAAAATGTAAAAATATGCCCTATAGAATTAAGTTTGCTAAGGTTCTGCTGAAATTTCTAGGTAGAAGTGGAACCAGGAGTTTACTTTGTTTCACGTAAGTCCAATTGACCATCAATAATTTTTTTGTATTCCACAGGTTGCTGATAAAAGAATTTTAGAACTAGAAAGAACACGTGATCTTTCAAGGATCTGGCTACATGTAGACATGGATGCTTTCTATGCAGCTGTTGAAACATTAAGCAATCCATCATTGAAGGGCAAGCCAATGGCTGTTGGTAGCATGTCGATGATATCCACTGCCAATTATGAGGTCTGAATCACTTTTTTATTTTGAACTCGAAAAGGTGGTAAAATTCTGACTTATGAGTGATTGTGGTTAATGTAATGCATTTATAGAATAATTTGTATTCTTACTATGCTGTAGGCAAGAAAATTTGGGGTTCGGGCTGCAATGCCAGGTTTCATTGCACGTAAATTATGTTCGCAGTTAATTTTCGTTCCTACAGATTTCAATAAGTATACTCATTACAGTGGTTTAACTAGAAAAGGTTTGTTCTTATTTTTTTGATGCATATATTTTGCTGTAAACCTTTGTATCATGTTTAAAATCTTTTGACATGTATGTACTTTATAGTTTTCCAGAAATATGATCCCCATTTCATGGCTGCTAGTTTGGATGAAGCTTATCTTGATATAACTGATGTCTGCAACCAAAGGGGAATTACTGGTGGAGAAGTATGCTGATATTTAGTATTGTTCTTTTATTAATTCCATTTAGATTTCTTTTATTAGTTCCTTTCATGTTCTTCTTCTTTTTTTTTTGGAAGATTGCTGAGGAGCTCAGAACTAGCGTAAATGAAGAGACTGGTCTGACTTGTAGTGCTGGAGTTGCTCCAAATCGTTTACTTGCTAAGGTTTTGCTAACAGTATCTTCTAATAGTGTTGCAATTCTTATGTTGCATGGAGTTAACTTTTAACACAATATTTATTACCAAAAAAAAAAATTTAACACAATATTTCATTCTTTTTCTACTTTTGAATATTCTAAAATATTATTTCTTTATATATTTCCGAAGAATGAACAATTTTGTTGAAATGATTTATTGTTGAAGTGATACTGACATATGGAGGATATCATAGGTCAATAATTGAAAGAAGTAACTTTAGAATTCCCAAGCCGGCTAAGTTGATCAACTGTTTAATTGAGTCATTATGCAATACTTTATACTTTGTATAAGATGTTTTATATGATTACAGTCTTGATTTTTTTTTGAAGTGGCAGTGACATTATTTTTGCAAAAGCGAAAGCTTTTTAATGTTTATTGACAATTTGACATTCTTTTTGCAAAGTTAAAGATATATGTTTCATATGATGCTCATCTTATTGTCTGTTTAGGCAACTTAGTTTCACGGTATTCAGGACTTTTAAATTAAACACAAAAATTTGTAGAAACCTCTTTTTGTTGTACTTATCTTCACTTTTTTGGTTTCTCTCAACCTTGCTTATTTTCGAGTTTATGCCTATGTTTAGGTTTGTTCGGACATTAACAAGCCTAATGGTCAGTTTGTCTTACCAAATAATCGGAATGCTGTATTGACATTTATATCCTCGCTTCCTATTCGAAAGGTAAAGTTCCTTTAGTAGTTTAGTTAATTGAATTCCAGCTGGAAATCAAAACAAGCTATTTCGTATCAGATCATTTAATTATAAACTTGAATTTTGCAGATTGGAGGCATTGGTAAGGTTACTGAACTAATTTTAAAAGAGGTTTTTGGAATAAATACATGCGAGGAGATGCTTCGAAAGAGTGGATTTCTCTGTGCACTATTTTCTAGTTCATCAGCAGGTCAGTGGGTTACTCCTTTACGAGTTTGCCATTTTTCGGTCATCATACAGATTCTCTGATGCTTTATCAGATTAGGGTAGTAAATTTATCCTGTCAATAGTTGACAAATGGTTACAGCAATAATTATTAAATGAATGAATCATATTCAGAACACATACAACATTTAATGTACTCCGAAAGGAGGAGATAAAAGTTCATTCACATTGTCATCAAGCTTCAGATGCACTTTTGAGTAGTAGAGATTGAACTTTGATCGGCTCAGTTTTCTTATGTTTTATACATTGCAGATTTTTTTCTCTCCGTGGGACTTGGGCTTGGAGGGACAGATACACCTGTAGTAAGGTTCCGAAAAAGTATTAGTAGTGAGAGAACATTTTCTGCCACAGATGATGAGGCACTTCTTTATCAGAAGTTAGGCAAGTGACTACTGAATATTCTCAGTGAATTTATACTTGTATGATTCTATGAGATCGTGTGGAGACTTGATTATGGCTTTAACATCCAACAACTGGAAGCATTGCACAGTGTTATGCAGCTATAGCAATGATATATTCTTTGCATCAGCTTTCAGCCCTGAATTATACTTCCAATTGGTTTTTGCTTGAAATATTGTACAATTATCTGGAAAACTAACTAAAATTGCTTTAAAGTTTCAGCTGATATTGCGGAGATGCTTTGTGCTGACATGCAAAAAGAGGGGCTCTATGGTCGGACTTTGACTCTCAAGTTGAAAACTGCATCTTTTGAGGTAACATTTTGTATATTTGTTACTTTTTTATTAATAAAATCAACAAAAGGGTTGAAAAGCATGATACATGAGTGTACCTATCACTTCACTGTCTCCTCTCATCTTGTCATCTACATAATTGTCCACATAGTTGTTAAAGGCGCGCCTCACGCAAGGCTAGGGTCATGCACCTCCCCATACATTAGGCGAGGTAGCGTACCTCAGGCGCGCATCAGAGACACTTTTATTTTTTATGGTTTTAACTTACTTTAATGTGTTGTCCATCTATTTTTTAAAGTTTTAACAATAATTCAAGGCTATATATTCCTAATTCAATTTCTATTAAAGCTAAATATTCCTAATGCAATATGTAAATTTTACATACATACGTACATCTAACAGTTCTCTTAGTTCTTTTTCTAGTATTGTTATTGCGTTTAACTTCACTTTTCAAGAAAATATTTTTTGCAAATTTTCTGCGCCTAGCGCCTTGACAACTATGGCTGTCCATATTCTGAAGTTCTTTAACATCTCTTGTGTTTTAGGTGAGAAACAGAGCTGTAACTTTGCAAAAATACATTTCTTCCAGTGAAGAAATACTTAAATATGCGTCAAAGTTACTGAAGGCTGAACTTCCCGTCTCTTTAAGGCTGATAGGTAACATTTCACTCTCTTTTTCGATGAGAGGAGGCAGTTTACGAGCATTTGATACTTACATTGGTATTATTAGGCTTGCGAGTGTCTCATTTCAATGTAGACAAGGCTTCTGCAGCTCCATTTGACCCTACGCAAAAAACTCTCGCAGACTTTCTGGTATCAGGAAAAGACGTATCTAGAAAAAGTACAGCCGATATGAGTTCCTTGGGCTCAGATTGTAGCGATCTGCCCGTTATGGAAAACACAGAAACTGCTTTTCCTACTGATGAGATTTATCATTGTGAAACGAGACCTCAATCAGACAGCATTAACACACAGGATTTGGATTCCCGACACTGTTCTACCAGCAACAACATTATAACAGAGGAAGTTCGCGAGCCGAATGTGCGTGTGATTATTGAGCATAGTTATTATTTATCTATCTTTCTTTTCGTTTTCCTGTTGTGCTTGACATTCTTTTGAATTTCTGCAGGTAAGTAGTGGTGATATTGTAGAGTCTAACCAAGAATCTTGTCAAGCTGAAGTTTCAGGTTCGGAGGATGCAGACTTTCATTTGCCTCAGCAACCTGATGGATGCAATCCTAACACAGTAAGCAGAGTTGTTTTGGAAAACGAGGCAACCTCATCAGCCGAGGGGAAAGATAATCTTTTTTGGGTGCATGATTATAAATGTTCGTTATGTGGGATCGAAATGCCTCCAGATTTTGTGGAGGAAAGGCGAGAGCATACCGATTTTCATCTTGCTGAGAAGCTTCAAAAGGAGGAATCCAGCACCAATATGAGAAATCCTATGCCGAAGCAAAGGTAATGCATCCTTGCATGTGTGCGTCTGTGTGAGCCAACATGCTTATAGTTGTTTCTCTAAACAACTTATTGAGTCAGTTCAGTATTGGGCTTAAATACCTGTTTGGGTCATGTTCTTTAACTCAAATGCCTCTCTAGTGTCTGACCTATAGATATTGGCTATTTGGTGCGTAACATATTCATTTTTCACCTATTTGATACCTATCGTATTCCATATTTCCCTATCTGGTGTATGGCCTATTTAATTTTAGTACATTAAGCGTCCGTCTAACAACACAAAAAACGTGAAATATATATATCGTATTATGGAGCATGAATATTTTTTTTGCTGGTCATGCATAGAATTGTCGACCCTCATTGATCCCTTGAGTTGTCGTACTAAAATCGGATATGTCAGACACTAAATAGGCAGAAACGACTGACACCAAATAGGCAATCTCAATAAGTCAACCACCCAAAAGACATTTGAGTCATAAAACAGGACCCAAATAGGGCATTTAATTCGTTCGGTATGTGGTTTTGTGGGGTTGAATATTTGCTGGTTGCATAATTAAGTGGAACATATTCAGTCATACAGTATCTAATTTCTGAATGTTATTGAAAGTATATATTTTTCTAAAGAAAATGAACTTGAGCTTGTAACTTACAAGTCGTACCCTTCAGGTTTGATCGGGACGCCTGTTCTTCCAGTAAAAAGAAGAGTGCAAGGAAGAAGCTCAAACAGTCTACTAAAGACGGTAGTCATATTCCCATTGACGCCTTCTTCGTTAAGAGTAATCAAAACTTCTAGCATTTCGGTAGGGGATCTTTCGGAGTTAAAATTTTCTCTCCGGCGTAGAACTGTCCACTCTGCAGCATTGCTAATCTCATTTTTTCGGGTTATAAATGGTCCAATTCTGATTTAAAACTTCACAATTGAAACTAAAAGCTTCTTTTTGTCTTAGTTTTTTGAAATAAAAATGTTGTGTATAGGATGACGACACAAGCCCGGCCCTGACAATTTGGGGCTTAGGCAAAATAAGTTGTAAAATGGGCCCCCATAAAAACTTTTGCAATAAATACTCGTGTTTTTGCAAAGAATGGGAATTGAACTGAATTTGTTAGTTTGACAAGTATTATATCAATTGATTTACCATTTTCTAATGTTTATGTTTATCATTTTAACAATAACAACTAAAACTTTAAAAGAAAATAAATTTTTTGCCCCTTCCGACTATGGGCTCTAAGCTGTCGTACTCCTCCACCACCCTCAGGGTCGGGCCACCATTGAAGCAATGCAATGAGGCTCAGTTATACAAAATGACCGGAAGAAGTCTCGTACTTTCATCCCATGTGCAATGCCTCGAGTATTGAAAGTCGCTGAAATTTAAATAGGTAGATGGTGCCATAGCGTTAAATGTGATTAAGTTCGCTAATGGAAGAATCTGTAAATTTTTTCAGCTTCTTGAAATATAAAACCTAAATTTATACTTGTATGGTAAGATTTAAATGTTTTTGACTTTTGAGCCAAATAATTCCACATAATTGATATGACATCATATAATTGATTGAATTTTAACAGTTAGATTTAGTTTTAGTGGTTTGTGGAGTCTATACTGTAGTTAAATTCTAATTATTAAAATTTAATAGATGATTGAAATTGAGTGAAATGTACAACCCTAGAGAGTTTAAAGATAATCCAAATCCTAAATTTTTTTTTTTGACTTTTGAGTTATGTTGATAGAGCAAACAAAATCTCTTGTAGACTTCTAGAGCGTTAAATCGGGTTGTGGAATTCGTGACATGCCGGCCTCTTGCCCAATTCTTTCCATTTTAAGTTTGGGATTTTTATAAAAATCTTATAAAAAATAAAAATAATTTGGTGATATCATAAATAATTTATAAATTTATAAAAATAAGAAAAAATAATTACTTTAATACGGTGTAGTATTTATCTGGTAAATATTTAGTAATCGCCTAGTAGTTATGTAGTAAATCATAACTTTAAATAAATTTTTAAAATATATATGACATCTAGTATTTATATGATTGTTAGATATCTAGTTATTATATAGTATGTCTTAACTTTGATAGGTTGTTATGAATCTAATGATACCTAACAGACACATAATAGATGTGCATATGACAATTTCATAACAATATTTGCTAGGTAACTACTAAGAAATTACTAGATGAGTACTAGATATTTTTACTAGATAAAATACCAAACCTTATTTTCGTAATTATTTTCTCTTATTTTTATTAATTTATAAATTATTTATGATGAGAATGTAGATATATAGTTAAATTTTCTCTTGAATTCATAAGTATCTATATGGATGGAATTCAAACTGAAATTGGAATTAAAAGAACTTAAAAGAGAATTAATAATTTAAATAACAACAATAATGATATTAATAGTAATATTAATAACAACTAATACTTTCATATATTACTATATTATAAAAAATGTATTAATAATTAAAAAGTAGGTAAAATCATCATTATAAGTTATTATCATATTTTGTTTTATTATGATTATAATATAAATCTGTAGTCTTAGCTTAATAATTAACGCTGAATTTATTGCCTCTAGTTGAATTGCATCCAATAGTGCGGAGATATTTTTATTTTATTTAATATAAGTACAACTTCAGAAATTATTTTAAAAAAATTATAATAAAAATTTTTTCATTTTGAATGTCTTATGTTCAATATCATAATAATTAATAATTTATGAATTTATAAAATATTTAATATGATTATTAATTTATTTTTATTATTTATTACTACTGTTTATTAATTTTACTTATTGAATAGTATATTATTAAAATTTTTATTCAATATTACCATTATTAGTTAAAAATATATCTTATTATTATTGATAATTATTTTAATTAATAATATTGATAATAATATATGTGCTGAAACCATCTCCACCTAAAGATTAAAAAACGAACTCAAGTTACAGTAGATCAGTATCTGCCCCACTCAGCTTCTCCCTTCACTTACCCTAATTTTTATCTTTCAATGTCACGGCGAGAACGATCAACCCGCGATTCCGATTCCAGACGACACCGTTTCGGCTTCGACAGAGAATCCAGGTTCGAATCTCCCCAATTTCTCTGAGTTTTGGGAATTTTATTGTTTGAAATTTTCAAATAGGGTTTGTCTCCAATCTGTAATGTGGATAAGATATCCGTTGCCATTCGTCCTATCTGAATGGATTCATATTTCATTCACATTGAGGTTTGCTGCAAGTGGTCTGATTGTTATTGCATAGAGATTTTAGGGTTCTCAAGACTCAATCATCTTGTAGATTGGAAAAAATCTGTGTATCATATCGAAAATGTTTTCAGTTTTGATATTTGATATCTATGTCCTTCAGATCACTTGATTCTTGTAGCCTTGAATAGTGGCTTGCATTGCATTCTGCCAGATTGAATTGGGCTGTTTTCAAAGACAATCGGAAATTACTTGTTACCGTCGGTAGACTAAGACATTTTTTCCCTTACTTAAAAATAAAAAAAAATTTGAAAAGCCCGTGCCACTGCAGTGGCGTTTCTAGGAAAACGCCTTTGCACTAACGCCACCACCAGTGGAGGGGCTTTATAAAAGCCAACGCCACTGCAGAGGCGTTTCTAGGAAAACGCCTATGCACTAACGGCACCACCAGTGGAGGGGCGTTTCTTATGGCGGTGGCATTTTACAGAAATGCCCCTGCCTTATTATTTTAGGGTTTATAAGGGTTTTTTAATTATAAGGGCAAAGTCGTCTTTTCTACCGACTGTAACAAGTAATTTCCGACTGTATTTAACACCCCATATTGAATTGGGGATTTGGAGATTTAAAATAGTAATGTGGATTTTGTTTTATACTGTTTTGCCTGCCTTAGTCCGAAGAGATCGAGGAGGGAGGGTAAGAATGATACAGAAAGAGTTCATAGAACAGCTGACTTGAATACTGAAGATCGAAAAGTTCGGGATCAAAAGCATCAGGCTCCTTCAGTACCTGATTCTAAGTTAGAGTCTGGTGTTGTAAGCAAGGATTCTGAAAAGAAATCCAATGGGCTTGATGAAGGGAATAAGGGCTTATCTAATCCAACTGATGTGCCTCGATCTAGATCATACTTCCAGGTGTTCATTGCTTTATGTGAATTTTCTCGCTGTTATGTTTCCAATCGTTTATTATACCATTCGTTGCTTTTATATCTTGGTTATCTTACTTGTTAGAATTCTTAGAAGTTCTGATAGAGAACGTGATAATGAGAATAAAGGGCAAGTTAGGAATTGAAGGAAACGGGGTATATGGGCTTAGCGGGAGTCAATTGATAGATATTGCAATTTATAGAAGATAAACAGAGTTTATGCAATGGATTGAAACTAGAAATGTATTTATGACTAGCAAATTTACCAAACATAACAGTGAGAAAAATAACAATCAGTAGAGAAAACTCACCGCTCATGCTTTAAGCTGATTCCTAAACGAATTTCCAAACAATAGCCTCACTCATACACACACATAACCTATAGCCCTCTGCCCTCTCCGAACAAAATCCCACTAAGGCCATAAACTACATGTTTTATTCCTAATTCACCCATATTCTCACTATTGCATTATCTATCAGTTCTTCTTTTGTCCAATCTATATTGTAGATATAGTTTCTTATTATTCCTTACATGAGTGAATATTTAGTGTTTGATTCAAAGTTAGAACTGCTGAATCGTAGGAAATGAGCTGACTAAGATATTAAGATATCATTTTTACTGCATTCTAGTTCAATCTATTAGCTCCTCCATTGCTAAGATTCTGAATTAAGTTAGGGTGTCTCTTATTTATTTATATCTCTGGGGTTTTACGATTTGTGGTTATGTTTTTCGCTCCACCTTTTGTGGTGACTTATTTTCTCTAGAAGTTGATTATGTAATTTGGAAAGATTTACTTTGCAATATCCAAATTCTATGTCCTGTAATATGTGATATGTTATTGTAACGAAATAATAACAAACAAAAGTAACTTTTTCTATTAGCTTCTAAAATGAGAAAATGCAGAAAAAGAAAACCTAGAAATGAGAGACTAAATTTACAAATACCTGACGTAGCAAATTTGTTAGCCTACTTTTCTGAAGTGTCTTGTATTGTGGCAAAAATCAGCGGTAAATTTTTCGTGAGGTTTTGGAAATGAGTTGAGCCCCGAGTTATCTTTTGATTTGCTCCTTGGTTTAAGTTCAGTTTAATAGTGTTATAATCTGTGTGTTGTTTTATAAGTCAAACTGACAAACTCAAACCTAATTAAGTTGGAAACGTTCCAGAGTCCAGATTGATCAATTTCACTCACAAATGAGTATTATTTCTCTAGATCTTAATTACTCGGTTTCATTCAGTGTATGCAAACCTTATTTTCTGGGGTGATGTAGCGGGATTGTTGTCCAGCCCATGCCTTGGAAAGCCTCCATGTATATAACAATCTTAGGCTTGCCTGTGCTTGTCTTACAGCACGATGAGCGTGGTATTGCCGCGCAAGCTGGTCGAAGCTATGAACGGAGAGCAACTACTGGTAAGTTTCGTGCTGTTGTTTCCTTGCTAGTTTTGCTGGTGAATATTAGTTGCATCTACAAGTTATTTAGTTCTCTATATTCCGAATCATTTTGATGGGGCAAAAGGTTCACCATTCTTTGGCTTTAGATTATAATGGACTAAAGCAAAATGACTCGTTAAACTGTCTGAGCTTCTTTTATTGTGAAGTCGTGGATAGTTGTTGCAACTCCACTTTAGGGTCAATTGGAAACAACCTCTCTGTAATTACAGAGGTAAGGTTGCGTACACCCGACCCCCCCCTTACACCACTTGTGCGGGAGCCTTGTTAGGCATTGGGGTAATGTTGTTGTTTGTTGTTGTTGTATTCCGAATCATATCTCTTGCGGCAAAAAGGCTTTTTTGGTCCTTCTGGTATAACTCATTTGCACATGTGGTCCTTTTGCTATTCATGTTACCTATTTGGCCCTTGTGTATTCAATTTGTTATTATTTTGAACCATTACCCATTAAGTCTATGTGCTATGAAATTTGGGCCCTGCTGAGTTGGATCTCAATTGATGTAACTTATGCATAATATGCACTAAAGGGACCAAAAAGGTAATCGATTGCATAGCACAGGGACCAAAAAGGTAATCGATTGCATAGCACAGGGACCAAATAGCTAACACGTATACCAGAGGGACCAAATGGGTAAATGGATTATACCACAAGGACGAAAAAGGTGGTTCTGCCCATCTCTTGCTTATGAAGACATAGTTGTTAAGGGCGCGCCTCACCATACCTCAGGCGAGGTAGCGTACCTCGGGTGCGCATCTCACCATACCCAGTGTTTTAAAAAGCGCTAGGCGCTAGTCGGGCGGTCAGGGCTCCAAAAGGCCTAGGCGGGGCCTGAGCGGGGACTAGGCGGTGCCTGGCGGTGGCCTAGGCAGACTTGTATTTTTAAATTTTTTTATTATTTATACATAAAAATATAATTTCAACTAAAACATGAATTATAAAATATTAAAAAAAATGATTTAGAGCATGTTTTAAAATTGGAAATGCGACTTTTATTGTGAGAACACTTTTATGTACTTTCATTCTACCAACTAAGCTATTTCTAGTAGGTTAAAAATATCAAACTATAATTATTATAGATATCGATATTTCAAAAAATTGAATTCTAGGCGGAAAAAATCGGACTAGGCGGTGCTTAGGCGGCAATAAATCGGTTAGGGGCCTGACAACGGCATGGGAACGAAAAGTCGGGCAGCAAGCTCTAAAATAGGGCTTAGGCGGGGCCTGAGCGGGACCAAGCCGGGATTTTTAAAACAGAGGCCATACCTCGGGTGCGCGCCTTGTTCGCCTAGGCTCGCCTTTTGGTGTGCGCCTCGCGCGCCTCAAAGACTTTTATTTTTCAAGGTTTTAACTTACTTTAATATGTGTTGTCCGTTTAATTTTAAGAGTTTTAAAAATAATTCAAGGCTATATATTTCTAATTCAATTTCCATCAACGCTAGATATTCCTAATGCAATATGTAAATTTAACATACATATTTACATCTAACAATTCTCCTAGTTTTTTTCTAGTATTGTTATTGCATTTAACTTCACTTTTGAAGAAAATAATTTTTGCAAATTTTTTGTGCCTAGCATACCTCAGGCGCGCGCCTTGCCTTGCGCTCAGTGCCTTGACGACTTTCATATTTTGTAAATTGAAGAAATCTGTTTACTATTTTTTTCCCTCCACGAAAAATATTGCACAAATTGAGGACTTCGTCCTTCACTCTTTCTATTGTTGGAATTGTGGCCGCCTATGTTATCAATGTTGTACTAAATTTAGTTTGTTCTGGAAGCTACATTTTATTCTCTATCAAACACAATCACTTATAGTTCCTTTTTGTTTTAGATCGAAGGCAAAGGGATTCAAAGGATGACCACCATTATTCACAGAGAAGAGACGAGAGATCGGCAGTTAAGAGGGATAACAGTGATGTTTGTCGTCACGATGGTTTCATCAAGATGGAGGCTGAACCAGCACCACCTGTGAGGAAAAGACCCGCTTTTCGGGAGAAGAAAATACCAGTGGACTCCCAAAACGTCGCAAAAGAAGCCCCCGAGCCTGTGAAACCCAGTTATCCTGATCGCCCATATGAAAGACGAGGCGAAAGAGACCATAATTCCCACCATTCCTACAGATATGGAAAGCCAGTAAGCAGTGACCACAAAGACACGCAGAGGGAAAGCTATGGCAGGGAGAGATTTAACGGTAGGCAAGGCTATAGACCAGGTGGTAACCGAGCTGAAAAATGGAAGCATGATTTATTCGACGAGTCTAATAAAAGTCCGACCAAAAAGAGCGAAGAGGATCAGATAGCCAAAGTTGAAGCATTGTTGTCGTCATAATCGAAAGTTCATTTGGGATTTATATGAAAAATATTCGGTTTGGTGTTGGTTTTGTTTATTGTACGACTTTGATTTCTTTATGCAAACTTGAACACAGTTATGGCACAAACATTAGAAATTCCAATGACATTATCATCACAAAATCGAAATTTTACCAAACAAACAAATTTTGAGCCGAACAAATTTGAACAAATTTGATCATCAAAGATGAAGATCTTCGATGTCAGTTAATACACTTGTAGCTTCAGCAGAATTCTTATTAGGTAAGTTGACTACGAGTTGACCACAAGCACCACTAATGTCCTGACCCATTTGCTTTCGAATTGTTGTCCTAATGTTGTAGGCGCCTCTAAGTATTTTCTGAAAACTCGAAACTTTCTCGTTGCTACTGGTCTGGAATGGGCTCGAACTGCCGATTGGATTGAAAGGTATCAAATTGATGACAACTTTGAATGTCTCGAGTAATTTTCCAAGCTGATGTGCGTGGTGTTCTTCATCATTTATTCCATCGAGCATTATGTACTCGATAAATATTTTCTGCCCACTAAGAAAAAGAACTGCACAAATGAGTCGGATTTGAAGAAACAAAAACAGCAACTAACTCCCTCAACTCTCCCCATTTCGCCTACAAGCCCCTAAACTTTCAAAAAGTGCACCAAGCTTCTGGTTGGTTTGACTTTTCAAAGATGCATTTTCCCGACTTCTCTAGCAAACCAAAAACTAACACGTGGCTTTTAGATGGAAAAGTGGTGCACTTTTTTAAAGTTCGGGGAGCTACAAGGACCTTTTCAAAGTTGAGGGGGCCAGCAGGCGGAATGAGACAAGTCGAGTAAGTTGATCATGAATTTGGCCAACAACAAACTTTTACCTGTTTTTCTGATACAACTGCAGAGCATCCATCAGTTTTTCTAAAGGAAACGCTCGAGCTGCAGGCATTATATGACACCGAATGTCTTGAACCGGTGCGTGCAATGAAACTGCCAAGTTCAAACCGGGAAGATCTTTATGAAGCTTGTTAAAAGCATGAATCACACCAACCTAAAGAACATCACACAATACCGATATCCATATATAAGAAGAACGATAAAAAAAACGAAAATTACATACATAATGGATATAAACATACTGTCGACACTGTAATTTTCTTTGGTGACAGTTGAAAAGGTGGTCCGAGCATAACACGAATTGCTTCCACTAAAGCTGTATAGTTATTTAACGGCTCCCCCATTCCCTGACCACAACCGAAAACAAATCGAACTAATAAACAGCAGCCTGGTTTATAATTTCGAATCAATATTATCAGCTAGGCAATAAATTGATGTTGGAAAAGAAGTAAAATGTATATATACCATGAAGACAACATTTCGAATTGGGGATATAAGAGAAGCATGGACTAATTGTTCGACAATTTCTCCAGCCGATAGATTGTTTTTGAATCCCATGCTTCCAGTTGCACAGAACTTGCAACCCATTTTACAACCTACCTATAACAGAAGGAAAGTTGAGATCAGTATCTATCAAAAGTCGACAATAGGATACTTCTTAATGATTTGAAAGCAATTATAGGCAATAGCACCTGAGATGATATGCATAAAGTCGATCTTGGACCACCAGGACGAGGTTTTCCGCTATATTTCCCCAAACGAGTGTCGTATTTCATAATAACTGCCTCCACAAACGCTCCATTCTAATCAAACAACAGAACAAGCCAAGACTTGACAACGGCCAACAAACATATATCCAAGAAATTAGTTTACAATAGGCCTAATACATCAGGTGAACCCCCTGAACTTGGCCCTAGATGCCTATTTGCCCCTCTGAACTTTCAACTGTTCCAAATAACACGTGAACTTGTTTGAAGCGCACCTCATAACCCCATGAAAGCCACGTGTCAAATTCTAGAAAAATCAAGAAATGACATCTCTCAAAAGTCAAACAAACCAAAAGTTGACATGTGGCATTGAGCGGGCAAACTGGTGCATTTTTTTCCAAGTTCAAAGGGGTAACTGGAACAGTTGAAATTTCAGGGGGCAAATGGACGTTTACGGTCAAGTTCAGGGGTCTCGATGTATTAGGCAGTTTAAAATGCTGAGACCATCCGTTGTAATCACAAGCAAAAAATCCACCAAATACAACTAAAGCGCGTTTCGTATTGCTTTCCACTGGCCCTAAAGTGCTTTTGGAACATATGTTTTTTGAGAAACAGACCAAAAACAACCTCAATGTCACCCTTAGTACACAATAATGCAGCAAGTTGAGTAAATTTTTCAATAACTAGCATTGAAATGTTCTGTTGTAACTTGAAAGCATTAACACACAAAATGGCCAAACTAGCAATGAGTAAGCAACATCTTAGAGATTGATAGATCCATAACTATGCCCAAGAGCTACAATTAAGTAATTGATATACACAAAAATGCCTAATTGCTCCATTAGCTTTTTCTTTTTTCTAATTTAAACCAGAGAATGAATGATAAAGAGAAGATAAGAAAGCAAAGAGAGTACCTTAAGCTTAATAAGGAGTTTGACAGTGACTCCATCGTTAGATTCAATTACAGAGTGAACAGAGGAAGTGAAATTCGTGAACTTAGAAACCAAAAGAGGATAAGCAGCCGATGGCAAATCAGGTATATCATCCAATTTAGAGTGCGGATACTTCAACACATGCCTTCACCATTGAAACACAGTCAGGTTTAGAAAAACGCCATAAAGAAAGCAGAGAAAGGGGATAAATCATACTTCCAAATTATAGGGATGAAGTGAAGACTGATGCCTGCTTCCTCAAACCCTCGCCGGAGATCTGGAGCTTCGAAAATTGATCGGACGGCCATTTTAGGGCACGGCGGCGACGAGGAAAGAGCCCTAGTACATTTTCTCCGGGAGAGAGATAAAATCTTAAAACAAATATAATAATAAAACAACCGAGTTTTAATCAAAAGTCAGACTAAAAAAAATATACTGTGTTTTCTTCCATGACAATTTTTTTTTAAAATACGGTTAATAGTTTAAAAAATTGATAAGGAGAGGATATTTAATATTAAATTATATTAAAATAATGAGTAATTTTTTTATTTTTATTTAAAATTTTATGAATTGATTAAAATGTAATACATATACTTAATAATTTTTAAAAAATTTTTTAGTAGGGTAAATATTTTTTAATTAAAATATAATTGTAAACTTTTAAAAATTATAAAAAAATGGAAAAATATTTAAAAATTATTCAAATTATGACGTATAATTATTAAATAGTAAAGTTAAATTATGAGAATGTTGAAATGATCGAAATATACTCTATAAGATCACTATTTTGAACAAAAAATATTTTTTATCCTCCTTTGGCCAATTTTTTGAAACCACATACCCCATTTGGCAAAAAATATTCTCAGACCCTATTATACAGATGAGTGAAACCACATAGTACTTTTTTTTTAAGTTTGTTCTTTTTTTATTTGGACAATTCGTATCAGTATATTTTAGTTTAAAGTTTTAGTAGTTATTATTAAAAATATAAAAGTAAATATTAATAAATGTTGGATCAACTGATAGAGCATTAGTTAAATTTATATGAGGTCAAGAGTTAAAATCCTACTTTTTGTAAAAAAATAAATATTTATTACAATATTTTTTTTATTGATGGCCCCATTTTACTACTTTTAATATTATTTAGCCTAAGACCTTTAAATTGTCAGGGTCGGCCCTGAGCCGACCTTATGTTCTTAGGGCGCTCTAATGCGCTTGGCCGATTTAACATCGTCCAGTCCAACTTTTACCTTCTAAGTCATGTCTAAATGCAATTTTTAAGATACTGATACTTGTAATAAATATAGTTCAATTTTTTCAAATCACAAAAAATAGCCCAGTCAATAAAACTAATTTACATCAAAATATTCTATAGGTTACATTTTGAAACTCACATTCTTCTCCATCTTCTGCCCAACATGACTTTTGTATTGTAGTGGACTCGCTAGACCCCGGGCTTGCTTCTGTGATTGATCACCATTGTAAAATCATAAAACTTTATGAGACCATAAAATAAGAAGAGATGGGTATTAAATGCAAAGAAAATGACTAAAAAAGAAGTATGAATTTACCTGATTTACTCCTACAAACAACTTGATGATTTTCATTCAGAATCGTTATATGGAAGGGCAAAACAACCGGTGACGACTAGTTCCAAGGAAGTCTTTTTTCGAATAAAATTCGGTAATGCCCCCAACTTTGGACATGCATTAAGTTCCAAAAAAGTCAGTGATGGCATTATCGATATTTCTTCAATTCTATGAACATCGTTCCATTTTTCCCAATTATCGAACTCCATGAACCGTAGAGATGTCAATTTAGGAAACAACGGAACAATTTTTGACGACGATGACAACAACATCATCTCATCCATACCCAAAAACTCAACATCCGCCTGTCTAATACCGTCAAATTTCCACATTGCTAGTTCTTCGAGGCAAGGCAAAATCCCCATAGGAGGCAAATGCTCCAAGATCACACAATTACTCAACTCAATAATTTTGACAAAGGTTAATGAATTAAACCAATGTGGAGTTCTTTCACCCTTATAGTAGGTTATTCTTAGGATTTCCAAATTTGGGGGCGCATTTAAAGCTTCAGCTAACTCTTCATCATGCTTTGACGTCCAAAATTTTTCCCGGGGATTAACAAAAAACAAATCCAATTGAGTAATGAATTTCTTGTCTTGCAAGTGTGCTTGCTTCGCATCTTCGACGTTCACATCGCCTTGTTTAAACCACCTTATTTCCAAAGATTCACCAAGATGATTAAAGTTTTTTAGGTGTCTAAGGGAAAACGCCTCCTCGTTATCAACATCAATGTTGACACGTTTCAGTCTCCTTAAATCACATAATCTCACCACATCCTTTGGGAGAAAAAATTTCGTAACAAAATTTATGAAATGCCTTAGATTTGCTAATCTTTCTATCCCTTTAACAGATTGTATTGCATAATTTCCCCTCAAATTCAAGATTTGCAAATTATACAATTCCCACAATGTGTCTGGCAGCTTTGTTAAATCTAAATAAGACAAGTCAAGTTCTCTCAAGTGAACCAACTTATTTATATTGGATGGGACTTCTACTATACCGCACTTGCTTAATATCAATGATCTCAGGGATGTGAACTCATTGAACATTTTCTTTAAATCTAACATTGATGATGAAATTATGAGACTACGCAATTTTTTTAGATTGTAAAATGAATCTGCACATCGGACTCCATGTTTGAAATTAATGCTTAAATGACGTAATGAATTGCTACCGAAGTTATCCAAACTTATTGTATCACTATCAGTATCAATCTCTACTCTAAGACATTCATTTTTCACTAGCAATTGAGCAAAATCATGCACTATATCATGCATCTTACACCAAGTCCTTATAATTCCGGTGAAAGCTCTAGGAAATGCATAATCTTGTAAGAGAGAGCGCATTTCTAAATTTTGAAAATATTCATCACCAATAGTTTCCATATCTTTGGAACTTGTACCTTGAATGTAACCTTGAGCAATCCAATGCCTAATCAATTCGCTTTTATCCATCTCATAGTCCTTCGGAAACATAGCACAATATGAGAAACATTGTTTCAAATGTGGGGGTAAGTCGTAATAACTTAACCATAATGGGGCAACAATGTCTCTTTGAACTTCCTTCAAATCCCACAACTCACTATCTAACACACTCTTCCAATCCGTTATACGTTTTTTAAATTGCAAAAGACCTGCTATCGCCCTTATAGCAAGAGGCAAACCCTTGCACCTTCTTACGACTTCCCTACCGATTTCGTATAGAGTTGCCATTTCTTCGCTAGATCTCCTACAGAATGCAATCATGCAAAATAGTTCCCATGATTCCTCATCCGATAACAATCCAATTCGGAATATATCAGACTCTAAGCTGCCCATGATTCTCCCAACATTCTCGTTACGTGTGGTCACCAAAATAACACTTCTAGGTGAACCACTTTTTAGACAATCTTCTAGGTTCTTCCACTTTCTAGGATCCTGGTTCCACACATCATCTAAAACAACCAAGACCGTTTTCCCGTTGATAAACTCTTGAATCTTCTCCATAATATTTGGAAAAAAATCAAGGTTTTGCTTATCGCCTAGAAGGGATTCAAGAATTTGTTTTGCAATTCTAATCTCATCAAAAGGATCCGATACACAAACCCAAATTCTTTTATCAAAATGGGTCTTGACTCGTTCATCATTATAGACTAATTTTGCAAGAGTCGTTTTACCGATCCCTCCCATCCCTACAATAGAGATGGTACGGAGAATTGACCTTTCACTATCTTCAGCCAACAACAACTTAATAAGTTTTTCTGTATCGGCTTCTCTACCTTTCACCTCTGATATGTTAATAACAGAGGTAGTCACAAGTCTTTCAACTTGTTCATTACTACCTTCAAATGATAAGAAGCCATACTTATCTTTTTCGCTAGCAATAACATCTAATCTTTCATTGAGTTCGGTGATTTTGACAGCAATATCACGGCGAAAACCAACTTCACGGAAGCAAAAGCAAGGTGATAGAATGAAAGACCATACCTTCCATTTAGGCTTAGAAGCAGAATCATCTCTCTCTCTTTGCAACTTCATAATTGCAAAACTCCATTCATCTAAGACATCATCAATGTCGTAAGAGACGTCTTTCAGCCTATCAACCCAAAGTTGAACAGTTGCATCCTTCCATCGCCTTCTATCTGCATCGATGAGAACAGCTTGGACGGATTGGAGATTGTTTGTGAGCATTTTCACCTGTTTCTTGACACCAATAACGAGTCGGAACTCTCGGTCAATCTCCTTACCGATAGTGGAGATCAGCATATCCAACACTTTTGACACAAGTGCATCAGCAACAGCCATTTCAAAAGAGGTTGGTAGGAATGTTATGTAATGGTTGATTAATTATGATAATGCAATTCAACATTCTGAATTTATAGTGAATGAAAAGGCATGGACATTGTTGGCTTAGTGTTAAAGAAAAGGATTGGTAGTTTTTATTAAATTTTATAATATGTCCAAAGCAAGAATCTCATTTGATTATTAACAAGGAATTAAGTTAAGTATAAATTTAACAAAAGCATAAAGTTCAATGCAAAGAATGTGGTTGAATTAATAATCTCATTCAAGTTAAGTATATATTTACAAATTCGCTCAAAGGAAGTGATAAGCACGTACTCTCTCGGATAATTAGTGGAATAGTTAATTATTGTTGTTTTTATTATTTAATTTAAAATTAGTTATTATCTAGAATATGGTTTTAATTAGTGGCCGAGTGTGGTTGTTCTGGTCACTAGAAGTTAATTTTTTTACTTAAGCGAACACCACTATAAGTTAATTGCTTTAGGGGTTATTATTTTATAAGTGGTATAGTTAGTGATTTTCAAAAATTTACAATAGAAGATCAAATAGATAATTTACTATTGCTACTTTTTAAAACATCTTATCTATTTTACCACATCATCAATGTGATATTCTATTCTATATGTCACATAATCCAAAAACTCACAATCTATTAAAAATGCTCTTAGTGGCGTGTTAATTAGATGTGAGATTGTATACATGCCGTAGAATTAGGATATTAGCTTCTCTGGGATTTGTATATATATTCCCAACATTTATCAAGTAAAGGCACTGAATATCAATTAAGAAAAATTGTGGTTTATTCTCTCCCCAAGAGAATCATTTCTTTTTTATTAGCTTTAATTGAGACCTATCATTTAGTTCAATTGGTGCTACTGAGGCCCTATTCTTTTCAACTTATAAGTAACAGTACTGAACTGAACTGAATCGAAATGAACTGAACTTATTTCAGTGTAAATTTATATGTATGCAGTACTGAACTGAACTGAATTGAACTTAACTGACTATAAGTTCAAAAGAACAGGGCCTAAATAGTGCTATAATACACCTGAAGCGTGGACGATCAATTGGTCTAAAGGATAAAAATTCTTGAAAAAAAATGTCGACAATAAAAATAATCTCATTGAAGTATACTAATATAAATATCATGGTTTTCAGAACCGGACCGGCTACCGAACCGGTGAAGGCAGTGGTTCATGAATTTAAGGTTCAACCGGATTAAATCAGTGGTCGAACCGGATTTTCTTAAAACATGTAAAAATACTAAATATTTTATATAATTTGATATTAAACATGTAATATAAGTTATACTCATATAAAAATTAATAGTATTAAATAAAGTATTCTATAATTTAAAGTTATATTTTAAATAAAAATAAAACACAAGATAATAACTAATATATTAAATGAAAGAATGCAAACCGAATTCTATATTGTATAGATTGGATAAAAAAAGTTAATAAATTTGATTTATGATATATAAAAATTACGCATTAAAAGAATTAAAATTTATACAAAATATGTAAAATAAAAAACTATATATCCATTTAATATATATTTGATCAAAAAACTTAGAGTAACGTTATTTAAAAAATTTATATGTTATTTCATTATGAAAAACATTCAAAGCTGTTATTGAAAGAAATATTTTAAATTTAATAAATGTGTAGTCTATAAAATAAAAAATATTTATTATAGTTTTTTATAGTAAAATATTATTAAAATAATTTAAAAATTAACAATATATAATATAAAAGTCAGGAAAAAATGTTACCACTTGTGTGTGGTAGCTCAGTTGGTAGAGCATGTATTGAAACATATGTTAGAGGTTTTGCGTTCAATACTCACCACCAATAATTTTTAAAACAATATGATTTAAGAGAATCAGAAACCGGTTCAACTGTTGTTGATCGATTCTTAACTATGTCAAGAATACAGTCAAACCAAACCAAATCAGACACCAATTTCAATCGAATCCGATTCAATCAATCGATCCGGCCCGATTTTCAAAACTATAATAAATATACTTCTTGCAGACGGGGGCGGACCCACGTAGGAGCCTATAGGTCCAGGCCCCCCTTGAATTAGGAATATTATTATATTGATATGTAAATTTTACATGGCATTGATGTAGTAGAGATGGTTTAATGCCTCGAATGCAAGTCCTTGCCCCCCTTCATGATGTATGTTCGAGTCTATGCGGCTGCATGTTGCCTTTTTCTTTCTTTCTTTCTTTGCGATTGTAATAAGTATGTTAATATATATATATATATATATATATATATATATATATATATATATATATATATATATATATATATATATATATATATATATATATATATATATTATATATTATAAATTAAATTATGAAAAATCTCTTTATATACAACATTTGCAGCTTTATTTGCATCACAATATAATTGTAAAAAAATATAAATTATAAACATGTTTAAGAAAAAATTTGAATTTTATGTTGGTACTTATTCCTATAATGGAATATTTAATATTATTTGGTCAACTAATATATCTCTTAAATCTATTTATTTAAAATTTAATTTGTTGCTCTTGGTTTTATTTAATTCTATTGGTTATAATCCTATTTAAGAAAAAAATTGAATTTCGTAATAGTACTTACTGCTTATTTAAGAATCAGTGTGACTCCTTTTTTCTCATCAAATTTTGACAGAAAATCACAAGATTATTGTAGAAAAGTATAGTGTTCAGTATATTGAAGCAGAAACATAGTTCGGTGGATGCTATCAACCTAATTAGGGTGCAACTGAAGACAGATGTTCATTATGTTTTGATTACTCGGCTTTCCATAGGTAAACATTGTGCATCTAAAATTTGGCTTTCAGTTGTTCGATATTAAAATTATAATGAATTAAACATTTAAATTAGTTTCATAGATATAAGCTTCAAGTTCGTGTAATGTATGACATATGGTTTATTTCTTTACTAATTTAGGACCGTGAAGCGCAACAACTAATTAGAAAAACTGCAAATGAATTGAGGGATATAGTAATTGAGGTACATAGTTTTCCCATATTAATAATATATCTTATTTGAATTCCAGTTAATTTTAGTTTTTTTTCATTAATAATGTTTTAAACATCTTTTATTATTTTTTGTCTTTTAAAATTATATTAGATGTCTATTGCACTTGGTGAAACACCTATACCAATGGAATGAGAGAACATTATAGGAAGAGAAATTATGGTTAAGAGCAACAACATTATTGCACATGATGAAGTGTTCACGGTCAAAGGCGGAAGATGAACAACTTTTGAAACAATATAATCTTTCCCTCCCTCAAAATTCATTGATTGTAAGTTTAATTTTATTTTATATGTAACTTCAAATTAGTACGTTGTATTGTTTGCATTTTAGTTCATACATATTTTAACTTTAAAATTTTTTTACAATAGGATCTAGATTTCAATGTTGACCAATTTCCAGATGCAAATAAAAATTTCAAGGTACTTTTAACATTTATATTATAAATACAAATAATTTATTATCTACTATGATTTGAATTAGATCTTTTATTTATTTATTTATTTTTATTTGGCAGAATTCAATATCAGAAGATGAGGTCAATTCTCCTGTCACGCCTATAGAGATAAGAAATGAAACTCTAACACCGTCGATATTGATAAACGAAGATAATTCACGACTTTCGAGCAATCGAACAAAACAGATGAGGATTAAGAAGGAGAAGAATAATTGATATGTGTCTCTTTTTAAAGAAAGATTAGTATTTGTTGAATGATTGTCAAACTTGGAAAAAATATTATTTGGTGTTATGTATTATTTATTTTTTATTATTGGATTGTTTCATTTTAAACATGTGTTATTTCTTTCTAATTCTATCTTTCTAATTTTTTGGATAAATTTTACAATTCTTATGTCATTTTCTTCAAAGTAGAAAAAAATATTATTGATTGATTGATTATAAGCCTATTGTAAACAAATCAAATTTTATAATAGTATTTACTACTTATGATTAATAATATAATATTTATAATTATTTAATCAAGTGAAATAATTAAAATTTTTCTATTATTATAACAATAAATATTCAATAAAATTACAATAAATTAAATTTTAAAAAATAGATTTTAAATAATAATGGAATATTTTTAATTATTTTTTCAACCAATATATCTCATAAATATGTTTTTAAAAATTTAATTTGTTGTTCTTGATTTTTTTAATTTTATTCTATTGATTACAATCCTATACTCTTTTTTCCTTATCAAATATTTGACAGCGAATCACAAGATAACTGCATAAAAGTATAAATTATAATCCTATTTAAGAAAAATATTTGAATTTTATAACAGTACTTACTCATTCTTATGGGTAATAATGGAATATAATATATAAAAGTAAAAAAAGCCCTAAATTACTTTTTTACCCTTGTACCTTTTAAAATAAATATTTCAATTTTATTATTAAACTTTTTTTATTTTGTTACCATGTTATTCAATTTATATTATTATACTAATGGTATTAATGTGACTTTTTTTTTCTAAAATAGGAAAAAGTAGTCAAATTAATTATTATAAAGTCACATTAAAGAGTCACGTTAAATCTAAATTATAAATCTATTTAAGAATAGATTATAAATTATATTTGTCAAAAAATCTGTGTATTTAAATAGTTGCTAATTAAAGTTTAAAATTTGATTTTTTTTTTCTAAAATATGATTATAATCAATAGCAATAAGAAATTGGTTATAATTATTATGAATATTAAGAAATATGAAATACCATTATTATAGAATATGATTATAATTTGGTTATAATCACTATGAATTTGGTTATAATGGTTCTAAAATAGGATTATAATTCTAAAATATTCTAAAATACGATTATAATTCAAAAATAGAAATTGATTAATATTAAGTAAAATAAGATTTATATCACAAATTGGTTATTATTAACTAAAATAGGATTAACTTAAATTGGTTAATATTAACCAACATAAATAAGAAATATGAAATAGGATTATAATTATAAAGTAGGAAATAATTCTGTCAAATAAAAGATTATAAATTATATATGTCAAAAATATTATAAACCTGTTTAAAAATACATTATTGTTGATTTGGTCAACTAATAATCTATTTACAACCAAACTCTTAATAATTATAACCAAATTATAGTCATATTTTATAATAATGGTATTTCTTATTTCTCAATATTCATAATGATTATAACCAATTTCTTATTTCTGTTGATTATAATCCTATTTTAGAAAAAATTTCATTAGATTATAAATTATATCTTTCAACAAAATTATAAACCTGCATAAGAATAGATTATTGAGATTTGAAAGACTAATATATTTTCTAAATCTATTTATTATTAAATTTAATTTATTGTTCTTGATTTTATTTAATTTTGTTCGTTATAATCCTATTTAAGAAAAAATTTGAATTTCGTAGCATTAATTACTTTTCTTATTCAAGAATTAGTGTCACTCCTTTTTCCTCATCAAATTTTGACAGGAAATCACAAGATAACTATAGAAAAATATATTGTTCATTATGCTGATGCAGAAACATAATTCGGTGGAAGATATCAACCCACTTAGGGTGCAATTAAAGATGGATTTCATTTGTGATATAAATCCAACTAAGATGCAATAGACCCTCAAAGTACGTGTTCTCTGCATTTGGATCATTCCAGAACGTAGTTAACCAAATGCAATATTTACTATTGAAATGGTTTTTCAAGACGAAAAGATATGTTAATAAATTATTTGACATCATTGAGTATTAAAAAAATTTTCACAATAAATGTTTAATAAAATCTATAACTAACAAAAAACTCTACTCTTTTTTATGTTTTGTAATATTGCAATAGGGAGATTGCAAATAAGCGACGATAACAAAAAATAATATTTTAAAGTTTGTTGATAATCTTCAAGAACTCAAGGTATACAATATGAGGAACTTCAGTATCAACAAGAATAATATCAAAACGCCTAAGCCAACAAAAAATGAATGGAGATTAACATTTTCGTCGAGAACGATTGTTCAGGAGGTCAATGACCAAAATTTTAGTTTGATTTATTCGAAGTAGTCCCTTATCTGAAATTGCTTCATCCAAACAAAGTCAATGAAAATATTCTATTTGGTATGTATACATTTTTTTATTATCAATTCGAATTGAATTCCATATTTTAAACTATAATTAGCAATTAATTAAATACACAGATTTTTTTGACAGATTTAATAATAATGGAAAATTTATAATTATTTGATCAGGATAAATAATTAAAAATATTCTATTATTATCACAATAATTATTTAAGAAAATCACAGCAAATTAAATTTTAAAAAATATATTTATGAATTAATGTGACTCTATTTTGTAGAAAATTTTAAATTATAATCCTATTTAAGAAAAAAATTAAATTTTATAATAGTACCTACTCCTATATTATAATATTTTAAATTATTAGGTCAACTAATATATCTCCTAAATCTATTTATTTAAAATTCAATTTATTGTTCTTGATTTTATTTAATTCTGTTGATTATAATCCTATTTAAGAAAAGATTTGAATTTCATAATGGTACACCTTTGTATTTAAGAATTAGTGTGATTCTTTTTTCCTCATCATCTATTGACAAAAAAGTATAAATTATAATGCTATTGAAGAAAAGATTTAAATTTTATAATAGTACTTACTCATTCTTATGAATAATTTTATAATAGTAACTCCATCTTATGGAATATAAGATAATGGATTATTTTTATTTATTTGATCAAGTTAATTCAAATTTCATAATTAGCATTTAAGTATATATATATCAACTAATATATTTCCTAAATCTATTTTCTTAAAATTTAAAATATTTTTATTGATTTTATTTAATTCTATTCTGTTGATTATAATCCTATTTGAGAAAAAAATTTCAAATTTAATTTAGTTTTTTGATAAGATAGCATCCTATCGATTATTTACTCTAAATATTTGAACGAGAAATGTCTATAACTTAAGAAAAATTTCTTATTCTTCCTCTTATTAATCTCTCTTTCTCTTTAAACTCTCATTGTTTTTTGAAAAAAAAAGAAAAATAACTCATGTCCTTTTCTCTTGATGATGATGAACAAGTAACAGATGAATCTGTAAATGTTATATATAAAGAGGTTTATCGCAATTTAAATTGATAGAAGATATATATATATATATATATATATATATATATATATATATA
Source organism: Euphorbia pulcherrima (assembly GCA_947683365.1). Lineage (NCBI taxonomy): Eukaryota > Viridiplantae > Streptophyta > Magnoliopsida > Malpighiales > Euphorbiaceae > Euphorbia > Euphorbia pulcherrima. The sequence continues at coordinate 3,084,552 of CANTUS010000010.1, forward strand.
TATATTATTACAAATGACCAACCCGTGCATTTGTTATTTTTTTTTCAATTTTATTTTAATGTTATATTTTGGTATTATTATGATTAGTATGAATATTAATCAATTTTAAATATCATTATTATAGTAATATAAATTGGAATATTATTGTAATAAAATAAAATAAATTTAACAATAAAATTGAAATATTTCTCTTTAAGGGTATAGGGGTAAAGAAGTCATTTAGGACTTCTTTGCTTTTATATATTATATAGATTTTATATCTTGGTATTGTTATGATTAGTATGAATATTAACGAATTTTAAATACCATTGTTATAGTAATATAAATTGGAATAATATGGTAATAATATAAAACATATTTAATAATAAAATTGAAATATTACTTCATTGATTTTATATATTATATAGATTTTATATCTTGGTATTGTTATGATTAGTATGAATATTAACTAATTTTAAATACCATTGTTATAGTAATATAAATTGAAATAATATGGTAATAATATAAAACATATTTAATAAAAAAATTGAAATATTACTTTTGAAAGGTATAGGAGTAAAGAAGTAATTTAGGCTTCATTTACATTTTTATCTTTATTTTTTAGTCTTTCAAATTCAACACTACAAAATACTAATAACTAATACATAATTTTAATTAAAAAAATTATATACTTTTTAATATAGTACATATTTTACACAAACTAATATCAATAGAGAAATTTTTTAAGACATATACAGCTAAATGACAATGCTTTCAATATAAATAATTCATACATGCCAAATCATAAAATTCTGACATTACATTTGTCAATATCACGATGCATTAACTCGGTTCATAAAATTCTGGCCCCCCTTATATCGAATTCTGGGTCCGCCCCTGATTGCAGATAAATTTTTATTTATATTTGAATTGGAAGTGTTGAATGAAGTGAATAAATTGCTGAAACAGACAAGGAGATGCACATAATATATGAAACAAAATTTTAGCAGAATCGTGAGTGAACTTATCTCTCTAGGGCATATTTATACATTTTACAAAGCTAACTAGATCTTATAATCAAAGGTTAAAATGAATATTCATTAGCAAAATTAGAAAAAAAAAATAAGCAGAGTTGCAATTCATACAAGGCCAATTCAGCTATACCATCTGATAATGAGATATGTCAATTGCTGTGAGTTTCGCACACTTGGCACGCATAAATTCAATCTTTTGCCTCGTAGAAGGCTCCTTCCTCTCCTCATTCTCAAAATACTTTGATCCTTTACTCATCTCATACACAATTCTCTGCACTTTCTCCTTATCCACCCCCTCCATACCTATCGATCAAAAAATGAAGGGCAAATACACCTTTTGCCCCCCAGAACGTGGCAAAAATGAATCAGTTTGCCCCCTTAACTTGGTAAAAATGAACCAGCTTGCCCCCTAAACTTAGCAAAAGTACATCAGTTTGCCCACAATTGCCAGGTGTCAGCTTCCGATTGGAGAAAAAAATCAGAAAAAGGACATCTTTAAAAAGTCAAACCAATCAGAAGCTGACACATAGCATCGAGGGGGCAAACTGATGCACGTTTGCGAAGTTAAGGGGTACAAGTTGTAATCTTCGAAAGTTCAGGGTGTCATCTGACTTTTCATGGTAAGTTCAGGCATGCTTGCTCCTACCTTGTTCGGGGCCTATGGGCGAGATAAAAATCGGGGCCCTATTAAAAAGTAAAAATTTAAAAATGAAATATATGATATTTTACTTTTGTTGCAACATTTAATAAGAGATCAAACAAAAACATTAAATTTCACATTATAAAGTATAAAATAATATTATAATAAAAAAATTATCATAGTGATCAAATAAAATGATATTTATGAGCGATCCTAGCTACAAAATCACTAATATTAGTTGAAATAAATCGGAAACAAAGACAATTTTTTTATGTGAAATGAAGAATTATTTATAGGTACTAAAGGGATTAAATGAGTATGAAATTTGGTGAATAACAGCAACGGAAAGGAAGATCAATACCATTGATTTTCTATTTTCAAGTTTAGGAGTTAAACAGACCGAAGAAAATTGGAAGATGAAGAAACATTAAGACAAAATGATTGTGATAATTGATATAAGAGAATTTAATGAGATAAAAATTTAATTCAATAATTATTTCTTATTTTTTTATTTAAGTAATTTAAACCAAGCCAATCCATGTCTGTAATAATATTTTATTTTTAATGTTAGTTTTATGAAAGAATGATTTAATTAACTTAAATTCTAATTAAGTAAGATAGCTTTATAATCATTAAAAATTGGGCCTTTTTTTCGCTGGGCCCTCGCCCGTCGCCCCTATTGCCCTACCCCGGGACAGCCCTGAGTTCAGGGGCAAATGATGTATTAAGCCAAAAACAAAATACCAAAATGAACTAATTTGGACTAGGTACACAAAAGAAGTTGAAAGAAATCTTCTAATCAAATAAACAATTTCGGATTGCTATAATTTTGTACAAATCAAAACTCCAAAGCTTGATTGATTAGAGGTAGATATTCAAACAATTGAAAACAAGAGAGTAATGGATAATGAGAATGAATGACCTGCTTTAGCGTTAGTATAAACAGTGTGGCAAGATTCCCATGGCCTTGGATTATCACCAGATATCGTCGATTGTTGCTTCTCCATATTTGTATCTCGATCGGCTCTTCTTCGTCGTTTCTGATTCAAAAAAACTCGCCGGAGGAGGAGAAACGTAAAGCCGCGAAACGAAAGAGGGCATGTTTGGGATTGCTGTCAAAGATGTTATCACGAAAAGTTTCACTTAAAAACTGTTAATAGAACACCATATTTTGACATTGGACACATGAATATATCTGGGAGATATATTGGAGATCGCAGTAAGATAAACACTTGGTGTATATATCAATGTGTTAGTGTTTATCTTCATGCAATAAGCTCTGCGAATATCCTCATACTTGAGATACTAATTACCTTGTGTGGTACTATCGCTATACTTTGGGTCATTCCCACACACTCATTAATTTAGTGTGTCACGGGTGATTACGGGTATAGTAATGAAAACAAGTTGGTAAGCTGAGTAGTCGGAAAGAATCCATCGCTCCGAATATATTAAGGAGTTGTACCTGGCCGCTTGTTGAAGTGATGATTGCTATAAACCTTTGATCAGAGTATGTATTTGATAGAAATAATTTCTAGTCAAACACACTATGGTAAAAGGCAATATGCATCGGTAACAAGTTAATAACTCGGATAGCTTGGAGCAACCTTGCTATTAGTGAGTTGACACTTTAACCGAACCCTATAAACCAGATGGTACTAATATTAAAGAATGGAAGGAGTTCATCGCATTGGACACTATTGCATTAACCGGGATTAAGTCATAAGCACAAATGACGTTCCGAGTAATGGGGGATGGTAGACCCTTGCTAGAGGCATACTAAAGTCGTTTAAGGTAATCGAGTTCTATTCACGGTCTAGAACCTTGAGCCAATGGTTCCATTAGAATAAGGGTTGGTTAAGCCTTAACAGCTCAATACTTCGGGATCCTATAAGGTCACACACATTGGACCTTCATCAGACTGAGTAAGGGATTAATAGATTTATTCTATTACGAAAATATAAAATATTAATAATTAGATTATTATTTAATTGGTTAAAAAAAGCCCTAAATTACTTTTTTGCCCTTGTACCTTTCAAAATAAATATTTCAATTTTATTATTAAATTTTTTTTATTTTGTTACCATATTATTCAATTTATATTACTATACTAATGGTATTAATGTAAGTTTTTTTCTAAAATAGGAAAAAGTAGTCAAATTAATTATTATAAAGTCACATTAAAGAGTCACATTAATTCTTATAGAGTCACATTAAATCTAAATTATAAATCTGTTCAAGAATAGATTATAAATTATATTTGTAAAAAAATCTATGTATTTAAATAGTTGCTAATTAAAGTTTAAAATTTGAAATTTTTTCTAAAATATGATTATAATCAATATCAATAAGAAATTGGTTATAATCATTATGAATATTAAGAAATAAGAAATACCATTATTATATAATAGGATTATAATTTGGTTATATTCATTATGAATTTGGTTATAATCATTCTAAAATAGGATTATAATTCTAAAATATTATAAAATAGGATTATATAATTCTAAAATAGAAATTAATTAATATTAAGTAAAATAAGATTTATATCACAAATTGGTTAATATTAACTAAAATAGGATTAACTTAAATAGGTTAATATTAACCAACATAAATAAGAAATATAAAATAGGATTATAATTATAAAGTAGGATATAATTCTGTCAAATAATAGATTATAAACTATATATGTCAAAAATATTATAAACCTGTTTAAAAATACATTATTGTTGATTTGGTCAACTAATAATCTATTTATAACCAAATTCTTAATAATTATAACCAAATTATAGTCATATTCTATAATAATGGTATTTCTTATTTCTCAATATTCATAATGATTATAACCAATTTCTTATTTCTGTTGATTATAATCCTATTTTAGAAAAAATTTCATTAGATTATAAATTATATTTTTCAACAAAATTATAAACCTACATAAGAATAGATTATTGTTGATTTGAAAGACTAATATATTTCCTAAACCTATTTATTATTAAATTTAATTTGTTGTTCTTGATTTTATTTAATTTTATTCGTTATAATCCTATTTAAGAAAAAATTTGAATTTCATAGCATTAATTACTTTTCTTATTTAAGAATCAGTATCACTCGTTTTTCCTCATCAAATTTTGACAGGAAATCACAAGATAACTATAGAAAAATATATTGTTCATTATGTTGATGCAGAAACATAATTCGGTGGATGATATCAATCTACTTAGGGTGCAATTAAAGATGGATTTTATTTGTGATATAAATCCAACTAAGATGCAATAGACCCTCAAAGTACGTGTTATCTGCATTTGGATCATTCCAGAACGTAGTTAACCAAACGCAATATTTATTATTGAAATGGTTTTGCAAGACGAAAAGGTATGTTAACAAATTATTTGACATCATTGAGTATTAAAAAATTTGTCACAATAAAGGTTTAATAAAATCGTATAACAAAAAAACTCTACCCTATTTTATGTTTTGTAATACTACAATAGGGAGATCACAAATAAGCAACGATAACAAAAAATAATATTTTAAAGTTTGTTGATAATCTTCAAGAACTCAATGTGTACAATATGAGGAACTTCAGTGTCAACCAGAATAATATCAAAACGCCTAAGCCAACAAAAAATGAATGAAGATTTACATTTTCGTCGAGAACGATTGTTTAGGAGGTCAATGGTCAAAATTTTAATTTGATTTATTCGAAATAGTCCCTTATCTGAAATTGCTTCATCCAAACAAAGTCAATGAAAATATTCTATTTGGTATGTATACATTTTTTTTATTAACAATTCAAATTGAATTCCATATTTTAAACTATAATTAGGAATTAATTAAATACACAGATTTTTTGACAGATTTAATAATAATGAAAAATTTATAATTAATTGACCAGGATAAATAATTAAAAATATTCTATTATTATCACAATAATTATTTAAGAAAATCACAGCGAATTAAATTTTAAAAAATATATTTATGAATTAATGTGACTCTATTTTGTAGAAAATTTTAAATTATAATCCTATTTAAGAAAAAAATTAAATTTTATAATAGTACCTACTCCTATATTATAATATTTTAAATTATTAGGTCAACTAATATATCTCCTAAATCTATTTATTTATAATTCAATTTGTTGTTCTTGATTTTATTTAATTCTGTTGGTTATAATCCTATTTAAGAAAAGATTTGAATTTCATAATAGTACACCTTTGTATTTAAGAATTACTGTGACTCTTTTTTCCTCATCATATATTGACAAAAAAGTATAAATTATAACCCTATTGAAGAAAAGATTTGAATTTTATAATAGTACTTACTCCTTCTTATGAATAATTTTATAATAGTAACGCCATCTTATGGAATATAAGATAATGGATTATTTTTATTTATTTGATCAAGTCAATTCAAATTTCATAATTAGCATTTAAGTGTATATATCAACTAATATATTTCCTAAATCTATTTTCTTTAAATTTAAAATGTTTTTATTGATTTTATTTAATTCTATTCTGTTGATTATAATCCTATTTGAGAAAAAATTTTAAATTTAATTTAGTTTTTTTTGATAAGATAGCATCCTATCGATTATTTACTCTAAATATTTGAATGAGAAATGTCTATAATTTAAGAAGAATTTCTTATTCTTCCTCTTATTAATCTCCCTTTCTCTTTAAACTCTCATTGTTTTTTGAAAAAAAAGAAAAATAACTCCTGCCCTTTTCTCTTGATGATGATGGACAAGTAACAGATGAATCTGTAAATGTTATATATAAAGAGGTTTATCGCAATTTATATTGATACACGATATATATATATATATATATATATATATATATATTATTACAAATGACCAATCCGTGCATTTGTTATTTTTTTTTCAATTTTATTTTAATATTATATTTTAGTATTGTTATGATTAGTATGAATATTAATCAATTTTAAATATCATTATTATAGTAATATAAATTGGAATAATATTGTAATAAAATAAAATAAATTGAACAATAAAATTGAAATATTTCTTTTTAAGGGTATAGGGGTAAAGAAGTCATTTAGGACTTCTTTGCTTTTATATATTATATAGATTTTATATATTGGTATTGTTATGATTAGTATGAATATTAACCAATTTTAAATACCATTGTGATAGTAATATAAATTGGAATAATATGGTACTAATATAAAACATATTTAATAATAAAATTAAAATATTACTTTTTTGCTTTTATATATATTATATAGATTTTATATCTTGGTATTGTTATGATTAGTATGAATAGTAATCAATTTTAAATACCATTGTTATAGTAATATAAATTGGAATAATATGGTAATAATATAAAATATATTTAATAAAAAAAATTGAAATATTACTTTTGAAAGGTATAGGAGCAAAGAAGTAATTTAGGACTTCTCTACTTTTCTGTTTATATAGATATAAATTCTTCGTTTACATTTTTATGTTTATTTTTTTGTCTTTCAAATTCAACACTACAAAATACTAATAATTAATAAATAATTTTAATTAAAAAAATTATATATTTTTTAATATAGTACATATTTTACACAAACTAATATCAATAGAGAAATTTTTTTAAGACATATACAGCTAAATGACAATGATTTCAATATAAATAATTCATACGTGTCAAATCATAAAATTCTGATACTACATTTGCCAATATCACGATGCATTAACTCGGTTCATAAAATTCTGCCCCCTTATATCGAATTCTGGATCCGCCCCTAATTGCAGATAAATTTTTATTTATATTTGAATTGGAAGTGTTGAATGAAGTGAATAAATTGCTGAAATAGACAAGAAGATGCACATAATATATGAAACAAAATTTTAGCAGAATCGTGAGTGAACTTATCTCTCGAGGGCATATTTATAAATTTTTCAAAGCTAACTAGATCTTATAATCAAAGGTTAAAATGAATATTCATTAGCAAAATGAGAAAAAAAAAATAAGCAGAGTTGCAATTCATACAAGGCCAATTCAGCTATACCATCTGATAATGAGATATGTCAATTGCTGTGAGTTTCGCACACTTGGCACGCATAAATTCAATCTTTTGCCTCGTAGAAGGCTCCTTCCTCTCCTCATTCTCAAAATACTTTGATCCTTTACTCATCTCATACACAATTCTCTGCACTTTCTCCTTATCCACCCCCTCTATACCTATCGATCAAAAAATGAAGGCCAAATACACCTTTTGCCCCCCAGAACGTGGCAAAAATGAATCAGTTTGCCCCTTTAACTTGGTTAAAATGAACCAGCTTGCCCCCTAAACTTGACAAAAGTACATCAGTTTGCCCACAATTGCCAGGTGTCAGCTTCCGATTGGAGAAAAAAATCAGAAAAATGACATCTTTAAAAAGTCAAACCAATCAGAAGCTGACACATAGCATCGAGGGGGCAAACTGATGCACGTTTGCGAAGTTAAGGGGTACAAGTTGTAATCTTCGAAAGTTCAGGGTGTCATCTGACTTTTCATGGTAAGTTCAGGCATGCTTGCTCCTACCTTGTTCGGGGCCTATGGGCGAGATAAAAATCGGGGCCCTATTAAAAAGTAAAAATTTAAAAATGAAATATATGATATTTTACTTTTGTTGCAACATTTAATAAGAGATCAAACAAAAACATTAAATTTCACATTATAAAGTATAAAATAATATTATAACAAAAAAATTATCATAGTGGTCAAATAAAATGATATTTATGAGCGATCCTAGCTACAAAATCACTAATATTAGTTGAAATAAATCGGAAACAAAGACAATTTTTTTATGTGAAATGAAGAATTATTTATAGGTACTAAAGGGATTAAATGAGTATGAAATTTGGTGAATAACAGCAACGGAAAGGAAGATCAATACCATTGATTTTCTATTTTCAAGTTTAGGAGTTAAACAGACCGAAGAAAATTGGAAGATGAAGAAACATTAAGACAAAATGATTGTGATAATTGATATAAGAGAATTTAATGAGATAAAAATTTAATTCAATAATTATTTCTTATTTTTTTATTTAAGTAATTTAAACCAAGCCAATCCATGTCTGTAATAATATTTTATTTTTAATGTTAGTTCTATGAAAGAATGATTTAATTAACTTAAATTCTAATTAAGTAAGATAGCTTTATAATCATTAAAAATTGGGCCTTTTTTTCGTTGGGCCCTCGCCCGTCGCCCCTATTGCCCCACCCCGGGACAGCCCTGAGTTCAGGGGCAAATGATGTATTAAGTCAAAAACAAAATACCAAAATGAACTAATTTGGACTAGGCACACAAAAGAAGTTGAAAGAAATCTTCTAATCAAATAAACAATTTCGGATTGCTATAATTTTGTACAAATCAAAACTCCAAAGCTTGATTGATTAGAGGTAGATATTCAAACAATTGAAAACAAGAGAGTAATGGATAATGAGAATGAATGACCTGCTTTAGCGTTAGTATAAACAGTGTGGCAAGATTCCCATGGCCTTGGATTATCACCAGATATCGTCGATTGTTGCTTCTCCATATTTGTATCTCGATCGGCTCTTCTTCGTCGTTTCTGATTCAAAAAAACTCGCCGGAGGAGGAGAAACGTAAAGCCGCGAAACGAAAGAGGGCATGTTTGGGATTGCTGTCAAAGATGTTATCACGAAAAGTTTCACTTAAAAACTGTTAATAGAACACCATATTTTGACATTGGACACATGAATATATCTGGGAGATATATTGGAGATCGCAGTAAGATAAACACTTGGTGTATATATCAATGTGTTAGTGTTTATCTTCATGCAATAAGCTCTGCGAATATCCTCATACTTGAGATACTAATTACCTTGTGTGGTACTATCGCTATACTTTGGGTCATTCCCACACACTCATTAATTTAGTGTGTCACGGGGTGATTACGGGTATAGTAATGAAAACAAGTTGGTAAGCTGAGTAGTCGGAAAGAATCCATCGCTCCGAATATATTAAGGAGTTGTACCTGGCCGCTTGTTGAAGTGATGATTGCTATAAACCTTTGATCAGAGTATGTATTTGATAGAAATAATTTCTAGTCAAACACACTATGGTAAAAGGCAATATGCTTCGGTAACAAGTTAATAACTGGGATAGCTTGGAGCAACCTTGCTATTAGTGGGTTGACACTTTAACCGAACCCTATAAACCAGATGGTACTAATATTAAAGAATGGAAGGAGTTCATCGCATTGGACACTATTGCATTAACCGGGATTAAGTCATAAGCATAAATGACGTTCCGAGTAATGGGGGATGGTAGACCCTTGCTAGAGGCATACTAAAGTCGTTTAAGGTAATCGAGTTCTATTCACGGTCTAGAACCTTGAGCCAATGGTTCCATTAGAATAAGGGTTGGTTAAGCCTTAACAGCTCAATACTTCGGGATCCTATAAGATCACACACATTGGACCTTCATCAGACTGAGTAAGGGATTAATAGACTTATTCTATTACGAAAATATAAAATATTAATAATTAGATTATTATTTAATTGGTTAAAAAAAGCCCTAAATTACTTTTTTGCCCTTGTACCTTTCAAAATAAATATTTCAATTTTATTATTAAATTTTTTTTATTTTGTTACCATATTATTCAATTTATATTACTATACTAATGGTATTAATGTAAGTTTTTTTCTAAAATAGGAAAAAGTAGTCAAATTAATTATTATAAAGTCACATTAAAGAGTCACATTAATTCTTATAGAGTCACATTAAATCTAAATTATAAATCTGTTCAAGAATAGATTATAAATTATATTTGTAAAAAAATCTATGTATTTAAATAGTTGCTAATTAAAGTTTAAAATTTGAAATTTTTTCTAAAATAAGATTATAATCAATATCAATAAGAAATTGGATTATAAAATAGGATTATATAAAATAGGATTATATAATTCTAAAATAGAAATTAATTAATATTAAGTAAAATAAGATTTATATCACAAATTGGTTAATATTAACTAAAATAGGATTAACTTAAATAGGTTAATATTAACCAACATAAATAAGAAATATGAAATAGGATTATAATTATAAAGTAGGAAATAATTCTGTCAAATAATAGATTATAAACTATATATGTCAAAAATATTATAAACCTGTTTAAAAATACATTATTGTTGATTTGGTCAACTAATAATCTATTTATAACCAAATTCTTAATAATTATAACCAAATTATAGTCATATTCTATAATAATGGTATTTCTTATTTCTCAATATTCATAATGATTATAACCAATTTCTTATTTCTGTTGATTATAATCCTATTTTAGAAAAAATTTCATTAGATTATAAATTATATTTTTCAACAAAATTATAAACCTACATAAGAATAGATTATTGTTGATTTGAAAGACTAATATATTTCCTAAACCTATTTATTATTAAATTTAATTTGTTGTTCTTGATTTTATTTAATTTTATTCGTTATAATCCTATTTAAGAAAAAATTTGAATTTCATAGCATTAATTACTTTTCTTATTTAAGAATCAGTATCACTCGTTTTTCCTCATCAAATTTTGACAGGAAATCACAAGATAACTATAGAAAAATATATTGTTCATTATGTTGATGCAGAAACATAATTCGGTGGATGATATCAATCTACTTATGGTGCAATTAAAGATGGATTTTATTTGTGATATAAATCCAACTAAGATGCAATAGACCCTCAAAGTACGTGTTATCTGCATTTGGATCATTCCAGAACGTAGTTAACCAAACGCAATATTTATTATTGAAATGGTTTTGCAAGACGAAAAGGTATGTTAATAAATTATTTGACATCATTGAGTATTAAAAAATTTGTCACAATAAAGGTTTAATAAAATCGTATAACAAAAAAACTCTACCCTATTTTATGTTTTGTAATACTACAATAGGGAGATCACAAATAAGCGACGATAACAAAAAATAATATTTTAAAGTTTGTTGATAATCTTCAAGAACTCAATGTGTACAATATGAGGAACTTCAGTATCAACCAGAATAATATCAAAACGCCTAAGCCAACAAAAAATGAATGAAGATTTACATTTTCGTCGAGAACGATTGTTTAGGAGGTCAATGGTCAAAATTTTAATTTGATTTATTTGAAATAGTCCCTTATCTGAAATTGCTTCATCCAAACAAAGTCAATGAAAATATTCTATTTGGTATGTATACATTTTTTTTATTAACAATTCAAATTGAATTCCATATTTTAAACTATAATTAGGAATTAATTAAATACACAGATTTTTTGACAGATTTAATAATAATGAAAAATTTATAATTATTTGACCAGGATAAATAATTAAAAATATTCTATTATTATCACAATAATTATTTAAGAAAATCACAGCGAATTAAATTTTAAAAAATATATTTATGAATTAATGTGACTCTATTTTGTAGAAAATTTTAAATTATAATCCTATTTAAGAAAAAAATTAAATTTTATAATAGTACCTACTCCTATATTATAATATTTTAAATTATTAGGTCAACTAATATATCTCCTAAATCTATTTATTTATAATTCAATTTGTTGTTCTTGATTTTATTTAATTCTGTTGGTTATAATCCTATTTAAGAAAAGATTTGAATTTCATAATAGTACACCTTTGTATTTAAGAATTAGTGTGACTCTTTTTTCCTCATCATATATTGACAAAAAAGTATAAATTATAACCCTATTGAAGAAAAGATTTGAATTTTATAATAGTACTTACTCCTTCTTATGAATAATTTTATAATAGTAACGCCATCTTATGGAATATAAGATAATGGATTATTTTTATTTATTTGATCAAGTCAATTCAAATTTCATAATTAGCATTTAAGTGTATATATCAACTAATATATTTCCTAAATCTATTTTCTTAAAATTTAAAATGTTTTTATTGATTTTATTTAATTCTATTCTGTTGATTATAATCCTATTTGAGAAAAAATTTTAAATTTAATTTAGTTTTTTTTGATAAGATAGCATCCTATCGATTATTTACTCTAAATATTTGAATGAGAAATGTCTATAATTTAAGAAGAATTTCTTATTCTTCCTCTTATTAATCTCCCTTTCTCTTTAAACTCTCATTGTTTTTTGAAAAAAAAAGAAAAATAACTCCTGCCCTTTTCTCTTGATGATGATGGACAAGTAACAGATGAATCTGTAAATGTTATATATAAAGAGGTTTATCGCAATTTATATTGATACACGATATATATATATATATATATATATATATATATATATATATATATATATATATATATATATATATATATATATATATTACAAATGACCAATCCGTGCATTTGTTATTTTTTTTCAATTTTATTTTAATATTATATTTTAGTATTGTTATGATTAGTATGAATATTAATCAATTTTAAATATCATTATTATAGTAATATAAATTGGAATAATATTGTAATAAAATAAAATAAATTGAACAATAAAATTGAAATATTTCTTTTTAAGGGTATAGGGGTAAAGAAGTCATTTAGGACTTCTTTGCTTTTATATATTATATAGATTTTATATATTGGTATTGTTATGATTAGTATGAATATTAACCAATTTTAAATACCATTGTGATAGTAATATAAATTGACATAATATGGTACTAATATAAAACATATTTAATAATAAAATTAAAATATTACTTTTTTGCTTTTATATATATTATATAGATTTTATATCTTGGTATTGTTATGATTAGTATGAATAGTAACCAATTTTAAATACCATTGTTATAGTAATATAAATTGGAATAATATGGTAATAATATAAAATATATTTAATAAAAAAAATTGAAATATTACTTTTGAAAGGTATAGGAGCAAAGAAGTAATTTAGGACTTCTCTACTTTTCTGTTTATATAGATATAAATTCTTCGTTTACATTTTTATGTTTATTTTTTAGTCTTTCAAATTCAACACTACAAAATACTAATAATTAATAAATAATTTTAATTAAAAACATTATATATTTTTTAATATAGTACATATTTTACACAAACTAATATCAATAGAGAAATTTTTTTAAGACATATACAGCTAAATGACAATGATTTCAATATAAATAATTCATACGTGTCAAATCTTAAAATTCTGATACTACATTTGTCAATATCACGATGCATTAACTTGGTTCATAAAATTCTGCCCCCTTATATCGACTTCTGGGTCCGCCCCTAATTGCAGATAAATTTTTATTTGTATTTGAATTGGAAGTGTTGAATGAAGTGAATAAATTGCTGAAATAGACAAGAAGATGCACATAATATATGAAACAAAATTTTAGAATTATATAATCCTATTTTAGAATTATATAATCCTATTTTATAAATATATAATCCTATTTTATGCGAAATGAAGAATTATTTATAGGTACTAAAGGGATTGAATGAGTATGAAATTTGGAGAATAACAGCAGAGGTAAGGAAGATCAATGCCATTGATTTTCCATTTTTAAGTTAAGGAGTTAAACAGACGGAAGAAAATTGGAAGATGAAGAAACGTTAGGATAAAATGATTGTGATAATTGAGATAAGAGAAGTTAATGAGATAAAAATTTAATCAATAATTAATTCTTATTTTTTTATTTAAATAATTTAAACCAAGCCAACCATGTCCGTAATAATATTTTATTTTTAATGTTGTTTTATAAAAGAATGATTTAATTAACTTAAATTTTAATTAAGTAAGATAGCTTTATAATCACTAAAAATGAGCCCTTTTTTTTTGAGCCCCCAGCCGTTGCCCCAATTGCCCTGCCTCGGGACAACCCTAAGTTCAGGGGCAAATGATATATTAAGCCAAAAATAAAATACTAGAATGAACTAATTTGGACTAGGTATACAAAAGAAGTTGAAAGAAATTTTCTAATCAAATAAAAAAATTTCCGATTGCTATAATTCTGTACAAATCAAAACTCCAAAGCTTGATTGATTAGAGGAAGAAATTCAAACACTTGAAAACAAGAGAGTAATGGATAATAATGAGAATGAATGACCTGCTTTAGCGTTAGTATAAATAGTGTGGCAAGATTCCGAGGGCCTTGGATTATCACCGGATATCGTCGATTGTTGCTTCTCCATCTTTGTATCTCGATCGGCTCTTCTTCGTCGTTTCTGATTCAAAAAAACTCGCCGGAGAAGGAGAAACGCAAAGCCGCAAAATGAAAGAGGCATGCTTAAGATTGCTGTCATGAAAAGTTCCACTTAAAAACTTTGAATAGAACAACATATTTTGACATTGGACAAAAGATTTTAACTCCTAATACTATTTAATTAAGAACTGTTTGCTGTTGATTTTCAAAACTTTTCCGGATAGCAGGTTAGAAAAGCTTGAAAATGGAACTTTTCAGGAAAGCAATATCAAACTTGCCCAGAGTATAGGAGAGGAGAGCTGCCAAATTGTCGGCTGGTCTGGGCTGTAATGGCCTTGGCTCCATTTGAAAGGATGTAATTGCAATAAACTTAGGCCCTATTCTCTTGGATTACAATTCAATTCAGTTCAGTACGGTACAATTTATCTATGCATAGCTATAAATTTACTCTGAAGTAAGTTCAGTTCAGTTCAACTCACTTTAATTTAGTTCAATTAACTTTAGTTCAGTTCAGTTCAGTTCAGTTTTTAAAAGTTGAAAAGACCATGACCTTAGTAACATTAGTCTTTTTATCTATAGTTTGAAGTCCTAATTTTTTTTTGTCATATATTGTTTTTATTTACCCATCCGAATAAAATTTTTATGTTTGAGGAGATTGAATAAACTTTTTTGAACATTTTCTTCTTTCTCCTCTAAACTTTTTTTTTATTTTGATCTTTTTCTATTTTTTGTATTTTCAGTTTCTTGTGTAAAGTAAATTATATCACATATTTTAGAAGACTACTTACCATTATACGATCGTTTCTTCGGTCCTGCGACAGGGCATCGAATGTACACATTTATTTGACAAAATTTGAATAAATACCAAATAACCAATGTAGTAAAAATGGAATTCGAAAGTGAATTGGAATAGATAAAAAGGAATACTCAGTGTAAATTATGAAGAATATAAATATGGAAAGTCAAAATAAATAAAGAAAAAATAATATTCTTAGAGGAAATCTGCATTTTTTATTTTCTGAATTATTTTAGCCAAAAATAATAAACTTATTTCTTTTTTTCATTAGGCAGTAAGATTTGGATTCTGTATCTCCAATTTCCTTCCTTTCTTATTTACTAGTGTAATATCCGTGCGATGCACGGATATATCATTTGTATTAAGTATATCAATGATAAGTTTAATTTGTAATATATATATATATATATAATAAAAATAGAAAATAGAAAATGCTAAAGCTAAAAATATTTCATTATTATCCATAAGGAGTAAGTACTGTTGTAAAATTCAAATATTTTCTTAAACAGGATTATAAGTTATACTTTTATGCAGTTATCTTGTGAATCCTTTTCAAATATTTGATGAGGAAAAAAGAGTTACATTAATTGTTAAATAGAATTATAATTAATAGAGTAAAATTAAATAAAATCATGAACAACAAATTAAATTTTTAAAACATATTTAGGAGATATATTAATTGATAAAATAATAAAAAATATTGTATTATTATTTAAAATCTATTTTTCAAAATTTAATTCTTAAATCTTTAATTTCTATATCTATTTTTCAAAATTTAATTTGTTGCAGTTTTATTAAATATTCGTTGTGATAATAATGAACTTTTTTTAATTATTTCACTTGGACAAATAATTATGAATATTCTATTATTATCTATAAGGAGTATATACAATCGGCTTATGATAAAACAATTAACAATTTTTTTGGAGAAAATAATATAAGAATTACAAAATTCACCTAAAAAATTAGAAAGGTAGAAATAGGTGTTGGTCCCTGTGAGGGTCTATGTAACGCCCCCCCTATATAGGGAGCGCCACAGTAACTATAAATACCCAATAAACAACTCTACTCCACTATATAGAGTTCAATACTTATAGATTTAATACGTACAAATATCAATATAATGTTTTAAACTCCAAATTTTTCTCAATGGCATTTTACATTTCTCACTCTCTAGTACATGCCATTATTCTACAAACCATAATATTACATTAAAATATAAATCCATCTCGAATCTTTCCTTATTTGCTCTTTAAGCTGATCCACCTGTACCACTTTGGTCCAAGATATCTAAAGTTCTCCACCTACGCGTAGAAAATCAACTACACGCTAAGCAATTTGCTTAGTGGTGTCCATAAAAAAAATATAACAACCTTGAATATTTTTAAAATAGAAACAAAGTATATTTATAAGTCAAAAATAAATTAACCAACTTTATGGAACCAAGTCACAAAACTTATATAGTAATCCTTTCAAAGTACAATCAAATTTATATCCAATTTTTCCAAACACTTTAACCATATATTGCCTAAAGTAAACAAGTCCTGAATAACGGTAAAATGGATAAGGGAGCGGACAAGCCCGAAGCCGAAGCTTCAAAATCAATATATCGGTCAAGCTCGAAGCCGAAGCTTCAAAATCAATATATATCGGTCAAGCCCGAAGCCGAAGCTTTAAAATCAACATATCGGTCAAGCCCGAAGCCGAAGCTTCAATATCAATATATATATATATCATAATATCGGCCAAAGCCCCAAGCCAAAGCTTCAATTGTTTGTACAGTACTATACCCCCTTTATTGGAGCCAATCTACCCTGACCTGTATTCTACTCGTTTAATAAGGGCAATAAATCAAAGTAACATCTTAAAAATTCCAGTATAAACCATCAATCATAATTCAACATAACTTCAGTAATTAAGAAATTCAAATCCCAAATTTTTAAGCATCAAACTTCAATTAAAACTCAATAAAATCAATATCACACTTTCCAGAATTTTTTTTCCAGGTTTCGTAACCTGACTTCCCCTGCATTTTTCACTATCAAAACATCATCCAATCGAAGAACTTTCTTCTAAACATAATTAGACACATGTCTCAGCTTTCCAAATCCACTAGAATCACAGAAATCCAAATTTCATAACCAAAGTTATGATCAAAATACTAAACAGTGTACAAAGCTGAGATTTTCCGAAAACAGATTTCGTGACTCAACTTCAAACGAAAATTTCACATTGAAAACGGATGAAATTCAACAAGGTTCCCTCTGAACATATATTCCTTACTTTCTGTAGATATCAATAGAATCAATAATCGTTCAAATCGGATTTATATAACGAGAGAAAACATTAAAACAAAATAGGTATACAATCTGGAAAATTTTCCCGAAAAACCCAGAAATCGAAATTCGGGACACAAACCTTTTTCTATGCTCTTTCTAGCTCTCTTCTACCCCTTTTGCCTTTGATTTACTTGCAATAGCTTCCTCTACAACAGCCATATAAAATTCTATCAAGATATTGCATAAATAAACTTTCTAATACCATAAATATGCTTAATCTACCATGAATTCTACTAATTAAGCTTTAATTTCACCAAAAATCACTCACCTCAAACTCGGGTTACTATTCATCCGAATCTTAATATCTGAAATCCTCCTCTTCTAGTCTTGATTGACTGAAATTGATGATGATAGAGGGCTTAAGGATCGATTTCTAACAAGAATTCGAAGTTGAATCAAAGAAATCGGAAGTTTTTGGATTATGGAAAATTTTTGGTAAGGGATAAAGGTAATGTGTAGAAGAAGAAGAGGAATGAAAGTGAAGAAGAGAAGATGCTGGATGGTGTATGTATTGATTTTTTTTTCAATTTCCAATAATGCCCCTGATCAAATAATTAAATGTCCATTTCATCCCTCTTACTTAATTAGCTCTTATTTCCTCATGCCTTATATCCAATAACAATAATAACAATAAAAATAATTTTCATAATATTTTAATACCATAGTAATTTATTATAAGCAAATTTTGAAAATTTCGGTTCTTTACAATTCTCCCCCTCTTATGAATTTTCGTCCCGAAAATTTCCTGAAAACAATTGCGGATATTGAGTTTTCATTGTATCCTCCGGTTCCCAAGTTGCTTCTTCAACCTTATGATTCCTCCAAAGTACTTTTACCAAAGGTATAAACTTGTTTCTCAATTGTTTAACCTCTCTCGCTAAGATTTGTACCGGTTCCTCTTCATACGTTAGGTCGGGTTCGATTTCTACGACATCAGGAGATAAGATATGTGATGGATCTGATCTGTATCTCCTTAACATTGACACATGGAACACATTATGAATTTTGTCGAGCATCGGGGGTAGTGCCAACCGATAAGCTACCGGTCCAACCTTCTCTATAACCTCATATGGGCCAATGAATCTCGGACTGAGCTTGCCTTTCTTGCCAAATCGCAGGACTTTCTTCCAAGGAGATACTTTGAGAAATACTTTATCTCCGACTTCATAAGTAATGTCTTTTCTTTTTAGATCAGCATAAGATTTTTGTCTATCCGATGCAGCCTTCAATCTCTCTTGAATAAGTTTTACCTTCTCCTTTGTCTCCTGAATCAAATCCACTCCTACAATCTTGTTTTCACTAAGCTCGGTCCAATGTAATGGAGTTTGACATTTTCTTCCATAATGCTTCATATGGCGCCATTTGTATGCTTGACTGATAGCTGTTATTATAGGCAAACTCCAGGAGGGACAAATACTTATCCGAACTTCCTTCAAATTCAATGATACAACTTGTCATCATGTCTTCCAACACCTGAATTACTCTTTCAGATTGACCATCTGTTTGAGGATGAAATGAAGTACTGAAATGAAGTTTGCTACCTAAGGCTTCTTGCAACTTCTTCTAAAATCTCGAAGTAAATCTTGGATCTCGGTCAGAAATGATTGAAATAGGCACTCCGTGTAGACTTACTATCTCATCTACATATAACTGAGCCAACCTATCAAGTGAATAATCCATCCTAACTAGAAGAAAGTGGGCAGACTTTGTCAATCTATCTACAACAACCCATACTGCATCATGTTTCTTCTGTGTAAGTGGTAAAGATGTCACGAAGTCCATTGTGATTCTTTCCCATTTCCATTCTGGAATTGTTATTGGTTGCAACAATCCAGAAGGAACTTGATGTTCAGCTTTCACCTGTTGACAAGTTAGACATTGAGCAATATAGTTAGTAATGTCTTTCTTCATTCCATTCCACCAATAATGGCTCTTCAAATTTTGGTACATCTTGTTTGCTCCTGGATGCATCGCATAAGGACTACTATGCGCCTCTTGTAAGATATTCTTCTTTAATCCTTCATTGTTTGGCACACATAGTCTATCTTTAAAATATAGACACTCATCTTCTTGAACCATATAGTTGTCTACGATACCCACTTGTGTCCTTGCTCGAATGACCTTGAAGTCATCATCTTCATTTTGTGCTTGCTTAACCTGTTGTAGTAGTATAGGTTGAATCTTTAATTCTGCAATTAAGGCTCCACTACTGGTAAGAGCTAACCCCGTATTCATAGCCCTTAGTGCTATCATTGTCTTTCGGCTGAGAGCATCTGCCACTACATTAGCCTTTCCTAGATGGTAATCAATAAGACAATCGTAATCTTTAATGAATTCCATCCACCTTCTTTGCCTTAAATTCAACTCTTTCTGTGTTGGTAAATATTTCAACCTTTTGTGATCTGTGTAAATATAACATTTTTCTCCATAAAGATAATGTCACCAAATTTTCAAGGCAAAGACTATTATAGCCATTTCCAAATCATGAGTAGGATAATTCCTTTCATGATTCTTCAATTGCCTGGAAGCATAGGCAATCACTTTCCCTTCTTGCATCAAAACACACCCAAGACCACTATGCAAAGCATCACTATAGATTATAAAGTCTTTTCCAAGCTCTAGTTGGGTAAGGATGGGTGCTTTTGTCAACATTGTCTTCAATTTCTCAAAACTTTCTTGGCACTTGTCATTCCACTCAAATTTTGCATTCTTTTGGAGTAGTTTCGTCAGTGGGGCAGCAATGACTGAAAATCCCTTCACAAATCTTCTATAATACCCCGCTAAACCAAGGAAACTTCTGACTTCCGTAGGGTTCTTTGGTGGTTTTCATTCTACAACTGCTTCTATCTACTTAGGATCCACTTTAATTCCTTCGGCAGAAACAACATGGCCTAAGAAAGAAACTTCTTCAAGCCAAAACTCACATTTACTAAGTTTGGCATACAATTTATTTTCCCTCAAAGTTTGGAAGACTATTCGCAAATGTTGATCATGCTCTTCCCGTAACTTAGAATACACCAAAATGTCATCAATGAAAATCACTACAAACCTGTCTAAATATAAGTAAAAGACACGGTTCATAAGGTCCATAAATGTTGCTGGTGCATTAGTTAGACCAAATGGCATCACCAAAAATTCATAGTGCCCATATCTGGTTCGGAAAGCCGTCTTTGCAATATCATCATCTTTCACTCTCATCTGATAGTAGCCCGATCTTAAATCAATCTTGGAGAAGTATTTGGCACCCTTGAGTTGATCAAATAAATCTTCAATCCTTGGCAATGGATACTTATTCTTGATTGTCAATTTATTCAACTCCCGGTAATCAATACACAATCGGAGCGACCCATCTTTCTTCTTAACAAACAACACTGGTGCACCCCATGGGGATATACTCGGGCGTCTGAATCCTTTCTCTAACAATTCTTGCAACTAAATCTTCAACTCTTTCAGTTCAGCAGGCACCATTCTGTATGGTGCTTTGGATACTGGTGCGGTACCCGGCAATACATCAATTGCGAATTCTACCTCTCTTTTTAGTGGCGACCCCGGTAGTTCTTCTGGAAATACATCGGGAAAATCACATACCGTAGGAATATTCTGCAATTCTAGCTCACCTTCCTTCAATTCTAGAGTGAAGATTAGGTAGGCCTGACATCCCTTCCTAACCAGCCTTTTAGTCTTCATAAAAGAAATTATGTTACAGAGATAATCTGATCTTTCCCCCACGCTAACTATTTCTTCTCCATTAGAAACTTGAAGTGACATTCTTTTGTTTTTGCAATCCACCATAGCTCGATGTTCCGATAACCAATCCATTCCCAAGATAACATCATAATCTCGGAAAGGTAACAATTAAATTTGCATGGAAAAGTTGATGTTGAATCATAATAGGGCAATTCATGTACACTTTGTTTACTATCACACTGTGTCCTAAAGGATTAGTCACTTCAATATTTTCTCCTAATTCTTCTACATGCAACCCTTTCTCTTGTGCTAATGCAGTACATATATATGAATGAGATGAACCAGGATCTATCAAAGCATAAACATCATGATTAAAGAATGAAAATTTACCGATAATAACTTCGGTAGATTCTCTAGTCTCAGGCCCTCGGATTGCATAACTTCGCACCATTCCTCCCGGTCTACCACTCTGCGGTGCTTGTTGAGCCACATCATGTCCACTTGAACCACTAGCATTTCCTCTTCCCCTTCCTCTTCCACCTTGCATTGTAGGAGTAGGAACTACTACAGGTGCAAATGTACTTATCTGTTTTTTAGGACAATTTGCAATCAAATGTTCCCTCGAGCCACATTTAAAGCAGACTCTACCTTTTCCCCAACATTCCCCTATATGCATCCTTCCACAATTAGAACATTATGGGATATTTCCTTTGCCTCAACCTGAAGGTACACTAGCCGCTGACCTCGTACTTATGGTTTGTCTCGGTAAAAACCCTTTGAAATGAGATTGTGTTTGTTCTGATGTTCCCTTCTGTTACTTACTTAGAGATTCTGAACTAGCTGGACCCTGTGATCCCTTTTGAAATCCAGACCTTTTAGCCATTCTTTGTTGTCTATCTGAATTAATCTTCTCAATGCCCGTAGCAGCATCAACCAAGTCATTGAACACCCTAATTCTTTGTGCAAGTAAATGCACTCTAATTTCATCATTTAGCCCATCTTCGAGTCTCTTACATCGCTTTACTTCACTGTCAACAATATCACGAGCATACCTCTCAAGTTTGAGGAATTAAACTTCATATTCTGATACAGTCATTCGTCCCTATCTCAAAGACAAGAACAACTTCCTCTGCTCATCTTTGAATCGTTCACTAATGTACTTCTCGTCAAATTGTTCCAAGAAAAGACCCCAAGTGATTTCTCCGGTTCGCCTTTCTCTCACAATATTATCCCACCACCTCCTAGCTTGTTCTTTGAGTAGACCTTGCACACAGTCTAATCTCTCTTCATCTGTAAAATGAAGCCTAGTCATACACCATTTATTATGATCAAGCCAATCTTCTGCAATTGCAGGATTCACTGTGTCCCTTTTGAAGTCATCAGCCGGAAGCTTCTTGATTCTTTCAAGAGGAGTTCTCTCCTCTCTTCTTTCAATGTAAGGTACAACAGGAACTTTAGGGATTTGTATGTTTCGTAGTACTTGTGTGATTACTTCAGTAGTCATATGCTGAAGTAAAGCAGCTTGTGCTGAAGTAGGTTGTTCGGGAAAGCCATGAACTGGTGGTGGTTCATGTCTTTGTTCATTCCCTTGTCTAATACGGACCGTACTCTCAGCATCCTCTTCCTCACTCTGGTTGTGACTACTACTAGCCATTCTTATTCCTGAAAATTTGACCAAAGTGGATCAACAACTAACACAACATATTTATATCCTTAATGGCATATACATACTAGTCCTAGAATCGCCTAAACCTCAGCTCTGATACCAACAAATGTAACGCCCCCCTATATAGGGAGCGCCACAGTAACTATAAATACCCAATGAACAACTCTACTCCACTATATAGAGTTCAATACTTATAGATTTAATACGTACAAATATCAATATAATGTTTTAAACTCCAAATTTTTCTCAATGCCATTTTACATTTCTCACTCTCTAGTACATGCCATTATTCTACAAACCATAATATTACATTAAAATATAAATCCACCTCGAATCTTTCCTTATTTGCTCTTTAAGCTGATCCACCTGTACCACTTTGGTCTAAGATATCTACAAGTTCTCCACCTATGCGTAGAAAATCAACTACACGCTAAGCAATTTGCTTAGTGGTGTCCATAAAAAAATATAACAACCTTGAATATTTTTGAAATAGAAACAAAGTATATTTATAAGTCAAAAACAAATTAACCAACGTTATGGAACCAAGTCACAAAACTTATATAGTAATCCTTTCAAAGTACAATCAAATTTATATCCAATTTTTCCAAACACTTTAACCATATATTGCCCAAAGTAAACAAGTCCTGAATAATGGTAAAATGGATACGGGAGCGGACAAGCCCGAATCCAAAGCTTCAAAATCAATATATCGGTCAAGCCCGAAGCCGAAGTTTCAAAATCAATATATATCGGTCAAGCCCGAAGCCGAAGCTTCAAAATCAACATATCGGTCAAGCCCGAAGCCAAAGCTTCAATATCAATATATATATCATAATATCGGCCAAAGCCCCAAGCCAAAGCTTCAATTGTTTGTACAGTACTGTACCCCCTTTATTGGCGCCAATCTACCCTGACCCGTATTCTACTCGTTTAATAAGGGCAATAAATCAAAGTAACATCTTAAAAATTCCAGTATAAACCATCAATCATAATTCAACATATCTTCAGTAATTAAGAAATCCAAATCCCAAAATTTTAAGCATCAAACTTCAATTAAAACTCAAAAAAATCAATATTCATACTTTCCAGTATTTTAAGTCAGGTTTCGAAACCTGACTTCCCCTGCATTTTTCGCTATCAAAACATCATCGAATCGAAGAACTTTCTTCTAAAAATAATTAGCCACATGTCTCAGTTTTCCAAAACCACTAGAATCACAGAAATCCAAATTGTATAACCAAATTTATGATCAAAATACTAAACAGTGTACCAAGCTGAGATTTTCCGAAAACAGATTTCGTGACTCAACTTCAAACGAACATTTCACATTGAAAACGAATGAATTTCAATAAGGTTTCTTCTGAACATATGTTCCTTACTTTCTGTACATATCAATAGAATCAAGAATCATTCAAATCGGATTTATATAACAAGAGAAAACATTAAAACAAAACAGGTATACAATCTGGAAAATTTTCCTGAAAAACCGAGAAATCAAAATTCTGGACACAAACCTTTTTCTATGCTCTTTCTAACTCTCTTCTACCCCTTTTGCCTTTGATTTACTTGCAATAGCTTCCTCTACAACAGCCATATATAATTCTATCAAGATATTGCATAAATAAACTTCCTAATACCATAAATATGCTTAATTTACCATGAATTCTACTAATTAAGCTTTAATTTCACCAAAAATCACTCACCTCAAACTCGGGTTACTATTCATCCATATCTTAATATCTAAAATCCTCCTCTTCTAGTCTTGATTGACTGAAATTGATGATGATAGAGGGCTTAAGGATCGATTTCTAACAAGAATTCGAAGTTGAATCGAAGAAATCAGAAGTTTTTGGATTATGGAAAATTTTTGGTAAGGGATAAAGGTAATGTGTAGAAGAAGAAGAGGAATGAAAGTGAAGAAGAGAAGATGCTGGATGGTGTATGTATTGATTTTCTTTTTTCTTTTTCTTTTTTCAATTTCCAATAATGCCCCTGATCAAATAATTAAATGTCCATTTCATCCTTCTTACTTAATTAGCTCTTATTTCCTCATGCCTTATATCCAATAACAATAATAACAATAAAAATAATTTTCATGATATTTTAATACCATAGTAATTTATTATAAGCAAATTTTGGAAATTTCGGTTCGTTACAGTCTAAATAAGGTCAGAGGGGGGTGACTGACCATTTTTCTCTGAATTAATAGACTTTAAAAAGTCTTTATGTAGCGTGTTTGATTATATTCCAGATTTAATGGGTCCGGATGATGCAGATATAAAATATAATACAAGTAAGTAAAGAGTTAGAAAATCAAACACAAGAATTTTATCCTAGTTCGGCCCCGGCTACTTGTTGGTCCTTGTGAGGGTCTAAATAAGGTCAGAGGGGGTGAATGACCCTTTTTCTCGGAATTAATAGACTTTAAAAAGTCTTTCTGTAGCGTGTTTGATAATGTCCCGTATGTAATGGGTCCGGATGATGTAGATATAAAATATAATGCAAGTAAGTAAAGAGTTAGAAAATCAAACACAAAAATTTTATCCTGGTTCGGCCCCGCCTACTCCAGTCCTCAGAGTTTCCTTCCTTCAAGCTTTTCCACTAGTGGATTCCTTTCCAATTGGTAGGAATCAAACCTTACTATTTATCTCTGGATGGTACCTCCTCCCGGGTATAGGATATACCACTAGAAGCACTAACTCCTAGCCGAGTCCTTTTGTCTTTAGCAGGACATACCACTTAGATTTCTACCCAAACCTGAGTAGATTCCTACAGGGAGATCCCACTCAAAGCACCAACTTCTAGCTATATCCCAATCTCACTATTCACCCAAGTAGGAGATCTTTTACACTTTAGTTTTCTCAAGGGTTTTGGTTTTGGAGTTCCTTAAGTTTATAACTCACTTAGGAATCCTTATAAACAGATTTGGAATTTGATTGATTCTTGGAGGGATTAAGTAACTGATTGCTTTTAGTGAATTCTCTTGTGTATGCTTTCTTAAAATCAACCAGCACCTTTTCAACTTGTGAAGCTTCCCTTTATAGGATTCTATCATAAATGTAGCCGTTGAGGGTTGTTGAACTTAAATTAAATCTTCACCGTTGAAAAGGTAATATGTGGTGCTTCTAGAACCATTGATCAATCCGTTAGACAGAGATTTTGACCCATTTGACTCCTTAGGATGGAGGCTGAAAAGTTGTCGGTGATCGTTTTCCTTGTATTTTAGTGATTCATCAACTTTTACGTAGTAGTCCAGAATGTGTGTGTCGCGCGCCTTTCTTATTGGTCTAGGTAGAAAAAGTTGTTACCTTTTCTCTTTCCTATGCCAGTCCTTTGTTCTTTTTTTGAAAAGTGCAAGTTGTCATTTTTGTCTTGCTTATGGGGAAAGGATGTTTGACTTGTAGAAAAAAAATATAGAGGAAAAAGTTATTTTTGAAACTTTTCCTTTTGTCTTTATAACTGTCTTTCGGATGACTTTTTCTCTTGATATCCGGATGCTATTGAATCAGTCTTCCCTCGGATGCTATTGTAAAGGAGTTAGCAATTTGTTTCTTTTCCAAACTCTAATCGAATTCTTTTCTTTCATGCTTAGGTAATTGTCTTCACCTTAATAATTGTCTTGGACTTTGGATGTTTTGGTTATATGTCCTGATACAATTATTTAGGACTTAAGTGTCTTAGTTTACTTGTCCGGATATAATGACTTAGGCCTTTTGTACTTAGGTGTTTTATTTACTTCAAACCTAATCCAGATTATTTATTTTTCCGGATCATTATTTCCAACAATAGGAAGAAATAACATCTATTTTAAATAAAACAATCCAACAGTACAAAATAAATAATACATAACACCAAATAATAGTTCTGCCAAGTTTGACAATGGTTCAACATATACCAAAGAGAACATTTTCTTTGACTTTGTTTGGATCAATCAAATCTGTATAAGGGACTAATTCGAATAAATTCAAACTAAAATTTTGGTCACTAACTCCTCGAAGAATGTAAACCTTCATTCATTTTTTGGTTGCTTAGATATATTGATATTATTCTGGTTGATAATAAAGTTCCTTATGTGGTACACCGTGAGTTCTTGAAGATTATCAGTAAAATTGGAAATGTTATATTTTTGTTACCGTCGCTTGAATCCAATCTACCTATTGCAATATTACAAAACATCAAAAAGAGTAGAGTTTTTTTTATTAGTTATGCGATTTCACTAAACATTAATTGTGATAAAAATTTTATTACTCAATGACAAATAATTTATTAACATACATTTTCAGCTTGCAAAACCTCATTAGTAAATATTTAATTTGGTTTATTGCGTTCGGAATGGTCCAAAGGCGGAGAACACGTGCTTTAAAGGTCCATTGCATCTCAGTTGGATTTATATCACATATAAAATCCGTCTTTAGTTGCACCCTAATTGAGTTGATATCATTACCAAATTATGCTTCTAATTCAACATAATGAACACTATACTTTTCTACGGATTCAAATATGTTGTCCCCAATTGTGTGTTCCTTTCTATATCCCCCATTCAGATTTTTCTATGTATTAGACACGTAGAAGAGAGAAATAAAAAATTAGAAAAGAAAATCTGAAAATAAAATATTAAGTATGAAAATCTAACGCATGAGAAAATTTGAATGGGGGATATGGAATAGAACACACAATTGGGGACAACAGATTTGAATCCCTTTTCTACAAGTATCTTGTGATTTTCTGTCAAAATTTGATGAGGAAAAAAGAGTCACACTGATTCTTAAATAAAAAGGAGTGAGTATTGTTACGAAATTCAAATTTTTTCTTAAATAGGATTATAACCAACAGAATTAAATAAAATCAAGAACAACAAATTAAATTTTAAATAAATAGATTAGGAGATATATTAGTTGATCGAATAATTTAAAATATTTCATTATAGGAGTCAGTACCATTGTAAAATTTAAATTATTTCTTAAACAGGTTTATAATTTATACTTTTTTTTAGCTATATTGTGATTCGCTATCAAATAGGATTATAATCAACAAATTTTGATTAGTAAGTATTTCTATAGTACGGTAAATTTTAAAAAAGTACCTCGTGGTTTAACTCATTTGTAAAACAGCGTCTGGGAAATTTTTTTTGCAAAACAAGGTTTGTGGTTTCAAAAAATTTGTAAATAAAAGATACTCAATATTAAATTATATCACGAAAATGGATAATCTTGTTTGTTTTTATCTGAATTTTTGCTGGATAGTCAATAAGGTGAAATTTTTTGAATAGTGCAATTTTTTTAAAATTAAATTATGATAAAAAAAATTATAAAAATAAAAAATCTCTGAAAATTACTCAAATTATGATGTATAGTCTTAAAATAATAAGGTTTAATTATTCCAATGTTGAATTATTAAAATATTCAATGTAACACCACTATTCTGAATCCATAAGGCCCCTTTTGCAAATTTTTTGAAACTACATATTCCATTTTCCAAAAAAAATTCATCAGACCTCATTTTACAAATGAGTGAAACCACATTGTACTTTTTTTAAAGTTTATTCTTTATAGTAAAATTGAAATGTTAACTATTTTGATGAGTTTTCTTTATATATGTCCGTTTGTAAATTATTTTAAAGGTCATATAATCATCAATTACTGTAATAATTTTGCAATATAATTCTTATCAACAATTATGGATTATTTTACTATATAATTATTGCTTTAATTGGTAGTACGTTTACTTTTATTTGTTTCTATAGTAATGGTATATTAAATTGATTAGTATCCATAATAATCATAACAGTACCAAAATATAATTATGTTGATTAAAATCCCATTTAAGAAAATATTATATATTTTAAACTTTAATTATTTGTTGTCAATTAATTAAATACACGAATTTTTTGACAAAAATAATTTTTAATTTATTCTTAAACATGTTTATAATTTAGAATTAATGTGACTCATTTTCCTCATCAAATAGTTATTATTATTATTGTTGTTGTTGTTGTTGTTGTTTTAATTTTATTTCAATTTTGTATTTTAGTATTGTTATGATTAGTATGAATATTAACCAATTTTAAATACTTATCAAATATTTTATTATTACTATTATTGTTACTGCTATTATTATTATTTTAATTTTATTTCAATTTTATATTTTGGTATTGTTATTGTTGCTTTAATTGGTTTTACGTTTACTTTGATTTATTTCTATAATAATGGTATTTAAAATTGGTTAATATCCATAATAATCATGAGTATACCAAAATATCATTCTGTTGATTATAATCCTATCTAAGAATAAATTCCATATTTTAAACTTTAATTACCAATTAATTAAATGCAGGATTTTTTGACCGATATAATCATAATTTATTCTTAAACATGTTTATAATTTAGAATCAATGTGACTCTATAAGAATTAATGTGACTCCTTTTTCATCATCAAATATTTTATTATTATTATTATTATTATTGTTGTTGTTGTTGTTTTAATTTTATTTTATTTTAATTTCATTTCAATTTTATATTTTGGTATTTTTATGATTAATATGAATATTAACCAATTTTAAATACTCATCAAGTATTTTATTATTACTATTGTTGTTGTTGTTATTATTGTTTTAATTTAATTTTAATTTTATTTCAAATTTATACTTTGGTATTGTTATGATTAGTACGAATATTAATCAATTTTAAATATTATTATTATAATAATATAATTGGAATAATACTGTAACAAAATAAAACAAATTCATTAATAAAATTGAAATATTTCTTTTGAAAGGTATAGGGGCAAAGAAGTCTTTTAGGATTTCTTTGCTTTTATATATATATATATATAATAAAAATAAAATTAAATTGCAAAATTTACCCAAAACATTAGAAAGGTAGAAATAGGAAGAAATAACGTCTGTTTAAAATGAAACAATCCAACAGTACAAAATAAATAATACATAACACCAAATAATATTTCTGCCAAGTTTGACAATGGTTCAACACATATCAAATAGAACATTTTCATTGACTTTGTTTGGATCAAACAATTCTATATAACGGACTAATTCGAATAAATTCAAACTAAAATTTTGGTCATTGACCCCCGAACAATCGTTCTCAACGAAAATGTTAGCCTTCATTCATTTTTTTTGGCTTAGGTATTTTGATATTATTCTGGTTGATAATGAAGTTCGTTATATGGTACACCTTGAGTTCTTGATGATTATCAATAAAATTGAAAATGTTATTTTTCGTTACCGTTGGTTGAATGCGATCTACCTATTGCAATATTACAAAACATCAAAAAAGTAGAATTTCTTTGTTAGTTATGCGATTTAAACATTAACTATGATAAATTTGTTAATACTCAATGACAAATAATTTATTAACATACCTTTTCATCTTGCAAAACCACATTAGTAAATATTGAATTTGGTTTATTGTGTTCTGGAATGGTCCAAATGCGGAGAACACGTACTTTGAGGTTCCATTGCATCTTAGTTGAATTTATATCACATATAAAATCCGTCTATAGTTGCACCCTAATTGGATTGATATCATCCACCAAATTATGTTTCTACTTCAATATAATGAACATTATAATTTTCTACGGATTCAAATATATTGTCCCCAACTTTGTGTCCTCTTCTATGTCCCCCATTCAGATTTTGCCATGTGTTAGACACGTAGAAGAGAGAAACAGAAAATTAGAAAAGAAAATTAGAAAATAAAAAATTAAGTAAGAAAATCTAACACATGGGAAAATCTGAATGGGAGACATGGAATCGGACACACAATTAGGGACAACAAATTTGAATCCCTTTTCTACAATTATCTTATGATTTCCTGTTAAAATTTGATGAGGAAAAAAGAGTCACTGATTCTTAAATAAGGAGTAAGTATTGTTATGAAATTCAATTTTTTTCTTAAATAGGATTATAACCAACAGAATTAAATAAAATCAAGAACAACAAATGAAATTTTAAATAAATAGATTTAGGAGATATATTAGTTGGCCGAATAATTTAAAGTATTTCATTATAGGAGTGGGTACCATCATAAAATTCAAATTTTTTTCTTAAACAAGTTTATAATTTATACTTTTTTATAGTTATATTGTGATTCCCTGCCAAATAGGATTATAATCAACAAATTTTAATTAGTTAGTATTTCTATAGTAGGGTAAGCTTAAAAAAAGTACCTTGTGGTTTCAATCATTTGTAAAATAGGGTCTAAAGTTTTTTTTTGCAATACAAGGTTTGTGGTTTCAAAAATTTTGCAAATAACGGATCCTCAATATTAAATTATATCACGAAAATGAGTAATCTTATTCGTTTTTATCTGAATTTTTGCTGGATGGTAATTAAGGTGAAATTTTTTGAATAGTGCAATGTTTTTAATTAGATTATGATAAAAAATTTTAAAAAATCATGAAAATAAAAAAAATCTCTTAAAATTACTCAAATCATGGCGTATAATTTTAAAATAATAAGGTTAAATTATTCTAATGTTGAATTGTTTAAAATATTCAATGTAATACCACTATTCTGAATTCATAAGCCCCATTTTGCAATTTTTTTGAAACCATAGACCCCATTTTACAAAAAAAATTCTTCAGACCTCATTTTGCAAATGAGTAAAACCACATGATACTATTTTAAAGTTTACCCTCTATAGTAAAATTAAAATGTTAACAATTTTGATGAATTTTCCTTATATATGTCTAGTTATATATTATTTTATAGGTCATATAATCATTAATTACTATAACAGTTATCCAATATAATTCTTATCACTAATTATAGATTATTTGTTGCGTAATTATTTTTGTTGTTATTATTATTATTATTATTATTATTTTAATTTTATATTTTAATATTTATATGAATAATAAAAAAAATCTACTCGATTATGTATCCTCCTTATCCATGGCGAAAAGGGGAGACCCAAACGGAAATCGACTGTGACAAACCGTGCCGCCGGACCTGGCACTCTCCCTGAGTCTGTTCGCCCTCCAATGGTGGCAACCTCTCTGATTCAACCTGTGGCTCTGGTGTCTAGCTCTAATTTGAAAGATGCTGAAATTATCGAAGGAACTACATCAGGTGCTGAAAAGGATGGGGATAAAACAAGTTATCTGGATAAGGCCAAGAAGATCTAGGAGGAGTTAAGAACCACATAGTCAGACCTATTAGGTGAGCAATTATCTTTTATTAAACCGATTGTCAAAGAAGGTAGGAAAGTTTGTGTTATAAATCCTGCTGATGTCATTGTTGAAAGTAATAATTGGTGTAATGCTGTTGTATGTGTGGTGCTTGGCTCAGAACCACCTTTTGCTAACTTTGAGGGTTTTGTGAGTCGAATTTGGGGGCGATTTGGAGTTGATAAGGTAATCCAATTGGATAACAACCAATTTGTAGTGAAATTTTCTGATCTTGAATCCAGAGATTGCATAGTTGAGCATGGAGTGTGGTTTTTTCATCATAAGCCATTGGTAGTCAGGCCTTGGACTTGGGATGTGGATGTTTTGAAAGGCATTAAATCTATCCCGGTTTGGGTCAGACTGCCTCAATTATCAGTTTAGTACTGGAATGAAAAATCCCTGAGTGCTATTTGTAGCTTCCTTGGAACCCCCTTGATGACAGATAGAGTCACAAAAGATAGGACATGGCTTAGCTTTATTGAGATGGAGATTGGAGATAAACTAATTGATGAAATTCCCTTCATTAATGAGTACGATCGGGTTGTGAATCAAGTTGTCGAGTATGATTGGATGCCTATCAAATGTCCTAATTGTCAATGTATGGGACATTCTGTTGATTTATGAAAAAAAATAAAAACTATGGTATGGAGGAAAAAAGTGGTAGCAATTCACCAAGAACCTAAGAAGCAGGAGTCCAAAATTGTGGCTGAGCCAATCCCTGATGTTGTCACCAGCCTAGTTATGATAGCAAAAGATAGTAAAGCTTGGATCACTCCTCGCAAGAATAAAAAGACTAATGTTACAGGATCAACCCTAGGAGCGAGTAGTTCAATAGTAGTTGTGAGCCATTCGGATGGGACAATGTCTTATTCTAAACCAAATGGGTTGCCTACTAGTGTGGAACGTTCGTGGCCTAAATAGGGCAGCGAAACAAAGAGCAGTTAGGGAGGTTTGCTTCTTGAATAAAGTACAAATATGCGCATTTCTTGAAACCAAACTAAATAAAGAGTCTGTTGATGTTTTTATGAATAGTTTTTTTCGTGGATAGAAATTTTACACTGACCTTGAGGCTCACGTGGTGGACAAATTTTGGTTCTTTGGAGGGCAGATCTCTTTAATATGTTTATATGTTATGCCTCTCCTCAACTTGTCCATTGTTGTGTTCATATTATAGGTGTGGAATGTCCTTTCTTCTTTTCAATAGTGTATGGGCTGAATACTATTGAACAGAGAAAAGTGCTATGGGACCAATTATTGAGTTGTTCTACTATTTCTCCCTGGCTTGTTGGGGGTGATTTCAATACCATGTTCGCTATGGACAATAAGCTTGGAGGGAATCCTGTTTGTTATAGTGACTTGGAGGATGGTATTAGTTGGTTGCAGAAAGCTTTTTTGGAAGAAGTGAGACATATTGGACCAAATTTTTCCTGGTCCAATCGACAGTTGAGTAGCTCTAGAATCTTTTTAAAGTTAGATTGGGTTTTTTTCTAATGAAGGTGTGACTCTTATGACTCATGCTTTACATCCTACCATGCTAATGCAATCTCCGATCACTGCTTTATGTTAGTGAAATGTATTTGTCCAGATGATAATGGTATTAAACCTTTCAGGTTTCTTAACATGTAGGTTGATCACAAAGACTATAGGGGTCTAGTTGATGAAGCTTGGTGAATTGGCAGTGGTGGTTCTCCTCTATGGCAGGTTGTTTCTAAGTTGTCTAAGCTGCAAAACATGTTGAGGAGGTTTAATAGAGAGAGTTTTGGGGATGTGGAGCAAAAGTTTAGAAATGCTAGCCAGATGATTGATAGTGTTCAAACCCTTCTTTTGAATAACCCCGGTGACACCAACCCGATGTTGAGAGAGAAAGCAGAGTTAGATAGTTATGCCTCGGCTAGTTTAGCGTATGAGAAATATTTACACCAAAAAAGTAGTCACATGGCTTAAGCCGGGGGATGAAGGTTTAGGCTATTTCCATGCTTCCATTAAGAGTAGGAGCTCCCAAAATTGAATTTTGTCTTTTGTGGAAAATGGGATTCATGTTGATGACTTTGAGAAGGTTAAGACACACTTCCTTGACCATTTTAAGTCTTTCATGGGTACCATGAGTACAGCTAGCAGGGTTATAGATGGAAAGTTTATCTCTCAGGGGCCGATTCCTAGTGTTAAGCAACAACTTTGTCTTATTCATCCATTCTCTGTTAAGGAGGTGAAGGAGGCTATGTTTAACACTGATAGTAACAAGAGTCCTGGCTTGGACGGGTTTGGTGCAGGGTTCTTTAAAACCTCCTGGAATATCGTTGGTAATGATATTGTCGCTGGTGTGAACGAATTCTTTATTACTCAGCAGCTCCCCAAGTGCTTATCCACTGCCATCTTGGTTCTTATTCCGAAGAGTAATAGCCCGTCTAATGCGAATGACTTTCGTCCAATAGCCTGTTGCAGTACCATTTATAAATGCATTGCTAAACTACTCGGTAAAAGGTTAGATCTTGTCCTCCCTATTCTTATTAATGGTAATCAGGGTGCTTTTGTGAAGGGTAGAACCATTGCCCATAATGTTTTAATTATTCAAGATTTGCTTAGAGTTTATGGTAGAGCTAATATGTCCCCTAGGTGTATGCTAAAAGTTGATTTAAGCAAAGCCTATGACACTATTTCGTGGTGTTTTATGGAGAATTTAATAAAAGCCCTATGTTTCCTGTTTAAGTTTGTGAAGTGGATTATGGAGTGTTTGAATAGTGCCCACTACACTTTGTTACTAAATGGCCACATTCAGGGAGAGTTTAAGGGGAAGAAAGGTTTGAGGCAAGGGGATCCCATGTCACCATTGCTATTCGTTGTGGTTATGGAGTACCTTACTAGAATTCTTCGTTGGTATAGTCGCTATATGGAATTAAGATATCACCCGGGTTGTAGGAGTATTGGCCTCAAATCACTATGCTTCGCGGATGATTTAATCTTGTTGTGCAAAGCAAATGCTAAGGCTGTTTCCTTGTTGCTTGATGGTTTTCAATTGTTTTCAAATGTGTCTGGATTGGCTATTAATAAAAGAAAGTCTAGTATTTTCTTTTGTGGTGTTACAGAGGAGGTTCAGAACTCTCTAGTGGAACTAGTAGGGATAGAGAGGGGTAGTTTCCCCATGAGGTATCTTGGTGTGCCATTAAAACCGACAAAGTGGAATAGGCAGGATTGTGCGTATATAGTGGACAAAATTAGACATATCATTACTTGTTGGGGGACTCAACATCTGTCATTCGCAGGTCGTGCTCAATTGTTCTCTGTACTCTTTGGGATTCGAGCCTATTGGATGAGCATTTTTGCCTACCACAGTTTGTGATCAAAGATGTTGACAAACTCTATAGACGGTTTCTATGGGGGGACAAAGAGGATGGTCGAAAAATACATACTATAGACTGGGACAGAATTTGTAGTCCCAAAAAGGTTGGAGGGCTAGGTTTTAAAGAAGGCGCCAAGTGGAATTTGGCTTCTCTTGGTAAGTATCTTTGGGCTATTATGTTCAAGCAAGACTCCTTATGGGTTAAGTGGGTTCATAATTTCTATATAAAAGAAAGAGATTTTTGGGCGGACTCTTTCCGATGTGATGGCAGTTGGTATTGGAGGAAATTGATCAAGCTTCATAGCATTTTGAGCAAAGACATCTTGAGGAGCTGCACTTGGAATGGAAGATATAGGATATCTAAATGCTATGCTGAGTTGTTATCTCCTTCTCCTCCTTTTGTCTTTTGTAAACAGGTTTGGTGTTCGGTTGCGCTCCCTAAGCATTAAATGATATTTTGGCTTGCGAGCCAAGAGAAACTTCTCACTAGAGATCACTTAGTGCGTTGGATACAAGTCCCAAACTTAAACTGTCCGGTATGTGGATCAATGTATAAATCCCATGCTCATCTTTTCTTTGATTGTGTTTTCTCACAAAGGCTGGCTGGGAGAGTAGGTAGCTGGCTAGGAGTAGATTTCTTACCTTCTGGTTTTCCTCATTGGCTTGGTTGGCTGCGTAATTTTAACTGCTCTAGGTTTGTCAATGCTGTATTTGTTGCTGCTCTACATGCCATCTTATATCTTATCAGGACAAATAGAAATTCTTGCTTTTTTTCCAATCTATGTCGTTCTGTGGATTGGTGTTTTGGTCAAGCTCAATTGGTTGTTAGAAGTAGATCAAGTTTGTATAGCAAAAGAATGAAAACTGATACAGAGAGAGAATTCTATAGTAGTATATTTGTATAGCTTTTGTAGTTTTGGCTGCTGTTTTGAAACATAGGCTGTAATTCTGGGTTGATGAGTAATATATTCTTTCGCATTTCCATAAAAAAATAATTAGTATGAATATTAACTAATTTTAAATATTCATCAAATATTTTATTATTGCTTTTTTTGTTACTGTGATTATTATTTTAATTTTATTTCAATTTTATATTTTGGTATTATTGTTGTAGCTTTAATTGGTTGTACATTTATTTTGATTTGTTTATACGATAATGATATTTAAAATTGATTATTATCCATAATAATCATAACAGTACCAAAATATAATTGTGTTGATTATAATCTCATTTAAGAAAAAATTACATATTTTAAACTTTAATTATTTCTTGTCAATTAATTAAATAAACGGATTTTTTTACATATATAATTGATAATTTATTCTTAAACAGGTTTATAATTTAGAATTAATGTGACTCTGTAAGAATTAATGTGGCTCTTTTTTTCTCATCAAATAATTTATTATTATTATTATTATTATTATTATTCTTGTGGTTGTTGTTTTAATTTTATTTCAATTTTGTATTTTAGCACTGTTATGATTAGTATAAATATTAACTAATTTTAAATAGTCATCAACTATTTTATTATTACTGTTTTTGTTGCTGTAATTATTATTTTAATTTTATATTTTGGTATTATTGTTGTTGCTTTAATTGATTGTACGTTTACTTTGATTTGTTTATATAATAATGGTATTTAAAATTAGTTAATATCCATAATAATCATAACAGTACCAAAATATAATTCTGTTAATTATAATCCCATTTAAGGAAAAATTACATATTTTAAACTTTAATTATTTCTTGTCAATTAATCAAAATTCACGAATTTTTTAACAGATATAATTTATAATTTATTTTTAATCAGGTTTATAATTTATAATTCATGTGACTCTACAAGAATTAATGTGACTCATTTTTCCTCATCAAATATTAAATTATTTTTGGTAAAAGATGGAGGCCAGCTAGAAAAATAAGGCTAAAACAGGGCGTGGGAAAAAATTAGTTGTCAAAGAAAGCATGAAGGAAAGAGTCCGGGAGAATGGCTAAAGTGGTTTTCGCACTTACACAACTCAACCAGCCGAAGCGGGAGTTAAAGGCATTCCACCATACCACCATTAACTCTGATCCGGTCCCAAAAACCTTAACACTCCTCAACTAATCCAAAACCCTTCCCCGAATTGGCTAATGGATATTTTTTTTTTTTTTATTATTATTATTATTATTATTATTATTATTATTATTGTTGTTGTTGTTGTTTTAATTTTATTTCAATTTTATGTTTTGGTACTGTTATGATTAGTATGAATATTAACCAATTTTAAATATTCATCAAATATTTTATTATTACTAATTTTGTTACTGTAATTACTATTTTAATTTTATTTCAATTTTATATTTTGGTATTGCTGTTGTTGCTTTAATTGATTGTACATTTACTTTGATTTATTTCTATAATAATGTAATTTAAAATTGGTTAATATCCATAATAATCATAACTGTACCAAAATATCATTCTGTTGATTATAATCCTATTTAAGAACAAATTCCATATTTTAAATTTTAATTATCAATTAATTAAATACACGAATTTTTTGATAGATATAATTTATAATTTATTCTTAAATAGGTTTATAATTTAGAATTAATGTAACTCTATAAGAACTAAAGTGACTCCTTTTTCCTCATCAAATATTTTATTATTATTATTGTTGTTGTTGTTGTTTTAATTTTATTTTAATTTCATTTCAATTTTATATTGTGGTATTTTTATGATTAGTACAAATATTAACTAATTTTAATTACTCATCAAGTATTTTATTATTACTATTGTTGTTGTTGTTGTTATTTTAATTTAATTTTAATTTTATTTCAAATTCATACTTTGGTATTGTTATGATTAGTATGAATACTAACCAGTTTTAAATACCATTATTATAGTAATATAAATTGAAATAATATTGTAATAAAATAAAACAAATTTATTAATAAAATTAAAATATTTCTTTTGAAAGGTACAAGGGCAAATAAGTCTTTTAAGATTTCTTTGCTTTTATATATACAAAATTAAAATAAAATAAAAATATTAACAATAATAATAATAAAATATTTGACGAGGAAAAAGGAGTCACATTAATTCTTATGGTGTAACATTAATTCCAAATTATAAACTTGTTTAAGAATAAATTATAAATTATATTTGTGAAAAAATCCATGTATTTAATTAATTGGTAATTAGAGTTTAAAATATGGAATTTGTTCTTAAATAGGATTCTAATCAACAGAATGATATTTTGGTACAGTTATGATTATTATGGATATTAACCAATTTTAAACATCATTATTGTGGAAAAAATCAAAGTAAACGTACAATCAATTAAAGCAACAACAACAATACCAAAATATAAAATTTAAATAAAATTAAAATAATAATAACAGGAATAAAAATAGTAATAATTTATTAATAAAATTGAAATATTTTTTTGAAAGGTATAGGGGCAAAGAAGTCTTAAAGATTATTTATTTTCTTTTTAATTCCCTATTTTTACGTTTTTAAAGTATTTACTACCTATAAAGATTACATAAATAAGTAGTATACATTAAAATCAAAATTTGGTGCCAGTACATCTATTATAAGCAAATATGAAAGAATTATTTTCAGAATTTTTAGTATATACATTGATACATAAATATATGATATATGTAAGAAAATATTTTAGATTTCTCCCCATAATAAGCAAAAGAGAATATAAGGATAATAAATTAATGAATTTTTTACACCATATATCTATATAAATATGTCCAATTGTTTTGATGAAAAAAATAAAAACCGAACTGAATGCATATGCTTCTGTGTTACTCAACAAAATAATTTGAGAGATTTTAAATTTGGGTTAGCTTTCTTCTTTTTCTACAGATCATTTTTTCACAATTGATTTAACTTTGTAGGAGCTGAAGTTTCAACCCGAGTTTTCATAGAACTTTCGATGAATTGTATTTCGATCATTATTTCGGCTATCTGGTCTTGAAATATGGAATCTGATGATATCGTTTATTTTGATTTCAGGGTTGCTTATTACAATTCGGAAAACAATGAAGGCTGGAAAGAAAATAAGAACTATCATTCAGCTTCCATTGTGGTTGACAGTTTTTTAACTAGGTCTGCTTTTCTTTAATATTTCTTTTTTCTTTCTTCCTTAAAATTTAAAAAAAAATGGAGGGGGTTTTCAATGGTGGTAGAAACGTTTTTCGCTTGCCTTTTCCCACTACTGAAAATTTTTTTTTTAAAATAATTATGTAGTTGATTTTCAGATAAACAATTCTGGACAGTATTTTTTTCAAGGTTGAGCTCGGCAAAAAAGGGCTCCATTTATTAAAAAGGAAAAGAAAAAGCAACAAAAAAAATAAGAAAACGAAAGATAAATAATTCTTACATTTAATTTGATTTGTCACTTGTCAGCACAAATTTTCACATCATCACTAAATCAATTCAGTTCAATCCGGTCTTTGGTTCAACTTTGCTCAACAATAACAACCACATATATCACAGGTGTATGCATTAATGCCTTGCCATATGATTACTCGGCTTCTATCGAGGTAAAAAAAATTCAGTTCTATTCAGTTTAGTTGAACTCCATCAAGTCTAAAATACACGTACCTTAATTTATTCATGTTAAGGGGAAAACAAAGAACTATAAGCCTAAATTTGTGTTTATCCATATATATACAATGAAATGATTAATATTTTGCATTTTTTCTTGTTAGTGTTTGGAAAAACCCCTCAAAGCTCAACACAATGGAGGAATAATTACTAATCCAGAACTAAACAATGGTTCAAATGGATGGTCTTCTTTTGGATATGCTAAAATAGAGCACAGACAATTCAATGGCAACAAATTCATTGTAGCTCATACTAGACCTAACCCTAATGGAAGTGTTTCACAAAATCTGTACTTGCTCAAGAACACGCTCTACACTTTCTCAGGTAAATTAATTAATCTCATTTTAGGAACATTAATTTATCAATTAATGCTTAGTTACATCATTTATCTTGGTTAAATTAATTATCCATGTTCAACTGTGTATGCAGCTTGGATTCAAGTGAGTAAGGGAAGCGATGTTCCAATTACCGCTATTTTTAAGACAAATGATGGATATAAACATGCTGGTTCAGTTGTTGCCAAGCCTGGTTGTTGGTCTATGCTTAAAGGTGGCCTTACTGTTGATTCTTCTGGCCCGGCTCAGCTCTATTTTGAGGTACGGATTTGCTCATTTGAACCGTATTAGCTTCGTAAAGTTAATTATGTTCTTCCTTCAAGATCTTCTTTTTAGTCCATTGGTAGTAATGTTTTTGTTGGTGAAATGATACATCCTCTCAACTTGTAGCTTAATCAAATAGGCACAATGTTCTTCACTCTATTCGGAGGTAGAATTGTTAGTTCTAGTGCACATTCGCGGTTTTTCCACTAGTATTCATAAGATTCGTGCCAAAGATGACCTCTTGCAACAGATATCAGTGTTGCCTAATAATTGTTGCAATGTAGTAACACATTTTGAAAAAGTCGATTTATATTTGCAATGAAAAGTGCATTTCAGCCAACTATTTTGAAAAGCATTGCCAAAAACTTGATTGGTATGGGGATTTGAACTTGAGACTTCCCATCTACTGCATACTCATTCTATTTCCTCTAGAAATTATGAAATTTAGTACAGGATTTGAACTCGAGACTTCTCATCTCATTTAAAACTTTAGTTTGTTTGTATAGAACTTTTGAAACTTTTGATTACGTGTCCAAAGATCTTAAAAATTTTCAATCTTTTCACTTGTCCAGAGCAATAACACTGAAGTTGAGATATGGGTGGATAGCATCTCATTACAACCTTTCTCTCAAAAACAATGGAAATCTCATCAGGATCAAAGCATTGAGAAGGTACTTTTATTAACCTTTAACCTTAGTGCTTTATGGGGAAATACGTTGAAATCTCACAATAAAAACGTGACAGAATCTAAAGGCAAATGTTCGAATCCAAGCATTAGATAAGCAAGGAAATCCTTTGCCCTATGCCAATATCTCCATAATACAGAAGAAAGTAAGTTTCCCATTTGGCTGTGCGATAAACAAAAACATCCACAAACCGCCTATCAAAGCTGGTTCACTTCCCGATTCAAGGTCACTGTTTTCGAAAACGAATTAAAGTGGTACAGCAATGAAAACACTCAAGGAAAAGTAGACTAC
This sequence comes from Euphorbia pulcherrima, assembly GCA_947683365.1. NCBI lineage: Eukaryota > Viridiplantae > Streptophyta > Magnoliopsida > Malpighiales > Euphorbiaceae > Euphorbia > Euphorbia pulcherrima. Next base: position 3,126,533 of record CANTUS010000010.1, read on the forward strand.
TCGGTTTCCGATTCCCTAGTTCAATTAGCCAAGAAAAACAACATAGCGGTTCGTGGCCACAACATTCTGTGGGACGATCCTCAGTACCAACCACAATGGGTCAAATCGCTTTCTCCACCCGATCTAAACAAGGCAGCAACAAACAGGGTAAATTCCGTTTGTCTAAATATAAAGGGCAGCTTATTGATTGGGATGTTGTTAATGAGAATTTGCATTTCAATTTTTTTGAAAGCAAATTAGGGCAAAATGCTTCGGCAGTGTTTTATAACTTGGCTGGAACGGCTGAAAATTAGGTTACATTGTTTTTGAACGAGTTTAGTACGATTGAGTCTTGTGGAGATGCTGCTGCTTCTCCCGTGAGTTACCTTCAAAAGCTGAATAGTATTCAGAGTCATCCTGGTAATCAAAATTTGAAGCTGGCGATTGGACTCGAAGGCCATTTTAGTACTCCAAATATTCCGTATATAAGATCTTCGATTGATACGCTTGCTGCTGCAAATTTACCGATTTGGATTACTGAAGTAGATGTCCAAAGTGGAGGCCAACAGGTAAGCTGTTTAGCAAGTGTTTTCAGTTCTTATTCTAACAATACTGAACTTGGATACATAAACTTCGTTTTTCTCCATATTAGCATATATGAACTAAAAAAAACTAATTGTAGGTGTTGTAGTACATATGACATGTTACTGCTGGTTTAAGGCTCTATTATTTTTAACTAATAATTGATTCAGTTCAGTACTTTTAATTACTGCATACATATAAATTTGTACTAAAATAAGTATATTTCAATTCAGTTCAATTCAGTACTGCCACTTATAAGTTGAAAAAGACAGCCTAAGAGAGCCATAACAAGTTTATGGCTCATGTTAGAGATGATTTTGATTATTCAAGAGTATATATACATATCAAACCTTAAGGGTGTGTTAGGAAACACTCATTTAGAAGGAATTTAATTCCTTTCAAATCATTTTATGTATAAAAATTTCAATATTTTTATGTAAAAGTAGTAGTAAGTCATATGCAGTGTAATAGGAGGTCAAGTACAAGTTTAGTGAGGGCCATTCATTGAACTTCTTGTACACATTGAAAGTCTAAATGGCATCATTGTCATCAGAAGCTCTGTAAAGCCGATCCCACCTAAGGTGAGATAATTGATGGATTTGATGAGCAGGTACAGTTTTTGGAGCAAATACTGAGAGAAGTACATAGCCATCTGAAAATCGGGGGAATCGTACTATGGACGGCATGGAGTCCTCAAGGACGTTACAGAATGTGTCTAACGGATAACAATTTCAAGAATTTGGCAACCGGAGATGTTGTTGACAAGCTTTTGAGAGAATGGGGTGGTGGTGGTCAGAACTTGGTTGGATCAACTGATGTTAATGGCTTCTTTGAGGCTTCACTTCCACATGGAGATTAAGTGTCGAAATTCATCATCCTTCTGTTAATATTTCATCGGATCAACCGTTTAATTTGGCCTCAACAAATCATAATTCTCAGCAAGAATTTGTACTCCAATTTACAGCATGATAAATAGTAGTGTGTTATTATTGTATGAGACATAGGAAATACTATGCTCATTCGAAGCTTTATTGTTTACTTTGCAATAAATTCAAACAAATTCAAGTGGAAAATTTGCATCCCAATTCTCAATTCGAGGACAATGTTCTAATAACCTTTCTTATACTATGTCGATTCTAAGAATAAGAAAAATCATATTTAGGCTCTGTTCTCTTGGATTACAATTCAACGTAGTTCAGTTCAGTTCAGACCACTTCAGTTCAGTTTAGTCGATTTCAGTTCAGTTCAATTCAGCTATGCGTAGTTATAAATTTACACTGAAATAAGTTCAGTTTAGTTAAGCTAACTTCAGTTCAGTTCAGCTTTCAGAAGTTGAAAACACCAAGCCTTATTATTGTAATTTTTTTATATATTCAAGAACCTTGCAGATTTTCTTTATAACTCTTAAGTCTCCTTAGGTCAGGTCATACAATTAAAGGATTTAGCGAATGATGCCAACTTAGTTGAAATGTTTCGGTTCTCCTGTATATATTTGCCTTTATTTATAGAAAAAAAAGCTTTTCCATTTAGGATTCAGAGAAAAATTCTAAATTAGTTAATTTATCATTACACTTCTTTCACAACTGCCTCGCATCCCAAACAGCTATAATATATGATTTTTTTAAAAAATAATTTTAACTCAAATGTAAATTTGTACAATCAAATCTGAATTGTTTGTTTACATTATAAAATAAAAGTTGCCCAATTAAACATGAGAGTATTTTAGCCTTTTAATTTGTCAAAAAAATCCATTCCAGCTACTTTTTACTAAAAATAGTGAGAAAGACAATTATTAGAATATGTATTACCTGTCATTTCCATCTATGTTGAACTGCTCATTTCAAAATAGAAAATGAAATAATTGTATATACTGATTTTGATTGTTAAAAATGTTGTTCAGCCTTATATTCTTTCTAGAGTCAGTTAATAGAAAACAAAATAAAGTTGGCGTCCTTTAGGTTAAAAACTTTAGGGGTAAAACTGAAAGTTTCTCAAAATGCTATGGTTTACTTTGTATTTTTTTCCTATTAATACCTTTTACATGTAAAGTGCATTTTGAGCTCCTGATCTTTTACGAATTTTTCAACTCACCCCAACCAATTTTAAAAACAAATTCAACGATGTTTTGATAATATTAACTACAAACTTAACACATTGGTCTTGACCGAACTACATTAGAAATTGATTGTCACGTGACATGATTATTGAAAAAGTACAAAGTCTTTCAAGTTAATTAAAAATGAATATTAGTAAACCTCTAATTTTGTTCATTAATTTATAAAAATTATGTCATGCGCCAATTAACGGACACTAGAGTGGCACAAAAAATGTGTCAAATTCAAAAGATTATAATCATGTGCTTGATGTGTCCAAAAATACCTCAACAATCAAGTCGTGAAATTCATGAAAGTAACGGTTTTTGCAATTTTTATGAGTTCTTTTATACAGGTCCTGGCATTCTGACGTGGAAAAATACCACCCCATATGTTGGCCTATATTTGGTTTGGCTTGGCAGCAAGATTGCAAAAGCCCATAGTTAGACTCTGTGACCCGTTTAACTCTAAAGCTCGGTTTTAATCGTTTACCTCAGCCTTAAATACCCTCTTCTCCTTGAATAGCCGATATTCTCTGTTCTCCTTTCTCTTGTAAACCCTCTGTTTTCTCTCTTTTGATTCTGCAACTCCAAATACCCATATGCTCGAAATCTTTCTTGAAGCTTACTTGGTGTGCGTAAGATGGCACGTGCAATAGAGTTTGTTATGAGCAGTTTCTGGAACGGTTGAGAATTGAAGGCTATATAAAGAGAAGAGAGTGCTCCGTTTGGAAATGCGATTGTATAATTTCTGTTGTGGCTTTGTTTAGAGGTTGCATGTTTAGATCTCTTGATCTGTTAGGCGTTTTCTTTGTTGTTCTCTGTTCATCTTTAAGATTCAGTAGTCAGGCTTTACTGAGTTCTTGTTTTAGAGAAACCTAAAGAAATTCAGGCCTGTTAATCTCTGTAATCCTTTGCTGCGATTTTACCATTAATGAGAATGCAGTAAACCATTGCACTGTAGACTTACCCTAGTAATCGGTCCTTCGGGTAAACGTACCGATTGGGGGGGAACTATGTAAAAATCGCCTATGTTCTTGTGTGTTTTGATTTCTGTTCTTATTTGATTTTATATCTCTGTTAAATCTTGAGTAAATCGGTTTATAAGAACTGTTTTCAGGGATTAAAATCCCAACACCGTACATCAACCGATACATGTCCCATTATGTATGAAAAAGGGACATGTGCCGGTTGATGTATAGAGTGGCATTTTTCCATCCTAAAATGCCGGGACTCATATAAAAATTTCCATAAATATATATAAAGAAAGTTTACTTACTACTACCATATATGGTGTTGCATAAAACAAGTTTAAATAATAAAAAATACAGATTAGTATATAGTGAAAATGTCAGTAAAGAAATTAGGTACTATAAATAGACAGTTTTCCTAAGCGATACCATTTTAATTTATATCATTCGTTTGGTTTCTAAAAAAATAGTTCTCTACTTCCAATTCTTCTTCTTGTTCAGTCTCAGCTCATCAGGTACGCAATACTTTTCCGCTTCATTTTTTTTTCAGAATCCATATACTAATTCGTATACTCCTTCCATTTTTAAAAGTTTGACGTTTTGGCTTTTTTATTTTTCCAAAAGTTTGACGTTTTGAAATTTCAATACATTTTTTGTCATATTTTTCCTAATTTACCTTCATATTAATTAGGATAGAGATAATTGATTATGAGTAGTAATTAAGAAGAAAGATAATTTTTATATAAAATACAAAGGATAAACTATTTATTTTAACAGTGCAATAAATATTTGATTGGTTTTGATTATTCGGTTAGAGTATTAAACTTTTAAAAATGGAGAGAGTAATATATTTGTTCCCAATTACGCGAGAACTAACGAAAAAAGGACCTTTTAGGCTGTGTCACTTATTTGCTCATTTGGTCCATATTGTATGCACTCCGCCCATTTTGTCCTTGTTTTTATCGTTGTTTTTATCGTTATTTGCACCAAACCTTTGCCACATATCGATCCAACATTTTGGAAGCCCTAATTTATGTACTACAAAAGCTTAGTATACAATTGTAGTTTAACGACTGGGGAGAAATAATAAATAGTACTTAAAAAGTATGTATTCATACGCCATTTAAATAAAAGCTAGTTACAAACAACCAAAAAAATTGAATAATTTTTATGTATTTACAAATAAGATGGATTTAATATTTTTTATTGTAAAAAATGATGTTATTTTTGTTGCTATAGCATGATAAATTTATTTATGAGCTATGTCAACAAAAATAATTATGTTAATGTGTTAAATTGAATTTTTCAATTTATTTTTATAAATAATGAAACATATTTATTTCTTTAAGATATATAATAATAACCTCTAATGTAATAACCACAATCTAAAATAAATGAATTTAGAAATCAAAATAATAAAGAAAAGAACTAATATATAATAGTGGACAAGAAATAGCTGTGACTTATGTTTTCCAAAAGAGTTACATAAGGGATAGAATGGGTAGGGGGCAGTTGGATATTTAGGCTTTTAATGAATTTTTTAAACGTTGCCGTATTATGAACGATTGATTAAAAGCAAAAGAAAAACAACCCCTCTTCTTCTTCAACCTCCTGCCCACCGCCCACCGCCCACCGCCGCCATAAGTTGCAGTAAAACCTAAGAGTTAAACAGGCGGATTTTTGCCATTTCTGGCAGAGAGGGGGGCGGCCGCCAACCTCCGCCACCCCCGGCTCCGCCAGTGCTTAACACATAAAAAGGTAAAAGATTCTATAGTACATGGATCAAACGGATAACGTGTATATATCATACGTAGTAAATAGACAAACTGAAAATGTATTTTTACCTGAAAATTAAGGAACGAAGTCATGAATGTTTTTTTACTAAATTTTAACCTTTTCAATTGTTTATCTGACTTCAAGACTTCAAAATTTCATCTAGAAAAAATAACTTATCTTGTAAATTGTGTTTCAGAATACACGCATATAACTTGACATTAATTCAATATATCCAATTCATTGGCTAGTTGATATTTCCAATTAGGACATGGAGACTAATCAAATTATGCTAGTACTTAATGTCAAGATAATGGAAAAAGGAAAAAAAAGTCCAACTCTGTGTTCAAGAAAACTTATTGATGAATTTACTAATCCAAAACCATACTGGTCCATATTTAGAGTTATTCTATAAAGGTTCCGACATTTTGACCTGAAAAAGTGTCACTCCATACATCAGATAACACTAATCTCACTATATCCATTTTTTCATACGTAATGGGACAATAACGATTAATATATGAAGTGACACTTTTCCATCCTAAAAAGCCGGGACTCATCAAAATTTCCCCATATTTATGGTTGCATGTTTGACCATCATCAATTATACAGAATTGTGTCAGGTATTTCAACCGTGACAGCTACATGGCCCACAACCTTTTTTAAATAAAAAAATTGTTCTCTTAACGTTACATTTTCTTATGAGATGCCAAAATTAAGAATCTCTAAATATGGAAGTTGGACTAACATTTTTTGCATTTTACAGGGAAACTTAACTTTGTACATCTTGTCAAAGGATATCATGAACACATACGCTCAATCTTCTTTCTTAATCCTTTCATTTTTTCTGCTATTTTCAGGTATCAAAAAGTTTATCTCAAAGTTTTTTTTTACAGAGTACCAAGTATTTTCTTACGATTTCCACTTATAAATAGCTAAGAGTCCAAAAAAAAACTTTTATATCTATTTTTCTAATGTTGAATTCATTAAACAGGACAAAGGATTCACTGTTTCTCATATGCCTATTCAGCAACAACTAAGGCAAGAACAATGCTCTCAGCTTGAAATCCAATCTGCAAAATATTCTCTCATTGCTAACAATTATTACACAATCAAGTTCTGTATTTTAATATTTTTCCGAATCTGATATTTCGTCAAGCAGTGCTTGACCAAGCCCCTTGGGCCAAATCGCAGCCGAGGCGTGATACTTTATCCTGAACTTAGGCAGAACAGTTCTAGATCAATTGGAAGAATCTTACAGAAAGTTCGGTTCGAGAAAGGGAAACTCTATAGCTTCTCCGGTATTTTCCTTCCCTTGTTGTATTGTTATTCATGAGTCAGGATTTTTGCCACAAAAAGTTTAACGAAACTGTAAATTTCAGCTTGGGTTAAAATCAGTGAAGGAAGTGAAAATGTTGCTCTTCTCTTTAGAACTACCCGTGGCAAATTGATGCGGGGTGGAAATGTTATAGCTAAGCATGGATGTTGGTCTTTGCTAAAAGGCGGCCTAATCGCAGATAATTCTGGCCTTGTTTACATCCTTTTGCAGGTGAAAAATACATCACAATTTCAACTATTTTGTTTCAAATTAATTTTTAATGAATACTCCGTGATCAATGTATCGTTTTCTCAATGCAGTGCAAGAACCGTGAAGTTGAGATATGGGTCGAAAATGTCTCATTGCAAGAACTGACAATGAAGCAATGGAAGTCCCAGCAGGATAAAATCATTGACAAGGTAAAAAAAATATCTTTACTAATTTTACCTTTCACCAAAAAAGCAGACAGTTTCAGAATTCAAGTAATGCGATAGGTACGAAAAACGAAGGTGAAATTGAAGGCGATTTATGCCAATGCCACTGCAGCAAGAGGAGCTATAATCTCAATCAAGCAAATAAAATCATACTTCCCATTTGGCTGTGCAATAAATCATCATATCCTCACAAGCAAAGAATATCAGCATTGGTTCGTTTCGAGATTCAAGTTCACAACATTCACCAACGAAATGAAATGGTACAGCACAGAGGCAAAAGAGGGATTAGAAAACTACACAGTCCCGGATTCCATGCTCCAATTTGCCAAAAAGAATGGCATAAAGGTTAGAGGTCACAACATATTGTGGGACAACCCAAACGAACAGCCTCTATGGACTAAAAAACTCGATGCCCATGAATTATGGGCTGCAGCAATTCGAAGAGTTGATTCGGTAACTAGGAGATACTCGAGGCGAGTAATAGGATGGGATGTTATGAATGAGAATTTGCATTGGAACTTCTTTGAGTCTAAATTTGGGGATAATGTATCGGCTGAAGTTTATGCTAGGGCTTTTCGGATTGATCCTCGAACGAGAATGTTTATGAATGAGTTTAATACAATTGAATATAGTTCAGATGAAACTGCCAGTCCTGAGAATTACATTAGGAAACTTGAAGAGATTCTTTCATATCCAAGAAACAAAGGAATGAAGTTAGGAATTGGATTGCAAGGACATTTCGGGTCTGGTCAGCCGAATCTTGTCTATATGAGGTCTGTTTTGGATTTTTTTAGGGCAACAAAAGTGCCTGTTTGGCTAACAGAAGTCAGCCTTGACATAGGCCCAAATCAGGTAAAATTATCGCTTAATTTTGAAGAAACCGATAAACTTATGTTTTTTTTTTAATGAATGCTTTTATATATATATATATAAGATTACTCTTGTTCTCAAGGTGAGATCAGGAGCCGTAAAAATCAGTTACATGAGAGTAGCAAATTCGGGCAATTTGTTTATTTAAAGGTTGAGCTCGGTAGAAAGCCGACTCCATTTATTAAAGAAAAGAATAAACAAAAAACATCTCAGGGATGTTACAAAAAATGTTTTTGCAACATAGTACAAAAATAATGGACTAAAAGTTCCATTCACAACATAATGAATCCTAAACATCTAAAGATCCTTAGCAAAATGAGTTGCGGGAAGAAGTTCTCCGTGATGCACCATAATCAATCCCTGCGAGAAGGCTAAGAGGATTAGTCCTAATGGATGTGAGGTAATGCAAGACCGAGACATCAAAACATCTAACCGTCGATTCAAACGAGATCCAAACCGATAAAAGAAACACATTCCAAGGAGAACTGTTGTTGACCAAGGAAAAAAATCATTCTGAAGATCGAAGCTGTTAAACTTGCGATCACTACTGCCTGAAAAAGGCACCTCCCCGAGCAAACGGTGAGACGCTATAGGACAGGTATATGACTAAGAATTAGCCAAAGCCGCCGCACCTTAACGCATCAAAGAAGGAGATGCGATCCTGTTTGTTGAAAAATAGCCGACAAAACCGCCAGTAGAAGTGGGATGACCATCCAAGGAGCTATCGAGCATTGACCCCCAGTCGCGCCATCCAAACAGAACCCTAGATGAATCAGGGCGCCGCCAAGTCGCCTAGATGCCTTCTTGTTAAAACCCCGCCAAACGCTGGAGAAAAACAGAATCCTAGCCACAAGGCCTGCAGCTATGGGATCAAATCGATCAGATGCCGGTGAAACCCTAGATGCCGAAAATCAGAACAGTAGACGCCGGTGAAACCAGGCAAAACGCTGGTGAACTAGTCGCTGAAAAATCAAGTCGGCTAGGGTTCAAGAGAGAACCCTAGCCGCCTTCGCTCCTCTCATCTCCCGTCAAAGGACGAACAGACTAGACTCTGGAGGAATGATAAAAACTGGCAAAACGCCGTTGGGATCAGGGCACCACCTAGTCGCCGTCTTGTCGAAACCTGGCCAAACACGGTGGAAAAAAAAACCCTAGCCACAATCACGAGGTCTGCTGCTGTGGGATTTAATGTTCAAATTATTAAACTTAATGTGATAAACAAATAATGGAAAAAAGGGTCAAAAATAGCCAACCACCTAAATTGGACTTTGAAAAAAATTGGTATTTGTAGGATTTGTTAGTTGGATTTTGTGGGAAATTAAAGTAAGTTGTTAAACATAAATTTGAATTTTGTAATAGATTGAATTATTGAGAAAATGATAGGGCCATTGCAGAATTCATCAAATGCCTATATAAGGCAATGTAATTTGCTATTTTAAAGAGTGTAAGAGAGTGAAAAATAATAAGAGTTTATGAGTGTATTGTAATAAAATTAGTGTGTGAATTACTCATGTTTATGTTTTAAGCATTTTCTTGCTTGATTATTTTCCTCTTCCATCCAGTAAAGTGGTACCAGAGCCATTTCGTATCCAATCCTCTTCCCAAAAATCCCCGAGTGAAAAAGTCGAGTTTAAAGAGTTTCAGAAGCAGCCCAGAAAGTGTTGCAATAGGCTGTCAGTAGTGTTGCAAAAAATTGCAGAAAGTGTCGCAGTTAGCATAAAGTGTCGCAAATACTCAAAAAAGTTGCAATAGCCTCTGTTCTTCCTTTTGGAAAATTTTCAAGTTCATCTAAAATTGCAAGGAAATATTTTCCCTTGCTGTTCTCCTTGCAAAATCTGTCTGAAGCTATAGCGACGTACCAAAGTGTCGCAATAGAATCAAAAGCGTTGCAATAACCCCAATACTCTTTGAAACAAATTTTCCTTTACAAAAATGAATCCCAACGGTGTTTCCTTCATTTTTCCTCAACTTTCAAAAACCAATTACAAAAATTAGTGTATCAAGATGAAGCCATTCTAGGATCCCAAGATGTTTGGGATATTGTTGAAAAAGGCTATGAAGTCCCAGCTGCAGATGCATAACTGTCGCAAGTCGAAAAGGACAGTTTGCATAAGAGTCGTCGTAATGACCAGAAGGCTCTTAGTATCATCCATCAAGGGTTAGATGATGTTATGTTTGAGAAGGTGGCAGAAACGAGCACCTCCAAGCAAGCTTGGGATATACTACGAGTTTCTCTTCAAGGAGAGGAGAAAGTACAAAAAGTTGGGCTCCAAATGTTGAGAGGAGAGTTCGAGATGATGAAGATGAAGGAGACATAAGTGATTGTAGATTACTCCTCACGATTAAAATCTGTCGCTAACCAAATGAGGCAATATGGAGAAAAGCTTGAAGAATCCAGGGTTATTGAAAAACTTCTAAGGTCACTACTACCAAAGTTTGACTACATAGTAGTGGCAATAGAAGAATCTCGGGATATAAGTAAAATGACCGTCGATGAAGTAGTTGGCTCATTACAAACACGTGAGGAGAGACTAAACAGACAAAGAGAAGAGTCTGTAGAACAAGTCTTTGCAGCAAAGATTTCAGTCAAAGGTGAAAGTAGCCAGGATTCTAGCCATTACGGACGAGGACGTGGTAGAGGCCATGGAGGAAATGGAAGAGGAAGAGGTCGTGGCAGAAATCAACCATTCTGTAGAGGTGAAAATAATAATGGAGATAATCAGTCCATACGAGGTAGAGGTCGCGGTCATGGACGTGGATGAGGAAGAGGAAATTGGAGGCATAATGATAGACGTGACAAGTCCAATGTTCAATGCTACAATTGCTCGAGATATGGCCACTATGCAGCAGAATGTCGGAGCCCACCAAAGCAAACAGAGGAAATGGGGAACTACATTCTAAACGAGGACGTAACCACACGGTATTACTAACCCGTGAAGGTGAATACAGTCAAGAAAACAACATATGGTATCTTGACAATGGTGCAAGTAACCATATGTGTGGAGATAGGAAAATGTTCGTAGAGCTGGACCAGTCATTCAGTGGTAATGTTGTTTTTGGGGATTCCTCAAGAGTTCCTATTCAAGGAAAAGGAACTATTCTTATTCGTTTAAAGAATGGAGAGCACCAATTAATCAGCAATGTTTATTGCGTTCTAAACATGAAAAGCAACATTTTAAGTTTGGGACAACTGCTGGAGAAAAATTACCAAATTCACATGGTGAACCAAAAGTTGGTGCTGTTAAACGAAAAGAAGGAGCTGCTAGCTAGTGTACCAATGTCAAAAAATAGAATGTTCACTCTCAACATCAAGACGGATGTAGCAAGATGCTTAAAAGCTTGCGTGAAAGAATCTGATTGGCTTTGGCATTTGAGATTCGGTCATCTCAATTTTGGAGGGTTAAAATTGCTAAGCCAGAAGAAGATGGTGCATGGTCTTCCGCTGATTAATGAACCCCATCAGCTTTGTGAAGGATGTCTTTTTGGAAAACATTCTAGAACTAGTTTTCCAAAAGAGTCCATGTCAAGAGCAAAGGCTCCCCTTGAGCTTATTCATGCTGATGTCTGCGGACCAATGACACCAGTATCATTGGGAGGCAACAAATATTTCTTGCTATTCATTGATGATTATAGCAGAAAGACGTGGGTTTATTTTCTGAAAGAGAAATCAGAAGTTTTTAAAGTATTTAAAAAGTTTAAAGCTATGGTGGAAAAAGAAAGTGGCTATTACATCAAAGCTTTAATATCCGACAGAGGGGGAGAATTCACGTCAAATGAATTCAAAAGATTCTGCGAGCATCAAGGAATCCATCATTTCTTATCAGTCTTGAGATCGCCTCAGCAAAATGGTGTTGTTGAATGAAAGAATAGAACCGTGATGGATATGGTGAGGAGCATGTTAAAGAGCAAGAATTTGCCTAAATAGTTATAGGCAGAAGATATTTCTGCTATTCATTGATGATTATAGCAGAAAGACGTGGGTTTATTTTCTGAAAGAGAAATCAGAAGTTTTTAAAGTATTTAAAAAGTTTAAAGCTATGGTGGAAAAAGAAAGTGGCTATTACATCAAAGCTTTAATATCCGACAGAGGGGGAGAATTCACGTCAAATGAATTCAAAAGATTCTGCGAGCATCAAGGAATCCATCATTTCTTATCAGTCTTGAGATCGCCTCAGCAAAATGGTGTTGTTGAATGAAAGAATAGAACCGTGATGGATATGGTGAGGAGCATGTTAAAGAGCAAGAATTTGCCTAAATAGTTATAGGCAGAAGCTGTTGATTGTACTGTCTACATCAAGTGTGTTGGATATGAGACCCCAAGAAGCATGGAGTGGGAGAAAGCCTAATATCTCTCATTTTCGTGTTTTTGGGAGTGTTGCATATGTTCATGTTGCGGATGAAGAAAGGAGAAAGCTGGACGACAAAAGCAAAAAATACTTGTTCGTGGGATATTCAGAATTTTCAAAAGGTTATAAGATGTTTGATCCTGACACAAGGAAGACGATCATCAGTAGGGATGTGGCTATTGACGAGGAAGCAATTTGGGAATGGAATAATGACAAGCAGAAGAATTACAGTTTTTATCCTTTCACCATGGATGAAAACAATGATCGAGATGTGGAGGAGCCAGGCAAAGCATAGACATCATATAGTCCCATTCCAATTGCATCTCCAGGACACGATGATGATGAAAGTTAAAGTCCAAGAGAAAGACCTATAAAATTTCATCTTGTTGAAGATCTTTATGATGCAACTAGAGAGCTCAATGAAGAATTGACTCTTTATTGTCATCTTATTGGTAGTGAACCTATTAATGCTGAAGAAGCCATGAAAGATGAGAAATGGAGAAAAGCCATGGAGGTGGAGATCAATTCAATTGAGAAAAACAAGATGTGGGAGTTGACCAAACTTCTAGCTGACAAAAAGCCCATTGGAGTCAAATGGGTGTTCAAGGCAAAGAAGGATGCAAATGGAGAAATCGTTCGACATAAAGCGAGGCTAGTCGCAAAGGGATATAGTCAAAAACCCGGTATTGACTATGATGAAGTATTTGCACCAGTAGCAAGAATGGAGACTATCAGACTAGTGATCTCAGTTGCTGCCCAAAATGGATGGAAGATCCACCAAATGGATGTAAAGTCAGCATTTCTGAATGGATACTTAGAGGAAGAGATCTATGTCCAACAACCACCTGGTTACATTGTCAAAGGTCATGAACGAAAAGTGTTGAAGCTGAAGAAGGCATTGTATGGACTTAAGCAAGCACCGAGAGCTTGGAACAGTCGCATCGACAAATACTTTTGCGAGAATGGATTTATCAAGTGCCCACATGAGTATGCCTCGTACGTGAAAGTGAAAGGTGGAGACATATTACTTGTTTGCTTATATGTGGACGATCTCATATTTACTGGAAACAATCCTCAAATGTTTAATGATTTCAAGAAGACGATGACTCGTGAATTCAAAATGGCTGATATTGGCCTGATGTCGTACTATCTTGGCATTGAAGTGAAGCAAAGTGATGATGGAATTTTTATTTGTCAAAGTGGCTTCGCCAAAGAGATCTTGAGGAAATTTAAGATGGAAAATTGTAACCCTGTCAGCACTCCGGCCGTTTGAAATTGACTAAGGATGAAAATGGAGTCAGGGTGAACCCAACAATTTTTTGAAGTTTGATCGGGTGTCTCAGATACCTGACGTGCACAAGGCCAGATATTCTATATGCAGTTGGACTAGTGAGCAGATACATGGAAGAACCGAAGGAGTCTCATTGGAATGCAGCGAAAAGAATACTCCGCTATGTTAAAGGTACAACTAATTTTGGATTGCATTATTCAAAATCTGACGAATTCAAATTAGTTGGCTACAGCGATAGTGATTGGGTTGGTGATAAAAATGATCGAAAAAGTACAAGCGGGTTTGTATTTTTTCTCGGTAACACGGCATTTACTTGGAGTTCAAAGAAGCAACCTATAGTGATGTTGTCAACATGTGAAGCTGAATATGTTGCTGCAACATCATGTGTGTGTCATGCAATATGGCTGAGAAGACTATTAACGGAACTACAAATGACGCAACATGATCCAACGAATATTTTTGTCGATAACAAATCGGCATTGGCATTGGCGAAAAATCCTGTCTTCCATGGTCGAAGCAAACACATCGATACAAGGTATCATTTCATTCAAGAGTGTATTGAGCAGAAGGAAGTCACATTGAAGTATGTCAAAACACAAGATCAGATAGCGGACATCTTTACAAAGCCATTGAAGTATATCGTGTTCAATCAATTGCGAGCGTTATTGGGAATAACGGATGATTAGGTTTACGGAGGAATGTTCAAATTATTAAACTTAATGTGATAAAAAATAATGGAGAAAAGGGTCAAAAATAGCCAGCCACCTAAATTGGACTTTGAAAAAAATTGGTATTTGATAGGATTTGTTAGTTGGATTTTGTGGAAAATTAAAGTAAGTTGTTAAACCTAAATTTGAATTTTGTAATAGATTGAATTATTGAGAAAATGATAGGGCCATTGCAGAATTCATCAAATGCCTATATAAGGTAATGTAATTTGCTATTTTAAAGAGTGTAAGAGAGTGAAAAATAATAAGAGTTTATGAGTGTATTGTAATAAAATTAGTGTGTGAATTACTCATGTTTATGTTTTAAGCATTTTCTTGCTTGATTATTTTTCTCTTCCATCCAACATTTAACAGATCAGACGCCGGTGGAAACCTGGCCAAACGCCGGTGAAAACTAGTCGCCGATTGTCAGGGCGGCTAGGGTTCAGGAGAGAACCCTAGCCGCCTCCTCTTTGAAAGCTTTCTCAAGAAAGGCTCAGCAGAATTCGGGCAATTAAACTTATGTAATCTTCACCAATTTTTCTTTTTTGACAGGAAAAGTATTTAGAGCAGATTCTGAGGGAAGGATATTCTCATCCTGCAGTTCAAGGAATTATAATGTTTGCTGGACCGAAAATAGCAGGATTTAACGGCACAGTTTTAGCAGACGAAAATTTCGACAAAACTCCAGTTGGAAATATTGTTGATAAGCTGATTTCCGAGTGGAGAGTTCGGGATTTGGAAGTTGTTGCTGATACCAATGGATTTGCAAAAATTTTACTCTTTCATGGAGATTATGAATTTACAGTCAAACATCCAGCCACTAAGAAACAATTAGTTACCTTGATTTACAAGGTCAGGAAGAAAAAATTGCAACAAGTTGTCAATTTAGTTATTTCTGATTAAGCTTAAAATATGCTTTTACTTTTATATTATACAATGAGTGTTGGAGATATTGGAGACGTTTCAGAGACTATATATACTATTAGATTGCAGCAAATTATCAATTTAGTTATTTCTGATTAAGCATTTGGAGATTTTGGAGACATTTTTTAGACCATTTTTTATGAAATAAATTGAATTGGTACATGATATTTCTGACTAGTATGTGCATCAAAAAATTGCACTAAGTTTTCAATTTAGCTCCACATCAAAAGTTTCTCTGGGACTCAGATTTGAGCCTCAACTCCGGTTGAGTCAATTACATAGAAAAGTAACCCACTTAAATGAGTTGGAATTCCATAGTCAACTTCAATTTATAAGGATTCAAATCTGCTGCCCCAATTGTGTGAAAATTATATATGGTACCGGGTATTTAATACCCTTCTTAAATCCAACGGTTGAGTATTTATGAGAGTGCATTTATTTATTCTTTCATCTTAATTAAATGGTCACTCATGAATACCCGGTACCATATATAAAACCCCCCAATTGTGTCTCCCCTACCATGTCTCCTATTTATATTTTGCCATGTGTTAGACACTTAGGAGAAAGAAACAAAAAAATAGTAAAGAAAAATTGAATAAAATAACACATGGCAAAATATGAATAAGGGACATGGAATGAGACTCATAATTAGGGATACCAGATTTGAATCCAATTTATAATACCCTTATTTTATCAAATGACCTATAATTATCATTTAGCCTTTTCTATATGCATTTCTCGTTTTTATACAAATTTTCAGTTATCTAATTAACTCAAAAACAACGTACCATAAATATATCGATAATTTCTTTTTTGAATGCGTACGCAAAACATTGTCTATCACACTACAAGAAAATTGCTGAATTGCGTCGACAAATAGGATCGACAAAATTTTCGTCTCTAGTTGCGACGAGATGGCATCAACTTAGCGTCGAAAAATGCTATAAAAATTTTGGTGATAGATTGATACAGATTACCGACGATATAGCGTTGACAGATTTAGAGACGACTCTTGTAGACGCTATTAGAGGCAAATTAGCATCAACTTCTCATTTTGAGAGAATTTTAGCATCAGAAAAATTACCGTCTCTAAATTTTATTATTAAAATTTATTCTAATTAGCTTTTTTTGACGCTATGTGGACGCAGGATAGTGTGTAAATATTCATTGTTTGATTCCCAATCTGTTCCTATCATCACTCCTCCCGCCGCCGTTGTTCATCTCGCCACTGCCGCTGCTCCTCTCGCCGATCTCCACTACTGCTCACCGCCTCTGTTGTTCATCTCGCCACTGTCGCTGCTCCTCTCGCCGATCTCGACTACTTCTCACCGCCGCCGTTGTTCATCTCGCCTCTGTCGCTGCTACTCTCGCCGATCTCCACCACTGCTCATCGCCGCCGCTGCCCGTCGGTCATTCCGCCTCTTCTCATTCCACCGCTGCTCCTCTCGCCGCTCATTCTGCCTCTTCTCATTCCACCATTGCTCCTCTCGCCGCTCATTCCGCCTATGCTCATTCGGTAATTACTCCTCTGACCTAATCTACAATTTTCACCTATCTCTACCAATTCAACCTGCCAAATCAATGTTCGAATCCCTAATTTCATTCCATCTCTTTTTCATTCATTGAAATCCTTATCGTTAAGCTCTTCTCTGTTATGAGGTACGTTTCTGCTCTTTGAACTTGAGATTCATCCACTGTATTATTCATATGAATGAAACACCTCGAATTGCCGGTCTTTTCATAGTATTTACTTTTCTTTGCTCAAGTGGTGCTTCTATTCCTGCCTTAATCATAACATTAGGCAAGTAAAATTTACTTGCTTTTGCTTTGGTAGTAATCGCTTTAAGAGTCTTTTTGGAATGGTGAAAGGTCAAGAGATTATTTATGAATTAAATGGATTATGTGTACTGAATTGAGGTACCAGTATCATTTTAATGGCTGTTATTTTCCTCATTTTATTATGTAATGACAGCTCTGTGCCGAACACATTGATTGCTTGAGGTGTTTTTCTAGTTAGAGACTTGTATGTGATTATGTGTTAATTTTGATTATGTGGTTGTTAATGCCCAGGGGAGTAATATAATACTGTGAAACTAGTTGAATCAATTATTGATGCTAAGAAGGCAAAAGGTTCGGCAAAGGAGAGGTAATTAACTTTCTTATAATTAGAGGCTTTAATTGGTGCATATAAATGTATCAAATTGAGAAACGTTGTGCATAAGTCTAGATCATATGGAGTCAGGAATGTTTCCTAAAAAGCAATGTGTTTTTGAAATTTGAAATTATTGGGATTGGACTGCATGTCAAAGCTTCCATTACATTTTTGTGTTCTAAATAAGTTGCTGCCAAAGTATATGAAAGCATTGCTATATTATTTCGAGGTTCCTGGATTTCACTTGGTGGACTTGTGTATCTATTATATGTTGGGGGATAAATTTGACTTAATCAATCAAGGAAGAGGAAGTAAAAATGAATCAAAACTTAAACACAAAAGGATTTTGATTGAAACTTTGAGCTTTATATATTATAAAGTTTGCTCTCTTTTTTTCCTTTGCTCACACTCTAATTGCCTTACTTTTTTTAACTCTCCTCATCTGATACAACAAATTGAAACCTATATATAGTGATTGTGAATTACAAAATTGAGAAATTTCAGCCCATCATGATGAATTGTCACCCAAATTAATATATTTGCTGCCCATATATAACTTGCAAATTAATGATGAGTTGCCAACCATATCTTCCATTTCCTTTATCATTTTCATTTTTTTCTTATTAAGTTTAATATTTCAACACTCCCCCTTAAACTTAATTCTTTGTTATTCCCAACAATGCTCATAGCTGGCTAAACACTTTATACTTCAGTGGCTTCATAAAGATGTCCGCAATTTGATCTTGCATTTTCACGTATTTCAACGTGACTTCCTTTTGCTCAATGCACTCTCTAATAAAATGAAATCTCGTGTCAATGTGTTTACTTTGATCATGAAACACTTGATTTTTTGCTAACGCCAGGGCTCACTTGTTATCGACAAAAATATCGGTTGGATCATGTTGTGTCATTTGAAGTTCCTTCAATAATCGACGTAGCCATATCGTATGACATAAACACAAGGTTGCAGCTACATATTTAGCTTCACAGGTTGACAACATCACAATTGGTTGCTTCTTTGAACTTCATGTGAACGCGGTGTCACCAAGAAAAAATACGAATATGCTAGTGCTTTTTCGGTCATTTTTATCTCCAACCCAATCACTGTCACTGTAGCCAACTAATTTGAATTCGTCAAATTTTGAAAAATGCAATCCAAAATTAGTTGTACCTTTAACATAGCGGAGTATTCTTTTTGCTGCATTCCCGTGAGATTCCATCGGTGCTTCCATGTATCTGCTCATTAATCCAACTGCATACAAAATATCTGGCCTTGTGCATGTCAAGTATCTAAGACTCCCGATCAGACTTCGAAAAATTATCGGGTTTACCCTGATTCCATCTTCATCCTTGGTCAATTTTATACTGCATTCAACCTGAGTACTGACGGGGTTGCAATTTTCCATTTTGAATTTCTTCACTATCTCCTTAGCAAAGCGACTCTGACTAATAAAGATGCCATCATTCTGATTCACTTTAATGCCGAGATAGTATGACATCAAGCCAATGTCAGTAATTTCAAATTTGCGGGTCATCGTCTTTTTGAAATCTTCAAACATTTGAGGGTTATTTCCAGTAAAAATAAGATCATCCACGTACAAGCAAACAAGCACCATGTCTCCATCTTTCACTTTCACATACAAGGCATACTCATATGGGCATTTGACAAATCCATTTTCTTGAAAATATTTGTCAATGTGACTGTTCCAAGCTCTTGGTGCTTGCTTTAGTCTGTATAGTGCCTTCTTCAGTTTTAGCACTTTTTCTTCATGACCTTTGACGATGTAACCCGGCAGTTGTTGGATATAAATTTCCTCCTCGAAGTATCCATTGAGAAATGCTGACTTCACATCCATTTGGTGCATACTCCATCCATTTTGGGTAGCAACTGAAATCACCAATCTAATTGTCTCCATTCTTGCTACTGGTACAAATACTTCATCATAGTCCATACCGAGTTTTTGACTAGATCCCTTTGTGACTAGCCTCGCTTTATGTCGAATGATTTCTCCATTTGCATCCTTCTTTGCCTTGAACACCGATTTGACTCCAATGGGCTTTTCATCTGCTGGAAGTTTGGTCAACTCCCATATCCCATTCTTCTCAATTGCTTGGATTTCCTCATCCATGGCTCTTCTCCAGTTTTTATCTTTCATGGCCTCTTCAGCATCAATGGGCTCATTACCAATGAGATGGCAGTAAAGAGTTAATTCTTCATTGAGTTCTCTAGTTGCATTATAAAGATCTTCATGAAGACAAAATTTTCTAGGTCTTTATCTTGGACTTTGACTTTCATCATCATCGTGTCCTGGAGATGCAATTAGAATGGGACTATATGACGTCGATGTTTGCCTGCCTCCTCCATATATCGATCATTGTTTTCATCTATGGTGAAAGGATAAAAATTGTAATTCTTCTGCTTGTCATTATTCCATTCCCAAATTGCTTCCTCGTCAATAGTCACGTCCCTAGTGATGATAGTCTTTCCAGTATCAGGATCAAACATACCCTTTGGAAAATTCAGAGTATCCCACGAACAAATGTTTTTTGCTTTTATCATCCAGCTTTCTCCTTTCTTCATCCACAACATGAACATGTGCAACACTCCCAAAAATACAAAAATAAGAGATAGCAGACTTTCTCCCACTCCATGCTTCTTCGGGTGTCATATCTGAAATACTTGTCATTAGGGATCAGTTTAAGATATAAATTACACAACCAACCATTTCTGCCTATAACTCTTTGGGAAAATTTTCACTCTTCAGCATGCTTCTCACCATATCCATCACCGTTCAGTTCTTTCTTTCCACAACACCATTTTTTTGAGGCGATCTCGGGACTTATAGGAAATGACGGATTCCATGGTGCCCACAAAATCCTTTGAATTCATTTGAAGTGAATTCTCCCCCTCTGTCGGCTCTTAAAGTTTTGATGTAATAGCCACTTTCTTTTTCCACCACAGCTTTAAACTTTTTAAATGCTTCAAAAACTTCTGATTTCTCTTTCAGAAAATAAACCCACGTCTTTCTGCTGTAATCATCAATCAATAGCAAGAAATATTTGTTGCCTCCCAATGATACTAGTGACAATGGTCCGCAAACATCGGCATGAATAAGCTCAAGGGGAGCCTTTGCTCTTGACATGGACTCTTTTGGAAAACTAGTTCTGGAATGTTTTCCAACAAGACATCCTTCACAAAGCTGATGGGGTTTATTAATTAGTGGAAGACCATGCACCATCTTCTTCTGGCTTAGCAATTTCAACCCTCCAAAGTTGAGATGCCCAAATCTCAAATGCCAAAGCCAATCCGATTCTTTCATGAAAGCTTTTAAGCATCTTGCTACATCCGTCTTGATGTTGAGAGAGAACATTCTATTTTTTGACATTGGCACACTAGCTAGCATCTACTTCTTTTCGTTTAACAACACCAAGTTTCGGTTCACCATGTGAATTTGGTAATTTTTCTACAACAGTTATCCCAAACTTAAAATGTTGCTTTACATGAATAGAACACAATAAACATTGCTGATGAATTGGTGCTCTCCATTCTTTAAAAGAATAAGAATAGTTCCTTTTCCTTGAATTGGAACTTTTGAGGAATCCCCAAAAACAACATTACCACTGAATGACTAGTCCAGCTCTATGAACATTTTCTTGTCTCCACATATATGGTTACTCACACCATTATCAAGATACCATATGTTGTTTCCTTGACTGTATTCACCTTCACGGGTTAGTAATACCATGTCGGTTATGTCCTCTTCTTGAATGTTGTTCATCATTTACTTTGTTTGCTTCGGTGGGCTCCGACATTCTACTGCATAGTAGCCATATCTGGAGCAATTGTAGCATTGAACATTAGACTTCTCACGTCCATCATTTTGCCTCCAGTTTCCTCTTCCTCGTCCACGTCCATGACCTCTGCTTCTTGTGGACTGATTATCTCTGTTATTATTATCACTTCTCTCATGTTGTTGAAATCTGCCACGTCCTCTTCCTCTTCCGTTTCCTCCACGACCTCTACCACATCCTCTTCTGTAATGGCTAGAATCCCGCTACTTTCACCTTTGACTGAAACCTTTGCTGCCAATACTTGTTCTATAGACTCTTCTCTTTATCTGGTTAGTCTCTCCTTACGTGCTTGTAATGAGCCAATTACTTCATCGACGGTCATTTTACTTATATCCCGAGATTTCTCTATTGCCACTACTACATAGTCAAACTTTGGTAGGAGTGACCTTAGAAGTTTTTCAACAACCCTGGATTCTTCAAGCTTTTCTCCATATTACCGCCTTTGGTTAGCGATAGATTTTAATCGTGAGGAGTAATCTACAATCACATCTGTCTCCTTCATCTTCCCCATCTCGAACTCTCCTCTGAACATTTGGAGCCAAACTTTTTGTACTTTCTCCTCTCCTTGAAGAGAAACTCGTAGTATATCCCAAGCTTGCTTGGAGGTGGTCGCTTCTGCCACCTTCTCAAACATAACATCATATAACCCTTGATTGATGATACTAAGAGCCTTCTGGTCAGTACGATGACTCTTATACAAACTATCCTTTTCGGCTTGTGACAGTTGTGCATCTGCAGCTGGGACTTTATAGTCTTTTTCAACAATATCTCAAGCATCTTGGGATCCTAGAATGACTTTCATCTTCATACACCAATTTTTGTAATTGGTTTTTGTAAGTTGAGGAAAAATAAAGGAAACACTGTTGAAATTCATTTCTCTAGAGGAAAATTTGTTTCAAAGCGTACAGGGGCTGTTGCAACACTTTTGAGTCTATTGCAACACTTTGGTGTGTCGCTATAGCCTAGAGACTGATTTTGCAAGGATAGCAGCAAGGGAAAAATTTCCTTGCAATTCTGGATGAACTTTTGCAACGAAAAATTTTTCCAGAAAAAATTATTTTCTGGGCGTGCAAGGCTACTGCAACGGTTTTGAGTATGAGGCAACACTTTGAGCGTAATGCGACATTTTGTGAATTTTTTGCAACGCTTTGTACTGCCTTTTGCAACACTTTTCTAGGCAGCAGCAGATTTCTGAAACTCGATCTTTTTTCACTCGAAATTTTTTTGGGAAGACAATTAGACACGAAATGGCTCAAGAACGAACCTCCGCTCTAATACCACTTTGTTGGGGATAAATTTGGCTTAATGAATCAGGGAAGAGGAAGTAAAAATGAATCGAAGCTTAAACACAAAAGGATTTTGACTGAAACTTTGAGCTTTATATATTATAAAGTTTGCCCTCTTTTTTTCCTTTGCTCACACTCTAATTGCCTTACTTTTTTTCACTCTCCTCATCTGATACAACAAATTGAAACCTATATATAGTGATTGTGAATCACAAAATTGAGAAATTTTAGCCCATCATGATGAATTGCCACCCATAAAGTCACTTGCAATTATGATGTTTTCCCATCATGATGAATTGCCACCCAAATTAATATATTTGCTGCCCATATACAACTTGAAATTAATGATGGGTTGCCAACCATATATTCCCTTTCCTTTATCATTTTCATTTTTTTCTTATTAAGTTTAATATTTCAACATTATAGACTCTAAGCTATATTACTAGATAGCCTACTGTAATGTTTACTAACTCAAACATGTAAACATATCATATTAAGTTGTTGTGTGATGAACTGTAAAATTAGTTAAGTTATGGTGTGGCTTAGCTTAGGTTGTCTCTTTTTTTATCTCACTATCTCAACTTACTAAGAGAGTTATTACTTTGCAAGATATTTGGTTCCTAACTAACTGGTGAATTTTGTTTATTTAGTCAATCATAAAAGTCACAATTGAACACCAAATTTGCTATTAAAATTCATGATTTCCTGACAGAGGGAAGATATGAGAAATACTACAATCAAATGGAAGAAGTTGTTTTGGCCTTTGAAGAAGTACTAGGTTCAGGTGCGGCCAAACCTTATACTGCTCTAGCTATACAAGCAATGTTGAGGCATTTCTGCAGTCTAAGAGATGCCATTCTGGCTCAATCCAAGGCAGCCAGTCAAAAATTTTCACCCAAAGTTAGTACAGGAATGGCTCGTCTTAGCCTGGCTGATAAGGAGAGTGGAAATAACAGGATTTCTCTTCATCAGCTTGGAGTGATTAGCACCCAAATGCAAGCATGGAGACCCATCAGAGGCTTGCTTGAAACTTCTGTAACTATTCTCCGCACTTGGCTTTTCCAGCATTTTTCGCACCCGTAAGTTCTTACAAATAAATCATATGATATATTGAAGCTCTATTCTTTTCAACTTATAATCCATTCAGTTCGGTATAGCTCAGTACTTTTAAGTACTTCATACATTAAAAACAGGTATCCGAATTCCTACTCAAAAATCGTGGATGACTTTATGGTTTACAATGTAAATTATTGCTCAGATAACGTGCTAGGTTCCATTTCTGTCAGCTTCTATGAAATTTGGTCTTAAATAATGACATTTATAGTTATGTGTAATAGTTATACATATAATTTCATGTATCCTGTTGCAGTTCTTGTTCTTAAAGTTTTAGAAATCCATTTCATCATATGCATGTTTGGTAGTACTTACATTGGATTTTTTGTTTCTTAATATAAAGTTTATTAGGTGTTTGAATGGAGAATTCAATGCATTTGCTGGAAGCTCTTTATCAATAAACTCCTCAGGTATGTCCTACGTCTGTTGAAAAGGTCCTTTAGATTGGTGGGATGACTTCTTTAGGAAAATTAATGGTATGTTATTCTTTGTTATTTCTTTATTTTCTTTATCATTTCTTTTTCATTTTTGTTTTGTATTTTGATATTGTTATTGTTGATCATCTGTGGGATGCAATGTTTGATAGGTGTAAGATGATTGAATTCGGCAGTGGAGTATAATGTAATTTTAGTTCAATATCAGTGGCTTTACACTTAATTGTTTGTTTGTGTTTTGGTGTTCATACATTGGTCCCTAAGCTGATTTTTGAGTAATCGTTCTTCCTAACATTATATTGTCTTAATGATATTGATAAAAAAAATTGAAATATAAGTTGATTCTTCTTGTTGCTTTCAATTTCAAGTCAGATATAAAATAAACATTATTAGTGTTTTCTTTAGTGCTTTTAATGGAACAATATTGTTGTCGGCTTAGTTTTTTCTTAATTAACATTACTTCTAGTCCTTTTTTCATTGGTTGTCTTAGCAGTAATGATGTCTCAACTGATATGAGAGCTCTCTTCAATCCAAAATTTTTTTAGCAAAAAAAATGACCCATGAAAATGGATGCCAAAAACCTGTTTCGTACTTGGTGTCAGTTAGCGTCCACATAGCGACAACTATATTCAACATAGCGACAACAAAATTAGCGTCAACATAGCATCGACAAATTAGCATCAACATAGCGTCGACGAATAGCGTCAACAAACTCGACTCTATTTAGCGTCAAACTGGAACTTATAACACTTATTAGAAAGGAAATAGCGATAACAATGTTGTCGCTAAATTGCGTCGACAGTGAAAAATTTAACACTATTATTTAGCCTCGAGAGTTATAGCTTTGACATTTTTTTCTTCGCGAAGTTGACGCTCTTGTTTATTTGGACGCAAATTCGATGCTATTCTTTTTTAGCGACCAATTTTTGTCGACGCTAATTTGAAATATTTTTGTAGTGCACGATTTTACATGCATATTACGTGCATATTACTTTGGAATTACAAAATTTTACTATGGTAAAAAATTTGAATAGACAATTCATTCATAAGTTGCTAGCAAAAGTCGGCTAACATAAGAACATAAACTTCCATCAAGAGACTAGAGAAAGTTTAGATTCTCCCTACTCGAAGCCTCTCAAAATAGAGCCATTGAGATGTACCACACTTTCAAGATCTTACAAACAAGAAGGCGAATAATAGTAGCGATTAATGGATTCGACAAAATTAAATTGAGATCACTACACATATCGTTCAAGAAAAGTCTCTCAGTTATTGATTTAAGAAAAGATATATTCTGGATATATAACTAAAAAGAAGAAGAAATGCTTTTAAAGTAGTTTCCATATATATATTTTTTATGATTCTTCCATATATTTGAATGTATATACACTTTAAATGTGTGTATATAAGGAAATTAAAAACAATAAAATGCTTTGATGTTTATCATTGTCTCATGCCAGCTACTTACATAAGGTAACATGAATGTTAACAACCTCCAAGGTATTGTATCCTAGTTTCCTTTATGTATTTTATGCATATCTGTTTTAAGCAGAATTGGTTGCATCATGTTGTTTAGATTCGGCTCGTACAATGTACATGCCAAGGCCCAGACTTTGAGGACTATCCTCACATTTCTAAAGAAAAGTTTGAAGCTAGAGCCAATCAAAATTAGTCATCAATACGAATGTTTGTATTAAAATAAAGATTTCAACCAAGATGTAAGAAAGAAAAATTATTTAGGCTTTAGTATATAGTACATGTATTTAATATAAGAACTTTTAATTAAATACATTTGTTCTACTGATTTCAAGAAGGGAGAGGCTAGAGGGAGAAGGTCTCCCTTCTCTCTAAAACCAAGGGGGGAGGGTCTCCCTCCTCTCTAACCAAGAGAGGAGGGTGTCCCTCATTTAAAAACCCATACTATGAGTTAGGTTTTCAATCTTGTTTGAATATGGGTGAGAGTTCAGGCTTGTTTTTCAAGCTTTTTTTTGAATATGGATGAGTTTTCAAGCTTCTTTTTCAAGCTTTTATGAATATGGGTTAGGTTATCAAGCTTGTTTTTCAAGTTTTCATCAATATGAGTTTGTTTTCAAGCCTATTTTTCAACAGCTCCCCATCCTTCAACGGTTTTCATGTCACTTTTTGAAGCAAGAAAGGGGTGGATCTGTCGGAAACAAGTTTTAGATGTCGCTGGGTCTACCATTGGCTACAACTTGCGCTAGTATAGGTTCAAATCCTATTGGACGCAATTTTTCTCCCAACATCACCGGAGTCACATCGGTCAAAGGACCCATCTCAACACAACCTCCTTCTTGAAGGTATTCCTCTAACTCATTCCATGGGTCATAAACCAAAGTTTGTTTTCAAGCTTTGTTCTTCCTTGTTCGGACAGTTCACCGACCAGCCACACCTCCTACTGGAGGAAGTTCACCGATCCCCACTTGAGGTAGCACAATAGGTGTGGTTCCCTTTAGTTGGTGGTTTTCTCGCCATTTATGTGGCTTGTTTTATGATTTTACTTCTCGTAAGCATTGTATTAATTAAGCTTCTAAAAAGTTTCTTTTTCTTTTTTTTTCTTTTCTTTATGTTTTTGTACTTCTTTTCTTTTAATAATATTCAGGACTGAATTACGGGCCCTAACTTTTAATTAAAAAAAAATACATTTGTCCTACTATTTTTCGAAATTTACAATAGCCCATTCTATTGAATTCGGGAAGTTTAGCCTAGGTAAATTTTCAAGTAAGTAGCATCTACAACTAGTCTAACGCCACCCCCATTTTTATGAGTCAAGCCAAATTAGTGAGTTGTAGTTGGAATCTCATTCCATTTCCATCGTTATACACTTTTGGTTATTGATTCAAGAAAAGAAATATTCTGGATATATAATCAACAAAAAAAGAAGAAGAAATGTTTTGGAAGTAGTTTCCATTTATATTTTTTATGAATCTTCCATATATTTGAATGTACATACGCTTTGGTTAGGTAAATATTTGTATAAAAGGAAATTAAATACAATAAAAATTCATAAAAAGGAAAGAAATATTAAATTTATATTCAAACCCTAAATGACAAATCGGCTATAAATACATCATATGAAACGCTTACTTCATAGCCGTGACAACTCTAAGAGAGAAAGATAGAGAATGATAGAAGCTTCTATTCTCAATCAAGAAGATGAAAGAAGCCAACCCTTTTCCCAAATATCACATGAAGAAATGCTGCCAAAAGGTATAGAATTTTGACCTTGCTCTTGGTTTTTTCATAATAAATCAAAAGAAACCTCAATAAATCTTGAATTAATTACAATTATCACGGTGAATTTTTCAAATAATTTTGTATAAAAACTTGATAAAGAAATCCGAATATGTTGATACAGATCTAGATAAGATATTCAATATCTTATAATTAAGTTTGTTGATGATTGATTAGAAATTAATTTGTTAGAAATTAAGTATCATCCTTATTTTTCCAATCAATATATCGGAATATATAGATATAGATCTAGCTAGGATGTTCATTGACATATAATTATGTATATGCTGATTATTTCAAATTAATTTGTTAGAAATCCAAATATTGAAGATTTTAGTGGTTCAGCTGATGTTGAAGGTGTGAAAAGAATGCACAGTGTTGCCGGCGAAAAATCTACTGTAAAGAATGGAATGAAACCGAAGAATTGGATCTGTAACATAGATATTGTGATGTTGAATTCTCGGGTCAGTATTCAAAGAGAAAGTGTAGAACAAAGTTTCCAAGAGGAACCCTTCTGCAAGATTACATCAAGAGCCTGAATCTAGGCCCGAAAATTGATGCTGTAGCTGCTGAACCACAAGGTGCTGAGGGTTGGAGAATAATCAGGATAATACCAACAGCAATCGTCTGGTTCTTAATGATAATCAAAATTATGAGACGGATTTTAATTTTGATGATCATATATAGTTGAAGATGGGTGTTGCAGCTTTGATTCTTTACTTGATGATGTTGATATGAAGAAGGAGATGGATTTGCTTGAGATGATTTCCCAGGCCGATATCTAAGAAGTAACGCCTCTAAACCTAGTTTTATCATATTAATATACATTTTTGGTTTTATCTTGTTGGTTATAATAATTAAGGATATCTTCTTGGAGAAATATAGGAAATTAATGTTAACTCAATGGTCTTTCCTTTGGGTTTATTTTGGTATTGTTGTCTTATGTTACATATGTATTGCATAAAACTCGGTATATGATATAAATGTAATCCATTGTGTTGTCTTTAACTCTTCACCATATCGAAAGGGTAACATTTTATACGTTTTTCTCATCGAACTGCTTCTTCAGTGATCTCTTTTAAAATATAGGGCTGCTCTTTATATCATAGGCTGAGCTATAGGGGTCATCCAATATAGGGGGCTTCATTGCCAAAGGGATTCTTTAAGCATGTCTTACGTAGAAGTAGAGAACTGAAATTGAATTCCTCAACTGATTTTATTCCAAAAAAGAAATCATTGTCCCTGTTATCATTTTTCTATAACGTTGTATGAACTTCAATACAAATCCAATTGATTTCCTCAAGAGATATATGTTTGTGTTTTGAATTTGATTGTAAACAGATAAATTTTTATTACATTTATATCATATACCTTGATAATGATACAAAGGACAAGCAACAAAAAAAGAGCCAGATTCAATATTTTGCCGCCTCATTTTCAGATCTTCCAAACAACAAAACGGAAAACATCACAAGATCATCTATGAAGAGAAGTGTGTTTGCAAAGAAAATTTTTGAATCCATCAGTAAATTGAAAACTTTATTACCGGCCTAGCTTAGATCTGGATGTAGTAGCTACTAAAATTTGTCAACAAAAAATTTGGATTTAATTATGATAATACTCGGAGCTTCTTCATCAAGATTTATCAGAAAGTACTGCCGTCATTGGACTTCCTCTCTCAGTCTTTTTCTTTTTTTGTGAATGAAAGTTATGAGTCCGTACCTTGGTATGTATAATGAGACATTTGGTTTGGTATATACATTTCTCTTGTTTTCATCAATTTTTTATTATATAATTCCTTAAAACCTACCTACTTGGCATAAGTGTATATTAACATATTTAGTAACTTATTCAAAAACATAATATCTTTTTGAAATAAAATCTGCTGTTTCCATTTACATGTCCCCTTTTGTGTCCCTTCATTAACAATTTGACATGTAAGATAAAGAAAGTGCTAAGTATATGATAGAAAATGTAAAAAAATAGATCCAAATCTGTTGTTCCCAAATTTGTGTCCCCTCCCATGTCCCTAAATTAGGGCGTTTTAGACCTTGGAATAGAGCCCGATGCATGTAACTTTAGCCTAGGATGCTTTTAGGATAGTTTTGGATGAGCTTTGGATGAATTTGGATTTTTTGGGAGATTTTTCCCTTGCCTATTGGGGAGGTTACCATTACTGCCTCGGATGTGTGTGCTACGACAGGCCTGGAATGGAGCGGCGATACTGTCCACTTTGGTGTTTCCGCCGACAGATGGCATTCTCGGCCTGAGGTGAAGGCCTATATTGCTAGACTACTTGGGCTTCGTCCATCCTGGACGAACAAGCTCAAGTACGAGGACTTGCATGCTTATTAGATCAGGCAGCCGAGTCCTGTTGCGGCTGATAGGAGGGACCAATATGCCTGGTCTTTCTTGCTGACGTTTCTTACCACCGTCTTCTTTCCTGTTTACTCGAGCAACCTCAACTATGGCTTGCTCTCTACTATGGAGAACCTTACCACTGTGCCAGGTGAGAACTAGTGTCGAGCCATTCTAACACATCTAGACTATAGGCTGCACATCGGAGTCTGGGGTGAGCAATCTGAGCTCAAGATCTGCCATCTGATACTACTGGTAAATCCTGAACTGATCTCTTATGCTTTAGCCTTTTGTCTGAACTGGTTGCAACTAATCCTTATTTTGTCTTGTAGATTTAAGATTTTGAGCACCGGTTGATTCCTAGGCCGGGTTTACCCATGCAGCCCGAGATGCCACATATCATTTCTAGGTGGATGGGACTCTGGCAGGGCCAGCCCTTGACTATAGCGCAGTGCCGGGAGTTCCTACGCCAACTGCGTTCAGACCGGGTAGGCTTCTTCCCTACTAAACCTGCATTTAGATTTCAACCAACCATTAGTAGAAACTGTATTCACGAGGGTGTGATACTCAAATTGTATTTATTCTGTACAGGTTATTCGAGACCCATGGGATAGATTGGCCACGCATGGGGCTATCGAGAGGATGTGGGCTGGCGTGGATGACCACCGCTTTGTCCTGGAGTCACCACGCTCCTGTGAGTGGTATTTTGGTGAGCGGGTCCGAGGGTGGAGGACCAGTGCCATGGTGGAGAGACCGATCCCTTCCCCGATCCCAGCGGGCATTTTCTAGCCTTATCTCATACCGGGGACCGACCAGGGGCTATACTTATTAAGGGTGGGGGCTTGCGTGCTGTCTGTGGAGGGTTTCTATGCCGAGTTCGATGATTCCTCATTTTCGATTTGTCTCTCCTACAAAAATGCTACATGGTAAATGAAGAATGAAGGGACATGGAAGGGGACACCAATTTGGGGACATCAGATTTGAATCCGTAAAAAAAATAAAGTAAAATAGAAATTGCCACATGTCAGACTATGAAAGTGGGACACTGAAGGGGACATGATATGGACAGTAGATTTAATTCCTATGATATCCCCAATTGTGTGTCCCCTTCCATGTTCCTCATTCAGATTTTGTCATTGTTAGTTTTTCATAATTAATTTTTTAGTCTTTATTTTTATTTCCTATTTTTCTATTTCTCTCCACTACGTGTCTAACACGTGGCAAAATCTGAATGAGAGACATGGTAGTGGACACACAATTGAGGACAACAAATTTGATGGATTCAAATCTGGTCTCCCCAAATTTGTACCTCCTTTCATATCCCTTCATTCATTCTTTGCATGTAGCATATTCGTAGGAAAGGGAAACTAAAAAGAATAAAATAATAATGAAAATAGACACATGTTAAAGGATGAATGGAGGGACATGGAAGGGGACACAAATTTAGGGACAATATATTTGAATCCAAGTACGTTGAACATTGTCTATCATAATTTCAGTGGTTCAGCTGATGTTGAAGGTGTGAAAAGAATGCAGTGTGTTGCTGGCAAAAAATATACTACAAAGAATGGAATGAAACCGAAGAGTTGTTGTCCGTAAAACCAATGACGTACCTTAATGAGATCATGGCTCATTGCAGCCAATGAAGTACCTTAATGACAGAGCATTGTTGATGTTTAATTCCCATACGAATGGCTTAATATCCGACATTGATATCATTCTTGAAAACACATATTCTTGGTTTGAAATCGTGGATTATTGGGCATTGATATCATTGACTACAGGTTTTATATTCTCAAAATCTCGTCAACGAGACTCATTTTTTAAGATGATCCTTTCTTTGGTTGTGAGTTATCTTCAGTAATAGGGTTGAATTCCATTATAGTTGGAGAAGTGAAACTGAATTCCTCAGCAGATGTATTTTGTATTTTGGATTTGATAATGAAAAGATCATTGTCTCTATTATCATTTTGCTATGACAGTACTATGTTATATATGCATTTCTTCAAATTCTGTATACGATATAAATGTGATAAAAAAATTGGTACTTGCACGTCGGTGGCGTTCACGATCACCTTTACAATGAAGAAAAGGCGGAAGTAACTTAATAAATCCTATGAAATTGTCCTATTTCAGCAATTCTCAATCAGTATTTTGGATTTGATTATAAAAATATATCATTTCCTCTATTATCATTTTGCTACGACAGTCTACTGTTATATATGTTGGAGAAAAGAGGAGAATTAACTACTCTATTACACAAAAGATAATTTTTATAAAACTCAAACAAACATTACACTTCTATTTATACAAGGAACTACAAAGGCAATGCTCACTCTCTCTTTATTTTTTACTCACACTCTATTTCTTTTCACTCTACTCACTATGCTTGATACATTCTTTTGATCTATAGGGAGCGAAA
Source organism: Euphorbia pulcherrima (assembly GCA_947683365.1). NCBI lineage: Eukaryota > Viridiplantae > Streptophyta > Magnoliopsida > Malpighiales > Euphorbiaceae > Euphorbia > Euphorbia pulcherrima. Next base: position 3,158,692 of record CANTUS010000010.1, read on the forward strand.
GCAAATATGGCCAATATTGTGCCAACATATGCCAAATTCTGACTAGGCCAATATTGTGCCAACAATGCTCAAATTCAGACTAGGTCGATATTGTGCCAACAATGCTCAAATTCTAACCACACAATTCCTAATTACTATCACTTTCTTGCCCAACTATATTTCCACACATGTATTATTCCTTTTATTAATTGAATTAAGTTTATTAATTTAACACTCCCCCTTAAACTTAATTCTCGATTATTCCCAACGATGCTCATAACTTGCTGAACACATCATACTTAAGTGGCTTCGTAAAAATGTCAGCAATTTGATCTAGGATTTTGGCGTACTTCAATGCACTCTCTGATAAAATGAAATCTTGTGTCAATGTGTTTACTTCGATCATGGAACATAGGATTTTTAGCTAACACCAAGGCTGACTTGTTATCGAAAAAAATCAGTTGGATCATGTTGTGTCATTTGTAGTTCCTTCAAAAATTGTCGTAGCCATATTGCATGACACACACATGAGGTTGCAACAACATATACAGCTTCACAAGTTGACGATGTCACAATCGGTTGTTTTTTCGAACTCCAAGTGATCGTTGTTTAACCAAGCAAGAGCACAAATCTGCTAGTACTATTCCTGTCATTTTTATCACCAATCCAATCATTATCACTGTCCCCAACTAATTTGAATTCGTCAGATTTTGAATAATGCAATCCAAAATTAGTTGTTCCTTTAACAAAGCAAAGTATTCTTTTTGCGGCATTCCAACGAGATTCCTTTAGTGCTTCCATGTATCTACTCACTAGTCCAACTGCATAAAAAATGTCTGGCCTCGTGCATGTCAAGTATCTGAAACTCCCGATCAGACTTCGGAAATTTGTCGGATTAACTCATACTCCATTTTCATCCTTGGTCAATTTCAAACTGCATTAAACTAGCATACTGACGGGATTGCAATTCTCCATCTTGAATTTCTGCAAGATCTCCTTAGCAAAGCGACTTTGACAAATAAAAATGCCATCATCATTCTGCTTCACTGCAATGCTAAGAGAATAAGACATCAAGCCAATGTCATTCATTTCAAATTCTTAAGTCATTGTCTTCTTGAAATCATCGAACATCTGAGGATTATTCTCGGTAAAAATAAGATCATCCACGTACAAATAAACAAGCAATATGTCTCCACCTTTAACTTTACGTACAAAGCATGTTCATGTGGGCACTTGACAAATCCATTCACTTGAAAGTATTTGTCAATACGGTTATTCCAAGCTCTTGGTCCTTGTTTGAGTTTGTACAATGCCTCCTTTAGCTTCAACACTTTTCCTTCATGTCCTCTAAAAATGTACTCGGGCAGTTGTTGGACATAGATCTCTTCTTCCAAGTAGCCATTCAAAAATGCCGACTTTACATCCATTTGGTGGATTTTCCATACATTTTGAGCAACAACTGAGATCACTAGTCTGATGGTCTCCATTCTTGCAATAGGTGTAAACACTTCGTCATAGTCAATACCGGGTTTTTGACTGTATCCTTTTACAACGAGCCTTGCTTTGTGTCGAACGATTTTTCCATTTGTATCCTTGTTCGCCTTGAACACCCATTTGACACCAATGGGCTTTTTGTCAATTGGAAGTTTTGTCAATTTCCATGTCTCATTCTTCTCAACTGCTTGAATCTTCTTATTCATGGCTTTTCTCCAGTTTTCATCTTTCATGGCTTCTTCAACATCAATGAGATGACACTAAAGAGTTAATTCTAGACTAAGATCTCTCGCAACATCATAAAGATCTTCAATACAATGAAACTTTTACGGCCATTGTCCTGGACTTTCACTTTCATCTTCTTCCTCTCCAGGTGATGCATTTGAAATGGGATTGCTTGTCATCAATGTCATGGCTGGTTCCTCTGGATCATGCTCATTGTTTTCATCCATTGTGAAAGGGAAAAATTATAATTTTTCTTGTCATTGTTCCACTCCCAAGTGGCTTCTTTGTCAATGGTGACATCTTAGGTGTTAATCGTCTTTCCCATATTGGGATAAAACATCTTATAACCTTTATAAAATTCAGAATAACCAACGAACAAGTATTTTTTGCTCTTCTCGTCCAGCTTTCTCCTTTCTTCATCAGCAATATAAAAATGTCCAACACTCCCAAAAACAAGGACATGAGAGATATTAGGCTTTCTCCCACTCCATGCTTCTTGGGGTGTCATATCTGAGACACTTATTGTCAGGGATTGGTTCAAGATGTAAACTGCACAATCAACTGCTTCTATCCATAGTTCCTTAGGCAAATTCTTGCTCTTTAGCATGCTTCTCACCATATTCATCACCGTTCTGTTCTTTCTTTCAACAACGCCATTTTAATGTGGCAATCTCAAAACTGACCGGAAATGACGAAATCTATGATGCTCATAGAATCTTTTGAATTCATTAGATGTGAATTCTCCCCCTCTATCGGATCTTATGGCTTTGATGTAATAGCCACTTTCTTTCTTCACTAACGCCTTGAACTTCTTGAAAGCTTTGAACACTTATGACTTCTCCTTTTGAAAGTAAACCCATGTCTTCCTACTATAATCATCAATGAAAAGTAAGAAATATTTGTTGCCTCCCAATGATGTTGGTGTCATTGGTCCGCAAACATCGGTATGAATGAGCTCAAGGGGTGCGTTAGCTCTTGACATGTGCTCTTTTGGAAAAATAGTTCTGGATTGTTTTCCAACAAGACATCCTTAACAAAGTTGACAATGTTTGTCAATTGGGGGAAGATCATGCACCATCTTCTTTTGGCTTAGCAGTTTCAAACCTTTAAAATTGAGATGCCCGAATCTTAAATGCCAAAGCCAATGAGAATCCTTCTTGCATGCCTTCAAGCACTTTGCAACATCTGTCTTGATGTTGAGAGTGAACATCTGATTCTTCGACGTAGGCACACTCGCCAGCAGCTCCTTCTTCTTGTTCAACAGCACCAACTTTCGATTCATCATGTGAACTTGGAAATTTTTCTCCAACAGCAGTCCCAAACTTAAAATGTTACTTTTCACATTTGGAACATAATACACATTACTGATAAATTAGTGCTCTCCATTATTTAAACGAATAAGAATTTTTCCTTTTCCTCGAATAGGAACTTTTGAGGAATCCCCAGAAATAATATTTTCACTGAACGATCGGTCCAGCTCTATGAACATCTTCTTATCTCCACACATGTGGTTACTTACACTAACGTCAAGATACCATATGTTATTTTCTTGACTGTATTCATCTTAATAGGTTAGTAATATCATGTCAGTTACATCTTCTTCTTGAATGTTGTTTGTTGTTTCCTCTATTTGCTTTCGCGGGCTTCGACATTCTGCTGTATAGTGACCAAATCTAGGGCAATTTTAGCATTGGATATTGGAGTTGTCATGTCCATCATTCTGCCTCAAGTTTCCTCTTCCTCTTCCTCTTCCACATTAACGTCATGACCTCTCCCTTGTGGACTTGTTGATTCCATCATTTTCATCTCTTTCATGTTGTTGATTTTTGCCAAATCCTCTTCCCCTTCCATTTCCTCCATGACCTCTACCGTGTCCTTAACCGAATTGACTAGCAGCTCAGCTATTTTCACCTTCTTTTAACATAGCCTTTATTGCCAAGACTTGTTCAATAGAATCCGCTTTCTGTCAATTTAGCCTTTTCTCACGTGCTTGTAATGAGCCAACAAGTTCATCAATGGTCATTGCACTTGTGTCTCATGAATCTTCTATGGTCACTACGATGTAGTCAAACTTCAGTAGTAGTGACCGTAGAATTTTTTTACTCTTCTCGATTCATTGATTTTTTCTCCACACTATCGCATTTGATTGACGACAGATTTTACTCGTGAGGAATAATCCACTACTGCTTATGTCTCCTCCATCTTCATCATCTTCAATTCTCCTCTAAACATTTGAAGTTGTACCTTTTGTACTTTCTCTTCTCCTTGAAGAGAAACTCGGAGTATTTCCTAAGCTTGTTTAGAGGTGGTCGCTTCCGCCACCTTTTCAAACATCACCTCATCTAATCGTTGATGGATGATAATAAGAGCCTTCTGGTCATTACGACGACTCTTATGAAAACTGTCTTTTTCGACTTGAGATAGTTGTGCATCTACAGCTTAGACTTCATAGCCTTTTTCAACAATATCCCATACATCTTGGGTTTCGAGAATGACTTTCATTTTAATACACCAATTTTTATAATTGGTTTTGTTAAGTTGAGGGAAAATGTAAGAAAGACTATTGGTATTCCTTTTTGTACAGGAAAATTTTTGTTTCAAAATGTATGGCACTGTTGCAACTCTTTTTAGAATATTTTGCAACTCTTTAATCCGTTGCTATAGCATTCCAACAAGTTTACCAAGGAAAAAGCAAGGGAAATGTTCCTTACAATTCTGAATGAACTTTTGCACTTCACAAAAATTTTTCAGAAAAGTTAGTTTCTAGGCGTACAGAGGTTCCTACAACCTTTTTGGAGAATTAGGGAACACTTCAAAAGTACTGCCACACTTGCTGCAATTTTGGTAGCACTTTAGACAACCTTCATCAGTCTCTGGCAACACTACTGGAGTCTCCGGCAATACCTCTGTAGTCTATGGCAACACTTCTTCGCTGTACGACTTGAATTTCTTAAACTCGGCTTTTTCACTGAAGAATTTTTTTGGGAAGAGGATCAAGATTCAAAATGGCTATGGTACCACTTTGTTGGAGAAAAGAGGATAATTAACTACTCTATTACACAAAGATAATTTTTATAAAACTGAAACAAAGATTACACTTCTATTTTATACAAAGCATTACAAAGCGAGCCAATGCTCACTCTTCTCTTTTATTTTTTACTCACACTCTATTTCTTTTCACTCTACTCACTATGGTTGATACATTCTTTTGATTTATTTTTATAGTGTAGGGAGCTAAAGCAAAAAATGACCAATATTGTGCCAACAATTAATTGCCAAATTCTAACTAGGCCAATATTGTGCCAACAATGCTCAAATTCTAACTAGGCCAATAGTGTGCTAACAATGCCCAAATTCTAACTAGGACAATATTGTGCCAACAATGCTCAAATTCTAACTACACAATTCCTAATTACTTTCACTTTCTTATCCATCTACATTTCCACACATGTATTATTCCTTTTATTAATTGAATTAAGTTTATTAATTTAACAATATATTTGGCATTGGGTGTTGGTTGTTGTGGGAAGGCCGCAATGATTTTGTGTTTGAACTGGTGGTGGACGACGCTAAGAGGTTGGTAGGCTCGGCTTGTGCTATGCCTGTAGCATTTGGAGAAGGCGGAGGAGTGGAGCAGATTCAACTTGAGAGAGAGTGGAGGTTGGTGTCTTGGAAGCCAACGAGTTGGGATTTGGTGAAGATTAATTCTGATGGATCGGTGCAAGGACAAGAGTTTAGAGCTTCGGCGGTGGACTTTTACGTGAATATACGGGGATGTGGCTATGTGAGTATGCTCAAAATATTAGCAGGTGTTCTATTGCCTGTGCGGAGCTATGGGGCATAGGACATGGCTTAGCTTTGCTAGGGTCTTAATTGAGATGGAGATTGGAGATAAACTAATTGATGAAATTCCCTTCATTAATGAGTACGATCGGGTTGTGGATCAAGTTATCGAGTATGATTGGATGCCTATCAAATGTCCTAATTGTCAATGTATGGGACATTCTGTTGATTTATGAAAAAAAACAAAAACTATGGTATGGAGGAAAAAAGTGGTAGCAATTCACCAAGAACCTAAGAAGCAGGAGTCCAAAATTGTGGCTGAGCCAATCCCTGATGTTGTCACCAGCCTAGTTATGATAGCAAAAGATAGTAAAGCTTGGATCACTCCTCGCAAGAATAAAAAGACTAATGTTACAGGATCAACCCTAGGAGCGAGTAGTTCAATAGTAGTTGTGAGCCATTCGGATGGGACAATGTCTTATTCTAAACCAAATGGGTTGCCTACTAGTGTGGAACGTTCGAGGCCTAAATAGGGCAGCGAAACAAAGAGCAGTTAGGGAGGTTTGCTTCTTGAATAAAGTACAAATATGCCATTTCTTGAAACCAAACTAAATAAAGAGTCTGTTGATGTTTTCATGAATAATTTTTTTCGTGGATAGAAATTTTACACTAACCTTGAGGCTCACATGGTGGACAAATTTTGGTTCTTTGGAGGGCAGATCTCTTTAATATGTTTATATGTTATGCCTCTCCTCAACTTGTCCATTGTTGTGTTCATATTATAGGTGTGGAATGTCCTTTCTTCTTTTCAATAGTGTATGGGCTGAATACTATTGAACAGAGAAAAGTGCTATGGGACCAATTATTGAGTTGTTCTACTATTTCTCCCTGGCTTGTTGGGGGTGATTTCAATACCATGTTCGCTATGGACAATAAGCTTGGAGGGAATCCTGTTTGTTATAGTGACTTAGAGGATGGTATTAGTTGGTTGCAGAAAGCTTTTTTGGAAGAAGTGAGACATATTGGACCAAATTTTTCCTGGTCCAATCGACAGTTGAGTAGCTCTAGAATCTTTTTAAAGTTTGATTGGGTTTTTTTCTAATGAAGGTGTGACTCTTATGACTCATGCTTTACATCCTACCATGCTAATGCAATCTCCAATCACTGCTTTATGTTAGTGAAATGTATTTGTCCAGATGATAATGGTATTAAACCTTTCAGGTTTCTTAACATGTAGGTTGATCACAAAGACTATAGGGGTCTAGTTGATGAAGCTTGGTGAAGTGGCAGTGGTGGTTCTCCTCTATGGCAGGTTGTTTCTAAGTTGTCTAAGCTGCAAAACATGTTGAGGAGGTTTAATAGAGAGAGTTTTGGGGATGTGGAGCAAAAGTTTAGAAATGCTAGCCAGATGATTGATAGTGTTCAAACCCTTCTTTTGAATAACCCCGGTGACACTAACCTGATGTTGAGAGAGAAAGCAGAGTTAGATAGTTATGCCTCGGCTAGTTTAGCATATGAGAAATATTTACACCAAAAAAGTAGTCACATGGCTTAAGCCGGGGGATGAAGGTTCAGGCTATTTCCATGCTTCCATTAAGAGTAGGAGCTCCCAAAATTGAATTTTGTCTTTTGTGGAAAATGGGATTCATGTTGATGACTTTGAGAAGGTTAAGACACACTTCCTTGACCATTTTAAGTCTTTCATGGGTACCATGAGTACAGCTAGCGGGGTTATAGATGGAAAGTTTATCTCTCAGGGGCCGATTCTTAGTGTTAAGCAACAACTTTGTCTTATTCATCCATTCTCTGTTAAGGAGGTGAAGGAGGCTATGTTTAACACTGATAGTAACAAGAGTCCTGGCTTGGACGGGTTTGGTGCAGGGTTCTTTAAAACCCCCTGGAATATCGTTGGTAATGATATTGTCGCTGCTGTGAACGAATTCTTTATTACTCAGCAGCTCCCCAAGTGCTTATCCACTGCCATCTTGGTTCTTATTCCGAAGAGTAATAGCCCGTCTAATGCGAATGACTTTCAGCCAGTAGCCTGTTGCAGTACCATTTATAAATGCATTGCTAAACTACTCGGTAAAAGGTTAGATCATATCCTCCCTATTCTTATTAATGGTAATCAGGGTGCTTTTGTGAAGGGTAGAACCATTGCCCATAATGTTTTAATTATTCAAGATTTGCTTAGAGTTTATGGTAGAGCTAATATGTCCCCTAGGTGTATGCTAAAAGTTGATTTAAGCAAAGCCTATGACACTATTTCGTGGTGTTTTATGGAGAACTTACTAAAAGCCCTATGTTTCCTGTTTAAGTTTGTGAAGTGGATTATGGAGTGTTTGAATAGTGCCCACTACACGTTGTTACTAAATGGCCACATTCAGGGAGAGTTTAAGGGGAAGAAAGGTTTGAGGCAAGGGGATCCCATGTCACCATTGCTATTCGTTGTGGTTATGGAGTACCTTACTAGAATTCTTCGTTGGTATAGTCGCTATATGGAATTAAGATATCACCCGGGTTGTAGGAGTATTGGCCTCAAATCACTATGCTTCGTGGATGATTTAATCTTGTTGTGCAAAGCAAATGCTAAGGCTGTTTCCTTGTTGCTTGATGGTTTTCAATTGTTTTCAAATGTGTCTGGATTGGCTATTAATAAAAGAAAGTCTAGTATTTTCTTTTGTGGTGTTACAGAGGAGGTTCAGAACTCTCTAGTGGAACTAGTAGGGATAGAGAGGGGTAGTTTCCCCATGAGGTATCTTGGTGTGCCATTAAAACCGACAAAGTGGAATAGGCATGATTGTGCGTATATAGTGGACAAAATTAGACATATCATTACTTGTTGGGGGACTCAACATCTGTCATTCGCAGGTCGTGCTCAATTGTTCTCTGTACTCTTTGGGATTCGAACCTATTGGATGAGCATTTTTTCCGACCACAGTTTGTGATCAAAGATGTTGACAAACTCTATAGACGATTTCTATGGGGGGACAAAGAGGATGGTCGAAAAATACATACCATAGGCTGGGACAGAATTTGTAGTCCCAAAAAGGTTGGAGGGCTAGGTTTTAAAGAAGGCGCCAAGTGGAATTTGGCCTTTCTTGTTAAGTATCTTTAGGCTATTATGTTCAAGCAAGACTCCTTGCGGATTAAGTGGGTTCATAATTTCTATATAAAAGAAAGAGATTTTTGGGCGGACTCTTTCCGATGTGATGGCAGTTGGTATTGGAGGAAATTGATCAAGCTTCATAGCATTTTGAGCAAAGACATCTTGAGGAGCTGCACTTGGAATGGAAGATATAGGATATCTAAATGCTATGCTGAGTTGTTATCTCCTTCTCCTCCTTTTGTCTTTTGTAAACAGGTGTGGTGTTCGGTTGCGCTCCCTAAGCATTAAATGATATTTTGGCTTGCGAGCCAAGAGAAACTTCTCACTAGAGATCACTTAGTGCGTTGGATACAAGTCCCAGACTTAAACTGTCCGGTCTGTGGATCAATGTATAAATCCCATGCTCATCTTTTCTTTGATTGTGTTTTCTCACAAAGGCTGGCTGGGAGAGTATGTAGCTGTCTAGGAGTGGATTTCTTACCTTCTGGTTTTCCTCATTGTTGCTGCTCTACATGCCATCTTATATCTTATCCGGACAAATAGAAATTCTTGCTTTTTTTCCAATCTATGTCGTTCTGTGGATTGGTGTTTTGGTCAAGCTCAATTGGTTGTTGGAAGTAGATCTAGTTTGTATAGCAAAAGAATGAAAACTGATACAGAGAGAGAATTCTATAGTAGTATATTTGTATAGCTTTTGTAGTTTTGGCTGCTGTTTTGAAACATAGGCTGTAATTCTGGGTTGATGAGTAATATATTCTTTCGCATTTCCATAAAAAATAATTAGTATGAATATTAATCAATTTTAAATACTCATCAAATATTTTATTATTACTTTTTTTTGTTACTGTGATTATTATTTTAATTTTATTTTAATTTTATATTTTGATATTATTGTTGTAGCTTTAATTGGTTGTACATTTATTTTGATTTGTTTCTACGATAATGATATTTAAAATTGATTATTATCCATAATAATCATAACAGTACCAAAATATAATTGTGTTGATTATAATCTCATTTAAGAAAAAAATTACATATTTTAAACTTTAATTATTTCTTGTCAACTAATTAAATAAACGGATTTTTTTACAGATATAATTTATAATTTATTTTTAAACAGGTTTATAATTTAGAATTAATGTGACTCTATAAGAATTAATGTGGCTCTTTTTTTCTCATCAAATAATTTATTATTATTATTATTATTATTATTATTATTGTTGTTGTTTTTTTTTAATTTTATTTCAATTTTATATTTTGGCACTGTTATGATTAGTATAAATATTAACTAATTTTAAATAGTCATCACCTATTTTATTATTACTGTTTTTGTTACTGTAATTATTATTTTAATTTTATTTTAATTTTATATGTTGGTATTATTGTTGTTGCTTTAATTGATTTTACGTTTACTTTGATTTGTTTATATAATAATGGTATTTAAAATTGGTTAATAGCCATAATAAACATAACAGTACCAAAATATAATTCTGTTGATTATAATCCCATTTAAAAAAAAATTACATATTTTAAACTTTAATTATTTCTTGTCAATTAATTAAAATTCATGAATTTTTTAACTGATATAATTTATAATTTATTCTTAAACAGGTTTATAATTTATAATTAATGTAACTCTATAAGAATTAATGTGACTCATTTTTCCTCATCAAATATTTTATTATTTTTTGGTAAAAGATGGAGGCCAGCTAGAAAAATAAGGCTAAAACGGGGCATGGGAAAAAATTAGTTGTCAAAGAAAGCATGAAGGAAAGAGTCCGGGAGAATGGCTAAAGTTGTTTTCGCACTTACACAACTCAACTAGCCGAAGCGGGAGTTAAAGGCATTCCACCATACCACCATTAACTCTAATCCGGTCCCAAAAACCTTCACACTCCTCAACTAATCCAAAACCTTCCCCGAATTGGCTAATGGATATTTTATTATTATTATTGTTGTTGTTATTGTTTTAATTTTATTTCAATTTTAAATTTTGGTACCGTTATGATTAGTATGAATATTAACCAATTTTAAATATTCATCAAGTATTTTATTATTACTATTTTTGTTACTGTAATTACTATTTTAATTTTATTTTAATTTTATATTTTGATATTGTTGTTGTTGCTTTAATTGATTATACATTTACTTTGATTTATTTCTATAGTAATGTAATTTAAAATTGGTTAATATCCATAATAATCATAACTATATCAAAATATCATTCTATTGATTATCATCCTATTTAAGAATAAATTTCATATTTTAAATTTAAATTATTAATTAATTAAATACACGGATTTTTTTGATAGATATAATTTATAATTTATCCTTAAACAGGTTTATAATTTAGAATTAATGTGACTCTATAATAAACAAAGTGACTCCTTTTTCCTCATCAAATATTTTATTATTATTATTATTATTATTGTTATTATTATTGTTGTTGTTGTTGTTTTAATTTTATTTTAATTTCATTTCAATTTTATATTTTGGTATTTTTATGATTAGTATAAATATTAACCAATTTTAAATACTCATCAAGTATTTTATTATTACTATTGTTATTGTTGTTATTATTATTTTAATTTAATTTTAATTTTATTTCAAATTCATACTTTGGTATTGTTATGATTAGTATGAATACAAACCAGTTTTAAATACCATTATTATAGTAATATAAATTGAAATAATATTGTAATAAAATAAAACAAATTTGTTAATAAAATTAAAATATTTCTTTTGAAAGGTATAGGGGCAAATAAGTCTTTTAAGATTTTTTTGCTTTTATATATACAAAATTAAAATAAAATTAAAATAATAATAACAACAATAATAATAATAAAATATTTGATGAGGAAAAACGAGTCACATTAATTCCAAATTGTAAAATTATTTAAGAATAAATTATAAATTATATTTGTGAAAAAATCCATGTATTTAATTAATTGGTAAAAGAGTTTAAAATATGGAATTTGTTCTTAAATAGGATTCTAATCAACAGAATGATATTTTGGTACAGTTATAATTATTATGGATATTAACTAATTTTAAATATCATTATTGTGGAAAAAATTAAAGTAAACGTACAACCAATTAAAGCAACAACAACAATACCAAAATATAAAATTTAAATAAAATTAAAATAATAATAAGAGGAACAAAAATAGTAATAATTCATTAATAAAATTGAAATATTTTTTTGAAATGTATAAGGGCAAAGAAGTCTTAAAGATTATTTATTTTCTTTTTAATTCCCTATTTTTACGTTTTTAAAGTATTTACCACCTATAAAGATTACATAAATAAGTAGTATACATTAAAATCAAAATTTGGTGCCAGTACATCTATTATAAGCAAATATGCTAGAATTATTTTCAGAATTTTTAGTATATACATTGATACATAAATATATGATATATGTTAGAAAATATTTTAGATTTCTCCCCATAATAAGCAAAAGAGAATATAAGGATAATAAATTAATGAATTTTTTACACCATATAGCTATATTAATATGTCCAATTGTTTGATGAAAAAAATAAAAACCGAACTGAATGCATATGCTTCTGTGTTACTCAACAAAATAATTTGAGAGATTTTAAATTTGGGTTAGCTTTCTTCTTTTTCTACAGATCATTTTTTCACAATTGATTTAACTTTGTAGGAGCTGAAGTTTCAACCCGAGTTTTCATAGAGCTTTCGATGAATTGTATTTCGATCATTATTTCGGCTATCTGGTCTTGAAATATGGAATCTGATGATATCGTTTATTTTGATTTCAGGGTTGCTTATTACAATTCGGAAAACAATGAAGGCTGGAAAGAAAATAAGAACTATCATTCAGCTTCCATTGTGGTTGACAGTTTTTTTTACTAGGTTTAATATTTCTTTTTCTTTCTTCCTTAAAATTTTAAAAAAAATGGAGTGGGTTTTTAATGGTGGTAGAAACGTTTTTCGCTTGCCTTTTCCCACTACTGAAATTTTTTTTTTAAAAATAATTATGTAGTTGATTTTCATTTTCTAAACTTGATAAATCTGGACAGTTTTTCAGATAAACAATTCTGGACAGTATTTTTTTCAAGGTTGAGCTCGGCAAAAAAGGGCTCTATTTATTAAAAAGGAAAAGAAAAAGCAACAAAAAAAATAAGAAAACGAAAGATAAATAATTCTTACATTTAATTTGATTTGTCACTTGTCAGCACAAATTTTCACATCATCACTAAATCAATTCAGTTCAATCCGGTCTTTGGTTCAACTTTGCTCATCAATAACAACTACATATATCACAGGTGTATGCATTAATGCCTTGCCATATGATTACTCGGCTTCTATCGAGGTAAAAAAAATTCAGTTCTATTCAGTTTAGTTGAACTCCATCAAGTCTAAAATACACGGACCTTAATTTATTCATGTTAAGGGGAAAACAAAGAACTATAAGCCTAAATTTGTGTTTATCCATATATATACAATGAAATGATTAATATTTTGCATTTTTTCTTGTTAGTGTTTGGAAAAACCCCTCAAAGCTCAACACAATGGAGGAATAATTACTAATCCAGAACTAAACAATGGTTCAAATGGATGGTCTTCTTTTGGATATGCTAAAATAGAGCACAGACAATTCAATGGCAACAAATTCATTGTAGCTCATACTAGACCTAACCCTAATGGAAGTGTTTCACAAAATCTGTACTTGCTCAAGAACAAGCTCTACACTTTCTCAGGTAAATTAATTAATCTCATTTTAGGAACATTAATTTATCAATTAATGCTTAGTTACATCATTTATCTTGGTTAAATTAATTATCCATGTTGAACATGCAGCTTGGATTCAAGTGAGTAAGGGAAGCGAAGTTCCAATTACCTCTATTTTTAAGACAAATGATGGATATAAACATGCTGGTTCAGTTGTTGCCAAGCCTGGTTGTTGGTCTATGCTTAAAGGTGGCCTTACTGTTGATTCTTCTGGCCCGGCTCAGCTCTATTTTGAGGTACGGATTTGCTTATTTGAACCGTATTAGCTTCGTAAAGTTAATTATGTTCTTCCTTCAAGATCATTTTTTTAGTCCATTGGTAGTAATGTTTTTGTTGGTGAAATGCTACATCCTCTCAACTTGTAGCTTAATCAAATAGGCACAATGTTCTTCACTCTATTCGGAGGTAGAATTGTTAGTTCTAGTGCACATTCGCGGTTTTTCAACTAGTATTCATAAGATTCGTGCCAAAGATGACCTCTTGCAACAGATATCAGTGTTGCCTAATAATTGTTGAAATGTAGTAACACATTTTGAAAAAGTCGATTTATATTTGCAATGAAAAGTGCATTTCAGCCAACTATTTTGAAAAGCATTGCCAAAAACTTGATTGGTATCGGGATTTGAACTTGAGACTTCCCATCTACTGCATACTCATTTTATTTCCTCTAGAAATTATGAAATTTAGTACAGGATTTGAACTCGAGACTTCTCATCTCATTTAAAACTTTAGTTTGTTTGTATAGAACTATTGAAACTTTTGATTACGTGTCCAAAGATCTTAAAAATTTTCAATCTTTTCACTCGTCCAGAGCAATAACACTGAAGTTGAGATATGGGTGGATAGCATCTCATTACAACCTTTCTCTCAAAAACAATGGAAATCTCATCAGGATCAAAGCATTGAGAAGGTACTTTTATTAACCTTTAACCTTAGTACTTTATGGGGAAATACGTTGAAATCTCACAATAAAAACGTGGCAGAATCTAAAGGCAAATGTTCGAATCCAAGCATTAGATAAACAAGGAAATCCTTTGCCCTATGCCAATATCTCCATAATACAGAAGAAAGTAAGTTTCCCATTTGGCTGTGCGATAAACAAAAACATCCACAAACCGCCTATCAAATCTGGTTCACTTCCCGATTCAAGGTCACTGTTTTCGAAAACGAATTAAAGTGGTACAGCAATGAAAACACTCAAGGAAAAGTAGACTACTCGGTTTCGATTCCCTAGTTCAATTCGCCAAGAAAAACAACATAGCGGTTCGTGGCCACAACATTCTGTGGGACGATCCTCAGTACCAACCACAATGGGTCAAATCGCTTTCTCCACCCGATCTAAACAAGGCAGCAACAAACAGGGTAAATTCCGTTTGTCTAAATATAAAGGGCAGCTTATTGATTGGGATGTTGTTAATGAGAATTTGCATTTCAATTTTTTTGAAAGCAAATTAGGGCAAAATGCTTCGGCAGTGTTTTATAACTTGGCTGGAACGGCTGATAATTAGGTTACGTTGTTTTTGAACGAGTTTAGTACGATTGAGTCTTGTGGAGATGCTGCTGCTTCTCCCGTGAGTTACCTTCAAAAGCTGAATAGTATTCAGAGTCATCCTGGTAATCAAAATTTGAAGCTGGCGATTGGACTCGAAGGCCATTTTAGTACTCCAAATAATCCGTATATAAGATCTTCGATTGATACGCTTGCTGCTGCAAATTTACCGATTTGGATTACTGAACTAGATGTCCAAAGTGGAGGCCAACAGGTAAGCTGTTTAGCGAGTGTTTTGAGTTCTTATCCTAACAATACTGAACTTGGATACATAAACTTCGTTTTTCTCCATATTAGCATATATGAACTAAAAAAAACTAATTGTAGGTGTTGTAGTACATATGACATGTTACTGCTGGTTTAAGGCTCTATTATTTTCAACTAATAATTGATTCAGTTCAGTACTTTTAAGTACTGCACACATATAAATTTGTACTAGAATAAGTATATTTCAATTCAGTTCAATTCAGTACTACCACTTATAAGTTGAAAAAGACAGCCTAAGAGAGCCATAACAAGTTTATGGCTCATGTTAGAGATGATTTTGATTATTCAAGAGTATATATACATATCAAACCTTAAGGGTGTGTTAGGAAACACTCTTTTTGAAGGAATTTAATTCTTTTCAAATAATTTTATGTATAAAAATTTCAACATTTTTATGTAAAATGTTTTCAATTTAATGAATTGAATTATTTGGAAAAGAATGTGTTTCCAAATGGAGGGTCAACGTTTTTTTCAAAATAGTTCGACCTAATATTTTACATAGTCTATTGTTAAAATGATAACATGACATGCGTAACCACTAATAGTAAGTCATATGCAGTGTAATAGGAGGTCAAGTACAAGTTTAGTGAGGGCCATTCATTGAACTTCCTGTAGACATTGAAAGTCTAAATGGCATCATTGTCATCAGAAGCTCTATAAAGCCGATCCCACCTAAGGTGAGATAATTGATGGATTTGATGAACAGGTACAGTTTTTGGAGCAAATCCTGAGAGAAGTACAAAGCCATCCGAAAATCGGGGGAATCGTACTATGGTCGGCATGGGGTCCTCAAGGACGTTACAGAATGTGTCTAACGGATAACAATTTCAAGAATTTGGCAACCGGAGATGTTGTTGACAAGCTTTTGAGAGAATGGGGTGGTGGTGGTCAGAACTTGGTTGGATCAACTGATGTTAATGGCTTCTTTGAGGCTTCACTTCCACATGGAGATTAAGTGTCGAAATTCATCATCCTTCTGTTAATATTTCATTGGATCAACAGTTTAATTTGGCCTCAACAACTCATAATTCTCAGCAAGAATTTGTTCTCCAATTTACAGCATGATAAATAGTAGTGTGTTATTATTGTATGAGACATAGGAAATACTATGCTCATTCGAAACTTTATTGTTTACTTTGCAATAAATTCAAACAAATTCAAGTGGAAAATTTGCATCCCAATTCTCAATTCGAGGACAATGTTCTAATAACCTTTCTTATACTATGTCGATTCTAAGAATAAGGAAAATCATATTTAGGCTATGTTTTCTTGGATTACAATTCAATGTAGTTCAGTTCAGTTCAGTCGACTTCAGTTCAGTTCAGTTCAGTTCAATTCAGCTATGCGTAGTTATAAATTTACACTGAAATAAGTTCAGTTTTGTTCAGCTAATTTCAGTTCAGTTCAGCTTTCATAAGTTGAAAAGAATATAGCCTTATTATTGTAATTTTTTTAGATATTCACGAACCTTGCAAATTTTCTTTATAACTCTTAAGTCTCTTTAGGTCAGGTCATACAATTTAAGGATTTAGCGAACGATGCTAACTTAGTTGAATTGTCTCGGTTCTCCTATATATATATTTGCCTTTATTTATAGAAAAAAAAGCTTTCCTATTTAGGATTCAGAGAAAAATTTTAAATTAGTTAATTTATCATTACACCTCTTTCACAACTGCCTGGCATCCCAAACAGCTATAATATATGATTTTTTTAAAAATAATTTTAACTCAAATGTAAATTTATACAATCAAATCTGAATTGTTTATTTACATTATAAAATAAAAGTTGCCCAATTAAAAATGAGAGTATTTTAGCCTTTTAATTTGTCAAAAAAATCCATTCCAGCTACTTTTTACTAAAAATAGTGAGAAAGACAATTATTAGAATATGTATTACCTGTCATTTCCATCTATGTTGAACTGCTCATTTCAAAATAGAAAATGAAATAATTGTATATACTGATTTTGATTGTTAAAGATGTTGTTCAGCCTTATATTCTTTCTAGAGTCAGTTAATAGAAAACAAAATAAAGTTGGCGTCCTTTAGGTTAAAAACTTTAGGGGTAAAACTGAAAGTTTCTCAAAATGCTATGGTTTACTTTGTATTTTTTTTCCTATTAATGCCTTTTACATGTAAAGTGCATTTTGAGCTCCTGATCTTTTACGAATTTTTCAACTCACCCCGACCAATTTTTAAAACAAATTCAACGATGTTCTGATAATATTAACTACAAACTTAACACATTGATCTTGACCGAACTACATTAAAAATTGATTGTCACGTGACATGATTATTGAAAAAGTACAAAGTCTTTCAAGTTAATTAAAAATGAATATTAGTATACCTCTAATTTTGTTCATTAATTTATAAAAATTATGTCATGCGCCAATTAACGGACACTAGAGTGGCACAAAAAATGTGTCAAATTCAAAAGATTATAATCATGTGCTTGATGTGTCCAAAAATACCTCAACAATCAAGTCGTGAAATTCATGAAAGTAACGGTTTTTGCAATTTTCATGAGCTCTTTTATACAGGTCCTGGCATTCTGACGTGGAAAAATACCACCCCATATGTTGACCTATATTTGGTTTGGCTTGGCAGCAAGATTGCAAAAGCCCATAGTTAGACCCTGTGACCCGTTTAACTCTAAAGCCCGGTTTTAATTGTTTACCTCAGCCTTAAATACCCTCTTCTCCTTGAATAGCCGATATTCTCTGTTCTCCTTTCTCTTGTAAACCCTCTGTTTTCTCTCTTTTGATTCTGCAACTCCAAATACCCATATGCTCGAAATCTTTCTTGAAGCTTACTTGGTGTGCGTAAGATGGCACGTGCAATAGAGTTTGTTATGAGCGGTTTCTGGAACGGTTGAGAATTGAAGGCTATATAAAGAGAAGAGAGTGCTGCGTTTGGAAATGCGATTGTATAATTTCTGTTGTGGCTTTGTTTAGAGGTTGCATGTCTAGATCTCTTGATCTGTTAGGCGTTTTCTTTGTTGTTCTCTGTTCATCTTTAAGATTCAGTAGTCAGGCTTTACTGAGTTCTTGTTTTAGAGAAACCTAAAGAAATTCAAGCCTGTTAATCTCTGTAATCCTTTGCTGCGATTTTACCATTAATGAGAATGCAGTAAACCATTGCACTGTAGACTTACCCTAGTAATCGGTCCTTCGGGTAAACGTACCGATTGGGGGGGAACTATGTAAAAATCGCCTATGTTCTTGTGTGTTTTGATTTCTGTTCTTATTTGATTTTATATCTCTGTTAAATCTTGAGTAAATCGGTTTATAAGAACTGTTTTCAGGGATTAAAATCCCAACACCGTACATCAACCGATACATGTCCCATTATGTATGAAAAAGGGACATGTGCCGGTTGATGTATAGAGTGACATTTTTCCATCCTAAAATGCCGGGACTCATATAAAAATTTCCATAAATATATATAAAGAAAGTTTACTTACTACTACCATATATGGTGTTGCATAAAACAAGTTTAAATAATAAAAAATACAGATTAGTATATAGTGAAAATGTCAGTAAAGAAATTAGGTACTATAAATAGACAGTTTTCCTAAGCGATACCATTTTAATTTATATCATTCGTTTGGTTTCTAAAAAAATAGTTCTCTACTTCCAATTCTTCTTCTTGTTCAGTCTCAGCTCATCAGGTACGCAATACTTTTCCGCTTCATTTTTTTTTTCAGAATCCATATACTAATTCGTATACTCCTTCCATTTTTAAAAGTTTGACGTTTTGGCTTTTTTATTTTTCCAAAAGTTTGACGTTTTGAAATTTCAACACATTTTTTTTGTCATATTTTTCCTAATTTACCTTCATATTAATTAGGATAGAGATAATTGATTATGAGTAGTAATTAGGAAGAAAGATAATTTTTATATAAAATACAAAGGATAAACTATTCATTTTAACAGTGCAATAAATATTTGATTGGTTTTGATTATTCGGTTAGAGTGTCAAACTTTTGAAAATGGAGAGAGTAATATATTTGTTCCCAATTACACGAGAACTAACGAAAAAAGGACCTTTTAGGCTGTGTCACTTATTTGCTCATTTGGTCCATATTGTATGCACTCCGCCCATTTTGTCCTTGTTTTTATTGTTGTTTTTATCGTTATTTGCACCAAGCCTTTACCACATATCGATCCAACATTTTGGAAGCCCTAATTTATGTACTACAAAAGCTTAGTATATAATTGTAGTTTAACGACTAGGGAGAAATAATAAATAGTACTTAAAAAGTACGTATTCATATGCCGTTTAAATAAAAGCTAGTTACAAACAACCAAAAAAATTGAATAATTTTTATGTATTTACAAATAAGATGGATTTAATATTTTTTATTGTAAAAAATGATGTTATTTTTGTTGCTATGGCATGATAAATTTATTTATGAGCTATGTCAACAAAATAATTATGTTAATGTGTTAAATTGAATTTTTCAATTTAATTTTATAAATAATGAAACACGTTGATTTCTTTAAGATGTATAATAATAACCTCTAATGTAATAACCACAATCTAAAATAAATGAATTTAGAAATCAAAATAATAAAGAAAAGAACTAATATATAATAGTGGACAAGAAATAGCTGTTGCTTATGTTTTCCAAAAGGGTTATAGATAAGGGATAGAATAGGTAGGGGGCTGTTGGATATTTAGGCTTTTAATGAATTTTTTAAACGTTGCCGTATTATGAACAATTGATTAAAAGCAAAAGAAAAACCTAAGAGTTAAACAGGCGGAATTTTGCCATTTCTGCCCGAGAGGGGGGGGGCGGCCGCCAACCTCCGCCAACTCCGGCTCCGCCAGTGTGTATATACCTTACGTACTAAATAGACAAACTGAAAAATGTGTTTTTGCCTGAAAATTAAGGAACGAAGTCATGAATGTTTTTTTTACTAAATTTTAATCCTTTTAAATTGTTTATTTGACTTCTAGACTTCAAAATTTCATCTAGAAAAAATAACTTATCTTGTAAATTGTGTTTCAGAATACACGCATATAACTTGACATTAATTCAACATATCCAATTCATTGGCTAGCTGATATTTCCAATTAGGACATGGAGACTAATCAAATTATGCTAGTACTTAATGTCAAGATAATGGAAAAAGGAAAAAAAAGTCCAACTCTGTGTTCAAGAAAACTTATTAATGAATTTACTAATCCAAAACCATAATGGTCCATATTTAGAGTTATTCTATAAAGGTTCTGACATTTTGACGTGGAAAAGTGTCACTCCATACATCAGATAACACTCGTCTCACTATATCCATTTTTTCATACGTAATGAGACAGTGTCAATTGATATATGGACTGACACCTTTCCACCCAAAAAAACTGAAACTCAAAAAAATTTCTCCATATTTATCGTTGCATGTTTGACCCATCATCAATTATACAGAATTGTGTCAGGTATTTCAACCGTGACAGCTACATGGCCCACAACCTTTTTTAAATAAAAAAATTGTTCTCTTAACGTTACATTTTCTCATATTTTTTGCATTTTACAGGGAAACTTAACTTTGTACATCTTGTCAGAGGATATCATGAACACATACGCTCAATCTTCTTTCTTAATCCTTTCATTTTTTCTGCTATTTTCAGGTATCAAAAAGTTTATCTCAAAGTTTTTTTTTACAGAGTACCAAGTATTTTCTTACGATTTCCACTTACAAATAGCTAAGAGTCCAAAAAAAAACTTTTATATCTATTTTTCTAATGTTGAATTCATTAAACAGGACAAAGGATTCACTGTTTCTCATATGCCTATTCAGCAACAACTAAGGCAAGAACAATGCTCTCAGCTTGAAATCCAATCTGCAAAATATTCTCTCATTGCTAACAATTATTACACAATCAAGTTCTGTATTTTAATATTTTTCCGAATCTGATATTTCGTCAAGTAGTGCTTGACCAAGCCCCTTGGGCCAAATCGCAGCCGAGGCGTGATACTTTATCCTGAACTTAGGCAGAACAGTTCTAGATCAATTGGAAGAATCTTACAGGAGGTTCGGTTCGAGAAAGGGAAACTCTATAGCTTCTCCGGTATTTTCCTTCCCTTGTTGTACTGTTATTCATGAGTCAGGATTTTTGCCACAAAAAGTTTAACGAAACTGTAAATTTCAGCTTGGGTTAAAATCAGTGAAGGAAGTGAAAATGTTGCTCTTCTCTTTAGAACTACCCGTGGCAAATTGATGCGGGGTGGAAATGTTATAGCTAAGCATGGATGTTGGTCTTTGCTAAAAGGCGGCCTAATCGCAGATAATTCTGGCCTTGTTTACATCCTTTTGCAGGTGAAAAATACATCACAATTTCAACTATTTTGTTTCAAATTAATTTTTAATGAATACTCCGTGATCAATGTATCGTTTTCTCAATGCAGTGCAAGAACCGTGAAGTCAAGATATGGGTCGAAGATGTCTCACTGCAAGAACTGACAATGAAGCAATGGAAGTCCCAGCAGGATAAAATCATTGACAAGGTAAAAAAAATGTCTTTACTAATTTTACCTTTCCCCAAAAAGGCAGACAGTTTCAGAATTCAAGTAATGCTATAGGTACGAAAAACGAAGGTGAAATTGAAGGCGATTTATGCCAATACCACTGCAGCAAGAGGAGCTATAATCTCAATCAAGCAAATAAAATCATACTTCCCATTTGGCTGTGCAATAAATCATCATATCCTCACAAGCAAAGAATATCAGCATTGGTTCGTTTCGAGATTCAAGTTCACAACATTCACCAACGAAATGAAATGGTACAGCACAGAGGCAAAAGAGGGATTAGAAAACTACACAGTCCCGGATTCCATGCTCCAATTTGCCAAAAAGAATGGCATAAAGGTTAGAGGTCACAACATATTGTGGGACAACCCAAACGAACAGCCTCTATGGACTAAAAAACTCGATACCCATGAATTATGGGCTGCAGCAATTCGAAGAGTTGATTCGGTAACTAGGAGATACTCGAGGCGAGTAATAGGATGGGATGTTATGAATGAGAATTTGCATTGGAACTTCTTCGAGTCTAAATTTGGGGATAATGTATCGGCTGAAGTTTATGCTAGGGCTTCTCGGATTGATCCTCGAACGAGAATGTTTATGAATGAGTTTAATACAATTGAATATAGTTCAGATGAAACTGCCAGTCCTGGGAATTATATTAGGAAACTTGAAGAGATTCTTTCATATCCAAGAAACAAAGGAATGAAGTTAGGAATTGGATTGCAAGGACATTTCGGGTCTGGTCAGCCGAATCTTGTCTATATGAGGTCTGTTTTGGATTTTTTTAGGGCAACAAAAGTGCCTGTTTGGCTAACAGAAGTCAGCCTTGACATAGGCCCAAATCAGGTAAAATTATCGCTTAATTTTGAAGAAACCGATAAACTTAAGTTTTTTTTAATGAATGCTTATATATATATATATATATATATATATATATATATATATATATATAAGATTACTCTTGTTCTCAAGGTGAGATCAGGAGCCGTAAAAATCAGTTACATGAGAGTATCAAATTCGGGCAATTTGTTTATTTAAAGGTTGAGCTCGGTAGAAAGCCGACTCCATTTATTAAAGAAAAGAATAAACAAAAAACATCTCAGGGATGTTACAAAAAATGTTTTTGCAACATAGTACAAAAATAATGGACTAAAAGTTCCATTCACAACATAATGAATCCTAAACATCTAAAGATCCTTAGCAAAATAAGTTGCGGGAAGAAGTTCTCCGTGATGCACCATAATCAGTCCCTGCGAGAAGGCTAAGAGGATTAGTCCTAATGGATGTGAGGTCATGCAAGACCGAGACATCAAAACATCTAACCGTCGATTCAAACGAGATCCAAACCGATAAAAGAAACACATTCCAAGGAGAACTGTTGTAGACCAAGGAAAAAAACCATTCTGAAGATCGAAGCTGTTAAACTTGCGATCACTACTGCCTGAAAAAGGCACCTCCCCGAGCAAACGGTGAGACGCCATAGGACAGGTATATGACTAAGAATTAGCCAAAGCCGCCGCACCTTAACGCATCAAAGAAGGAGATGCGATCCTGTTTGTTGAAAAATGGCCGACAAAACCGCCAGTAGAAGTGGGATGACCATCCAAGGAGCTATCGAGCATTGACCCCCAGTCGCGCCATCCAAACAGAACCTTAGATGAATCAGGACGCCACCAAGTCGCCTAGACGCCTTCTTGTTAAAACCCCGCCAAACGCTGGAGAAAAACAGAATCCTAGCCACAAGGTCTGTAGCTATAGGATCAAATCGATTAGATGCCGGTGAAACCCTAGATGCCGAAAATCAGAACCGTAGACGCCGGTGAAACCAGGCAAAACGCTAGTGAACTAGTCGCTGAAAAATCAAGCCGGCTAGGGTTCAGGAGAGAACCCTAGCCGCCTTCGCTCCTCTCATCTCCCGTCGAAGGACGAACAGACTAGACTCTGGTGGAATGATAAAAACTGGCAAAACGCCGTTGGGATCAGGGCACCACCTAGTCGCCGTCTTGTCGAAACCTGGCCAAACGCGGTGGAAAATAAAACCCTAGCCACAATCACGAGGTCTGCTGATGTGGGATTTAATGTTCAAATTATTAAACTTAATGTGATAAAAAATAATGGAAAAAAGGGTCAAAAATAGCCAACCACCTAAATTGGACTTTGAAAAAAATTGGTATTTATAGGATTTGTTAGTTGGATTTTGTGAAAAATTAAAGTAAGTTGTTAAACCTAAATTTGAATTTTGTAATAGATTGAATTATTGAGAAAATGATAGGGCAATTGCAGAATTCATCAAATGCCTATATAAGGCAATGTAATTTGCTATTTTAAAGAGTGTAAGAGAGTGAAAAATAATAAGAGTTTATGAGTGTATTGTAATAAAATTAGTGTGTGAATTACTCATGTTTATGTTTTAAGCATTTTCTTGCTTGATTATTTTCCTCTTCCATCCAACAAAGTGGTACCAGAGCCATTTCGTATCCAATCCTCTTCCCAAAAATCCCCGAGTGAAAAAGTCGAGTTTAAAGAGTTTCAGAAGCAGCCCAGAAAGTGTTGCAATAGGCTGTCAGAAGTGTTGCAAAAAAATTGCAGAAAGTGTCGCAGTTAGCATAAAGTGTCGCCAATACTCAAAAAAGTTGCAATAGCCTCTGTTCTTCCTTTCTGGAAAATTTTCAAGTTCATCTAAAATTGCGAGGAAATATTTTCCCTTGCTGTTCTCCTTGCAAAATCTGTCTGAAGCTATAGCGACGTACCAAAGTGTCGCAATAGAATCAAAAGCATTGCAATAACCCCTATACTCTTTGAAACAAATTTTCCTTTACAAAAATGAATCCCAACAGTGTTTCCTTAATTTTTCCTCAACTTACAAAAACCAATTACAAAAATTAGTGTATCAAGATGAAGCCATTCTAGGATCCCAAGATGTTTGGGATATTGTTGAAAAAGGCTACGAAGTCCCAGCTGCAGATGCACAACTGTCGCAAGCTGAAAAGGACAGTTTGCATAAGAGTCGTCGTAATGACCAGAAGGCTCTTAGTATCATCCATCAAGAGTTAGATGATGTATGTTTGAGAAGGTGGCAGAAGCGAGCACCTCCAAGCAAGCTTGGGATATACTACGAGTTTCTCTTCAAGGAGAGGAGAAAGTACAAAAAGTTCGGCTCCAAATGTTGAGAGGAGAGTTCGAGATGATAAAGATGAAGGAGATAGAAGTGATTGTAGATTACTCCTCACGATTAAAATCTGTCGCTAACCAAATGCGGCAATATGGAGAAAAGCTTGAAGAATCCAGGGTTATTGAAAAACTTCTAAGGTCACTACTACCAAAGTTTGACTACGTAGTAGTGGCAATAGAAGAATCTCGGGATATAAGTAAAAT
Organism: Euphorbia pulcherrima; assembly: GCA_947683365.1. Classification (NCBI taxonomy): domain Eukaryota; kingdom Viridiplantae; phylum Streptophyta; class Magnoliopsida; order Malpighiales; family Euphorbiaceae; genus Euphorbia; species Euphorbia pulcherrima. Next base: position 3,183,757 of record CANTUS010000010.1, read on the forward strand.
GACTGTCGATGAAGTAGTTGGCTCATTACAAGCACGTGAGGAGAGACTAAATAGACAAAGAGAAGAGTCTGTAGAACAAGTCTTCGTAGCAAAGGTTTTAGTCAAAGGTAAAAGTAGCCAGGATTCTAGCCACTACGGACGAGGACGTGGTAGAGGCCGTGGAGGAAATGGAAGAGGAAGAGGACGTGGCAGAAATCAACCATTCGGTAGAGGTGAAAATAATAATGGAGATAATCAGTCCATACGAGGCAGAGGTCGCGGTCATGGACGTGGATGAGGAAGAGGAAACTAGAGGCATAATGATAGACGTGACAAGTCCAATGTTCAATGCTACAATTGCTCGAGATATGGCCACTATACAGCAGAATGTCGGAGCCCACCAAAGCAAACAGAGGAAATAGGGAACTACATTCTAAAAGAGGACGTAACCACACGGTATTACTAACCCGTGAAGGTGAATACAGTCAAGAAAATAACATATGGTATCTTGATAATGGTGCAAGTAACCATATGTGTGGAGATAAGAAAATGTTTGTAGAGCTGGACCAGTCATTCAGTGGTAATGTTGTTTTTGGGGGTTCCTCAAGAGTTCCTATTCAAGAAAAAGGAACTATTCTTATTCGTTTAAAGAATGGAGAGCACCAATTAATCAGCTATGTTTATTACGTTCTAAACATGAAAAGCAACATTTTAAGTTTGGGACAACTGCTGGAGAAATATTACAAAATTCACATGGTGAACCGAAAGTTGGTGCTGTTAAACGAAAAGAATGAGCTGCTAGCTAGTGTACCAATGTCAAAAAATAGAATGTTCACTCTCAACATCAAGACGGATGTAGCAAGATGCTTAAAAGCTTGCGTGAAAGAATCTGATTGGCTTTGGCATTTGAGATTCGGTCATCTCAATTTTGGAGGGTTAAAATTGCTAAGCCAGAAGAAGATGGTGCATGGTCTTCCGCTGATTAATAAACCCCATCAGCTTTGTGAAGGATGTCTTGTTGGAAAACATTCTAGAACTAGTTTTCCAAAAGAGTCCATGTCAAGAGCAAAGGCTCCCCTTGAGCTTATTCATGCCGATGTCTGCGGACCAATGACACCAGTATCATTGGGAGGCAACAAATATTTCTTGCTATTCATTGATGATTATAGCAGAAAGACGTGGGTTTATTTTCTGAAAGAGAAATCAGAAGTTTTTGAAGTATTTAAAAAGTTTAAAGCTATGGTGGAAAAAGAAAGTGGCTATTACATCAAAGCTTTAAGATCCGACAGAGGGGGAGAATTCACGTCAAATGAATTCAAAAGATTCTGAGAGCATTAAGGAATCCGTCATTTCTTATTAGTCTTGAGATCGCCTCAGCAAAATGGTGTTGTTGAACGAAAGAATAGAACCGTGATGGATACGGTGAGGAGCATGTTAAAGAGCAAGAATTTGCCTAAATAGTTGTGGGCAGAAGCTGTTGATTGTACTGTCTACATCTTGAACCGATCTCCAACAACAAGTGTGTTGGATATTAGACCCCCAAGAAGCATGGAGTGGGAGAAAGCCTAATATCTCTCATTTTCATATTTTTGGGAGTGTTGCATATGTTCATATTGAGGATGAAGAAAGGAGAAAGCTGGATGATAAAAGCAAAAAATACTTGTTCGTGGGATATTCAGAATTTTCAAAAGGTTATAAGATGTTTGATCCTGACACAAGGAAGACGATCATCAGTAGGGATGTGGCTATTGACGAGGAAGCAATTTGGGAATGGAATAATGACAAGCAGAAGAATTACAGTTTTTATCCTTTCACCATGGATGAAAACAATGATCGAGATGTGGAGGAGCCAGGCAAAGCATCGACATCATATAGTCCCATTCCAATTGCATCTCCAGGACACGATGATGATGAAAGTCAAAGTCCAAGAGAAAGACCTATAAAATTTTGTCTTGTTGAAGATCTTTATGATGCAACTAGAGAGCTCAATGAAGAATTGACTCTTTATTGTCATCTTATTGGTAGTGAACCTATTGATGTTGAAGAAGCTATGAAAGATGAGAAATGGAGAAAAGCCATGGAGGAGGAGATCAATTCAATTGAGAAAAACAAGATGTGGGAGTTGACCAAACTTCTAGCTGATAAAAAGCCCATTGGAGTCAAATGGGTGTTCAAGGCAAAGAAGGATGCAAATGGAGAAATCGTTCGACATAAAGCGAGGCTAGTCGCAAAGGGATATAGTCAAAAACCCAGTATTGACTATAATGAAGTATTTGCACCAGTAGCAAGAATGGAGACTATCAGACTAGTGATCTCAGTCGCTGCCCAAAATGGATGGAAGATCCACCAAATGGATGTAAAGTCAGCATTTCTGAACGGATACTTGGAGGAAGAGATCTATGTCCAACAACCACCTAGTTACATTATCAAAGGTCATGAACGAAAAGGGTTGAAGCTGAAGAAGGCATTGTATGGACTTAAGCAAGCACCGAGAGCTTGGAACAGTCGCATCGACAAATACTTTTGCGAGAATGCCCACACGAGTATGCCTTGTACGTGAAAGTGAAAGGTGGAGACATATTACTTGTTTGCTTATATGTGGACGATCTCATATTTACCGGAAACAATCCTCAAATGTTTAATGATTTCAAGAAGACGATGACTCGTGAATTCGAAATGACTGATATTGGCCTGATGTCGTACTATCTTGGCATTGAAGTGAAGCAAAGTGATGATGGAATTTTTATTTGTCAAAGTGGCTTCGCCAAAGAGATCTTGAGGAAATTTAAGATGGAAAATTGTAACCCTGTCAGCACTCCGGCCGAATGTAGTTTAAAATTGACCAAGGATGAAAATGGAGTCAGGGTGAACCCAACAATTTTTCGAAGTTTGATCGGGAGTCTCAGATACCTCACGTGCACAAGGCCAGATATCCTATATGCAGTTGGACTAGTGAGCAGATACATGGAAGAACCGAAGGAGTCTCATTGGAATGCAGCGAAAAGAATACTCCGCTATGTTAAAGGTACAACTAATTTTGGATTGCATTATTCAAAATCTGACAAATTCAAATTAGTTGGCTACAGCGATAGTGATTGGGCTGGTGATAAAAATGACCGAAAAATTACAAGCGGGTTTGTATTTTTTCTCGGTAACACGGCATTTACTTGGAGTTCAAAGAAGCAACCTATAGTGATGTTGTCAACATGTGAAGCTGAATATGTTGCTGCAACATCATGTGTGTGTCATGCAATATGGCTGAGAAGACTATTAACGGAACTTCAAATGACGCAACATGATCCAACGAATATTTTTGTCGATAACAAATCGGCATTGGCATTGGCGAAAAATCCTGTCTTCCATGGTCGAAGCAAACGCATCGATACAAGGTATCATTTCATTCAAGAGTGTATTGAGCAGAAGGAAGTCACATTGAAGTATGTCAAAACACAAGATCAGATAGCGGACATCTTTACGAAGCCATTGAAGTATAACGTGTTCAATCAATTGCGAGCGTTATTGGGAATAACGGATGATTAAGTTTACGGGGGAATGTTCAAATTATTAAACTTAATGTGATAAAAAATAATGGAGAAAAGGGTCAAAATTAGCCGCCACCTAAATTGGACTTTGAAAAAAATTGGTATTTGATAGGATTTGTTAGTTGGATTTTGTGGAAAATTAAAGTAAGTTGTTAAACCTAAATTTGAATTTTGTAATAGATTGAATTATTGAGAAAATGATAGGGCCATTGCAGAATTCATCAAATGCTATATAAGGTAATGTAATTTGCTATTTTAAAGAGTGTAAGAGAGTGAAAAATAATAAGAGTTTATGAGTGTATTGTAATAAAATTAGTGTGTGAATTACTCATGTTTATGTTTTAAGCATTTTCTTGCTTGATTATTTTTCTCTTCCATCCAACATTTAACAGATCAGACGCCGGTGGAAACCTGGCCAAACGCCGGTGAAAACTAGTCGCCGATTGTCAGGGCGGCTAGGGTTCAGGAGAGAACCCTAGCCGCCTCCTCTTTGAAAGCTTTCTCAAGAAAGGCTCAGCAGAATTCGGGCAATTAAACTTATGTAATCTTCACCAAATTTTTTTTTTTGACAGGAAAAGTATTTAGAGCAGATTCTGAGGGAAGGATATTCTCATCCTGCAGTTCAAGGAATTATAATGTTTGCTGGACCGAAAATAGCAGGATTTAACGGCACAGTTTTAGCAGACGAAAATTTCGACAAGACTCCAGTTGGAAATATTGTTGATAAGCTGATTTCCGAGTGGAGAGTTCGGGATTTGGAAGTTGTTGCTGATACCAATGGATTTGCAAAAATTTTACTCTTTCAGGGAGATTATGAATTTTCAGTCAAACATCCAGCCACTAAGAAACAATTAGTTACCTTGATTTACAAGGTCAGGAAGAAAAAATTGCAACAAGTTGTCAATTTAGTTATTTCTGATTAAGCTTAAAATATGCTTTTACTTTTATATTATACAATGAGTGTTGGAGATATTGGAGACGTTTCGGAGACTATATATACTATTAGATTGCAGCAAATTATCAATTTAGTTATTTCTGATTACGCATTTGGAGATTTTGGAGACATTTTTTAGACCATTTTTTATGAAATAAATTTGAATTGGTACATGATATTTCTGACTAGTATGTGCATCAAAAAATTGCACTAAGTTTTCAATTTAGCTCCACATCAAAAGTTTCTCTGGGACTCAGATTTGAGCCTCAACTCCGGTTGAGTCAATTACATAGAAAAGTAACCCACTTAAATGAGTTGGAATTCCATAGTCAACTTCAATTTATAAGGATTCAAATCTGCTGCGTGCGAAAATTATATATGGTATCGGGTATTTAATACCCTTCTTAAATTCAACGGTTGAGTATTTATGAGAGTGCATTTATTTATTCTTTCATCTTAATTAAATGGTCACTCATGAATACCCGGTACCATATATAAAACCCCCCAATTGTGTCTCCCCTACCATGTCTCCTATTCATATTTTGCCATGTGTTAGACACTTAGGAGAGAGAAACAAAAAAATAGTAAAGAAAAATTGAATAAAATAACACATGACAAAATATGAATAAGAGACATGGAATGAAACTCATAATTGGGGATACCAGATTTGAATCCAATTTATAATACCCTTATTTTATCAAATGACCTATAATTATCATTTAGCCTTTTCTATATGCATTTCTCGTTTTTATAAAATTTTTCAGTTATCTAATTAACTCAAAAACAACGTACCATAAATATATCGATAATTTCTTTTTTGAATGCGTACGCAAAACATTGTCTATCACACTACAAGAAAATTGCTGAATTGCGTCGACAAATAGGATCAACAAAATTTTCGTCTCTAGTTGCGACGAGATGGCATCAACTTAGTGTCGAAAAATGCTATAAAAATTTTGGTGATAGATTGATACAGATTACCGACGATATAGCGTTGACAGATTTAGAGACGACTCTTGTAGACGCTATTAGAGGCAAATTAGCATCAACTTTTCATTTTGAGAGAATTTTAGCATCAGAAAAATTACCGTCTCTAAATTTTATTATTAAAATTTATTCTAATTAGCTTTTTTTGACGCTATGTGGACGCAGGATAGTGTGTAAATATTCATTGTTTGATTCCCAATCTGTTCCTATCGTCATTTTTCTATGGTTTAGGGTATTTTTTCCATAATTACTCCGCTCACTCCTCCCGCCGCCGTTGTTCATCTCGCCACTGCCGCTGCTCCTCTCGCCGATCTCCACTACTGCTCACCGCCTCTGTTGTTCATCTCGCCACTGTCGCTGCTCCTCTCGCCGATCTCGACTACTTCTCACCGCCGCCGTTGTTCATCTCGCCTCTGTCGCTGCTACTCTCGCCGATCTCCACCACTGCTCATCGCCGCCGCTGCCCGTCGGTCATTCCGCCTCTTCTCATTCCACCGCTGCTCCTCTCGCCGCTCATTCTACCTCTTCTCATTCCACCATTGCTCCTCTCGCCGCTCATTCCACCTATGCTCATTCCGTAATTACTCCTCTGACCTAATCTACAATTTTCACCTATCTCTACCAATTCAACCTGCCATATCAATGTTCGAATCCCTAATTTCATTCCATCTCTTTTTCATTCATTGAAATCCTTATCGTTAAGCTCTTCTCTGTTATGAGGTACGTTTCTGCTCTTTGAACTTGAGATTCATCTACTGTATTATTCATATGAATGAAACACCTCGAATTGCCGGTCCTTTCATAGTATTTACTTTTCTTTGCTCAAGTGGTGCTTCTATTCCTGCCTTAATCATAACATTAGGCAAGTAAAATTTACTTGCTTTTGCTTTGGTAGTAATCGCTTTATGAGTCTTTTTGGAATGGTGAAAGGTCAAGAGATTATTTATGAATTAAATGGATTATGTGTACTGAATTGAGGTACCAGTATCATTTTAATGGCTGTTATTTTCCTCATTTTATTATGTAATGACAGCTCTGTGCCAAACACATTGATTGCTTGAGGTGTTTTTCTAGTTAGAGACTTGTATGTGATTATGTGTTAATTTTGATTATGTGGTTGTTAATGCTCAGGGGAGTAATATAATACTGTGAAACTAGTTGAATCAATTATTGATGCTAAGAAGGCAAAAGGTTCGGCAAAGGAGAGGTAATTAACTTTCTTATAATTAGAGGCTTTAATTGGTGCATATAAATGTATCGAATTGAGAAATGTTGTGCATAAGTCTAGATCATATGGAGTCAGGAATGTTTCCTAAAAAGCAATGTGTTTTTGAAATTTGAAATGATTGGGATTGGACTGCATATCAAAGCTTCCATTACATTTTTATGTTCTAAATAAGTTGCTGCTAAAGTATATGAAAGCATTGCTATATTATTTCAAGGTTCCACGATTTCACTTGGTGGACTTGTGTATCTATTATATGTTGGGGATAAATTTGACTTAATGAATCAAGGAAGAGGAAATAAAAATGAATCAAAGCTTAAACACAAAAGGATTTTGATTGAAACTTTGAGCTTTATATATTATAAAGTTTGCTCTCTTTTTTTCCTTTGCTCACACTCTAATTGCCTTACTTTTTTTCACTCTCCTCATCTGATACAACAAATTGAAACCTATATATAGTGATTGTGAATCACAAAATTGAGAAATTTCAGCCCATCATGATGAATTGTCACCCATAAAGTCACTTGCAATTTTGATGTTTGCCGATCATGATGAATTGCCACCCAAATTAATATATTTGCTGCCCATACACAACTTACAAATTAATGATGAGTTGCCAACCATATCTTCCCTTTCCTTTATCATTTTCATTTTTTTCTTATTAAGTTTAATATTTCAACACTCCCCCTTAAACTTAATTCTTTATTATTCCCAACAATGCTCGTAGCTGGCTAAACACTTTATACTTCAGTGGCTACGTAAAGATGTCCGCAATTTCATCTTGCATTTTCACGTATTTCAATGTGACTTCCTTTTGCTCAATGCACTCTCTGATAAAATGAAATCTCGTGTCGATGTGTTTACTTTGATCTTGAAACACTGGATTTTTTGCTAACGCCAGGGCTCACTTGTTATCGACAAAAATATCGGTTGGATCATGTTGTGTCATTTGAAGTTCCTTCAATAATCGACGTAGCCATATCGTATGACATACACACGAGGTTGCAGCTACATATTTAGCTTCACAGGTTGACAACGTCACAATTGGTTGCTTCTTTGAACTTCATGTGAACGCGGTGTCACCAAGAAAAAATACGAATCTGCTAGTGCTTTTTCGGTCATTTTTATCTCCAACCCAATTACTATCACTGTAGCCAACTAATTTGAATTCGTCAGATTTTGAAAAATGCAATCCAAAATTAGTTGTACGTTTAACATAGCGGAGTATTCTTTTTGCTGCATTCCAGTGAGATTCCTTTGGTGCTTCCATGTATCTGCTCATTAATCCAACTGCATACAAAATATCTGGCCTTGTGCATGTCAAGTATCTAAGACTCTCGATCAGACTTCGAAAAATTATCGGGTTTACCCTGATTCCATCTTCATCCTTGGTCAATTTTATACTGCATTCAACCGGAGTACTGACGGGGTTGCAATTTTCCATTTTGAATTTCTTCACTATCTCCTTATCAAAGCGACTCTGACTAATAAAGATGCCATCATCATTCTAATTCACTTCAATGCCGAGATAGTATGACATCAAGCCAATGTCAGTAATTTCAAATTTGCGGGTCATCGTCTTTTTGAAATCTTCAAACATTTGAGGGTTATTTCCAGTAAAAATAAGATCATCCACGTACAAGCAAAGAAGTACCATGTCTTCATCTTTCACTTTCACATACAAGGCATACTCATATGGGCATTTGACAAATCCATTTTCTTGAAAATATTTGTCAATGTGACTGTTCCAAGCTCTTGGTTCTTGCTTTAGTCTGTATAGTGCCTTCTTCAGTTTTAGCACTTTTTCTTCATGGCCTTTGACGATGTAACCCGGCAGTTGTTGGATATAAATTTCCTCCTCGAAGTATCCATTGAGAAATGCTGACTTCACATCCATTTGGTGGATACTCCATCCATTTTGGGTAGCAACTGAAATCACCAATCTGATCATCTCCATTCTTGCTACTGGTACAAATAATCATAGTCCATACCGAGTTTTAAACTAGATCCCTTTATGAGTAGCCTCGCTTTTATGTCAAATGATTTCTCCATTTGCATCATTCTTTGCTGTGAACACCCATTTGACTCCAATGGGCTTTTCATCTGCTGGAAGTTTGGTCAACTCCCATGTCCCATTCTTCTCAATTGCTTGGATTTCCTCATCCACGGCTCTTCTCCAGTTTTTATCTTTCATGGCCTCTTCAGCATCAATAGGCTCACTAACAATGAGATGTCAGTAAAGAGTTAATTCTTCATTGAGCTCTCTAGTTGCATTTTAAAGATCTTCAACAAGACAAAATTTTCTAGGTCTTTATCTTGGACTTTGACTTTTATCATCATCGTGTCCTGGAGATGCGTTGGAATGGGACTATATGACGTCAATGTTTGCCTGGCTCCTCCATATATCGATCATTGTTTTCATCCATGGTGAAAGGATAAAAATTGTAATTCTTCTGCTTGTCATTATTCCATTCCCAAATTGCTTCCTCGTCAATAGTCACGTCCCTAGTGATGATAGTCTTTCCAGTATTAGGATCAAACATCTTGTACCCTTTGGAAAATTCAGAGTATCCCACGAACAAGTGTTTTTTTGCTTTTATCATCCAGCTTTCTCCTTTCTTCATCCACAACATGAACATGTGCAACACTCCCAAAAACACGAAAATGAGAGATAGTAGGCTTTCTCCCACTCCATGCTTCTTGGGGTGTCATATCTGAAATACTTGTCATTAGGGATCAGTTTAAGATATAAATTGCACAACCAACCGCCTCTGCCCATAACTCTTTGGGAAAATTTTCACTCTTCAGCATGCTTCTCACCATATCCATCACCGTTTAGTTCTTCTTTCCACAACACCATTTTGTTATGGCGATCATGGGACTTATAGGAAATGACGAATTCCATGGTGCTCACAAAATCCTTTGAATTCATTTGAAGTGAATTCTCCCCCTCTGTCGGATCTTAAAGCTTTGATGTAATAGCCACTTTCTTTTTCCACCACAGCTTTAAACTTTTTGAATGCTTCAAAAACTTCTGATTTCTCTTTCAAAAAATAAACCCACGTCTTTCAGCTATAATCATCAATGAATAGCAAGAAATATTTGTTGCCTCCCAATGATACTAGTGACATTGGTCCGCAAACATCGGCATGAATAAGCTCAAGGGGAGCCTTTGCTCTTGACATGGACTCTTTTGAAAAACTAGTTCTGGAATGTTTTCCAACAAGACATCCTTCACAAAGCTGATGGGGTTTATTAATTAGCGGAAGACCATGCACCATCTTCTTCTGGCTTAGCAATTTCAACCCTCCAAAGTTGAGATGCCCAAATCTCAAATGCCAAAGCCAATCCGATTGTTTGATGCAAGCTTTTAAGCATCTTGCTACATCAGTCTTGATGTTGAGGGAGAACATTCTATTTTTTGACATTGGCACACTAGCTAGCATCTACTTCTTTTCGTTTAACAGCACCAACTTTCGGTTAACCATGTGAATTTGGTAATTTTTCTACAACAATTATCCCAAACTTAAATTGTTGCTTTACATGAATAGAACGTAATAAACATTGCTGATGAATTGGTGCTCTCCATTCTTTAAACGAATAAGAATAGTTCCTTTTCCTTGAATTGGAACTTTTGAGGAATCCCCAAAAACAACATTACCACTGAATGACTAGTCCGGCTCTATGAACATTTTCTTATCTCCACACATATGGTTACTCACACCATTATCAAGATACCATATGTTGTTTCCTTGACTGTATTCACCTTCACGGGTTAGTAATACCATGTCGGTTATGTCCTCTTCTTGAATGTTGTTCATCATTTCCTCTGTTTGCTTCGGTGGGCTCCGACATTTTGCTGCATAGTGGCCATATCTGGAGCAATTATAGCATTGAACATTGGACTTGTCACGTCCAACATTTTACCTCCAGTTTCCTCTTCCTCGTCCACGTCCTTGACCTCCGCTTCTTGTGGACTGATTATCTTTGTTATTATTATCACTTCTCTCATGTTGTTGAAATTTGCCACGTCCTCTTCCTCTTCCGTTTCCTCCACGACCTCTACCACGTCCTCTTCCGTAATGGCTAGAATCCCGACTACTTTCACCTTTGACTGAAACCTTTGCTGCCGATACTTGTTCTATAGACTCTTCTCTTTGTCTGGTTAGTCTCTCCCCACGTGCTTGTAATGAGCCAATTACTTCATCAATGGTCATTTTACTTATATCCCGAGATTTCTCTGTTACCACTACTACGTAGTCAAACTTTGGTAGGAGTGACGTTAGAAGTTTTTCAACAACCCTGGATTCTTCAAGCTTTTCTCCATATTACCGCATTTGGTTGGCGATAGATTTTAATCGTGAGGAGTAATCTACAATCACTTCTGTCTCCTTCATCTTCCCCATCTCGAACTCTCCTCTGAACATTTGGAGCCGAACTTTTTGTACTTTCTCCTCTCCTTGAAGAGAAACTCGTAGTATATCCCAAGCTTGCTTGGAGGTGGTCGCTTCTGCCACCTTCTCAAACATAACATCATCTAATCCTTGATTGATGATACTAAGAGCCTTCTGGTCAGTACGATGACTTTTATGCAAACTTTCCTTTTCGGCTTGCGACAGTTGTGCATCTGTAGCTAGGACTTCATAGCCTTTTTCAACAATATCTCAAACATCTTGGGATCCTAGAATGACTTTCATCTTGATACACCAATTTTTGTAATTGGTTTTTGTAAGTCGAGGAAAAATAAAGGAAACACTGTTGAAATTCATTTCTGTACAGGAAAATTTTTTTCAAAGCGTACAGGGGCTGTTGCAACACTTTTGGGTCTATTGCAACACTTTGGTGCGTCGCTATAGCCTTCAGACTGATTTTGCAAGGATAGCAGCAAGGGAAAAATTTCCTTGGAATTCTGGATGAACTTTTGCAACGAAAAAATTTTCCAGAAAAAATTATTTTCTAGGCGTACAAGGCTACTGCAACGGTTTTGAGTATGAGGCAACACTTAAAGCGTAATGCGACATTTTGTAAATTTTGCGCAACGCTTTGTACTGCCTTTTGCAACACTTTTCTAGACAGCATCAGATTTCTGAAACTCGATCTTTTTTCACTCGAAATTTTTTCGGGAAGACAATTAGACACGAAATGGCTCAAGAACGAACCTCCGCTCTGATAACACTTTGTTGGGGATAAATTTGACTTAATGAATCAAGGAAGAGGAAGTAAAAATGAATCAAAGCTTAAACACAAAAGGATTTTGATTGAAACTTTGAGCTTTATATATTATAAAGTTTGCCCTCTTTTTTTCCTTTGCTCACACTCTAATTGCCTTACTTTTTTTCACTCTCCTCATCTGATACAACAAATTGAAACCTATATATAGTGATTGTGAATCATAAAATTGAGAAATTTCAGCCCATCATGATGAATTGCCACCCATAAAGTCTCTTTGATGTTTGCCCATCATGATGAATTGCCACCCATAAAGTCACTTGCAATTATGATGTTTTCCCATCATGATGAATTGCCACCCAAATTAATATATTTGCTGCCCATATACAACTTGAAATTAATGATGAGTTGCCAACCATATATTCCCTTTCTTTATCATTTTCATTTTTTTCTTATTAAGTGTAATATTTCAACATCATAGACTCTAAGCTATATTACTAGATAGCCTACTATAATGTTTACTAACTCAAACATGTAAACATATCATATTAAGTTGTTGTGTGATGAACTGTAAAATTAGTTTAGTTATGGTGTGGCTTAGCTTAGGTTGTCTGTTTTTTTATCTCACTATCTCAACTTACTAAGAGAGTTATTACTTTGCAAGATATTTGGTTCCTAACTAACTGGTGAATTTTGTTTATTTAGTCAATCATAAAAGTCACAATTGAACACCAAATTTGCTGTTAAAATTCATGATTTCCAGACAGAGGGAAGGTATGAGAAATACTACAATCAAATGGAAGAAGTTGTTTTGGCCTTTGAAGAAGTACTAGGTTCAGGTGCGGCCAAACCTTATACTGCTCTAGCTATACAAGCAATGTCGAGGCATTTCTGCAATCTAAGAGATGCCATTCTGGCTCAATCCAAGGCAGCCAGTCAAAAATTTTCACCCAAAGTTAGTACAGGAATGGCTCGTCTTAGCCTGGCTGATAAGGAGAGTGGAAATAACAGGATTTCTCTTCATCAGCTTGGAGTGATTAGCACCCAAATGCAAGGTTGGAGACCCATCAGAGGCTTGCTTGAAACTTCTGTAACTATTCTCCGCACTTGACTTTTCCAGCATTTTTCGCACCCGTGAGTTCTTACAAATAAATCATATGATATATTGAAGCTCTGTTCTTTTAAACTTATAATCCATTCAGTTCAGTATAGCTCAGTACTTATAAGTACTTCATACATTAAAAACAGGTATCCGAATTCCTACTCAAAAATCTTGGATGACTTTATGGTTTACAACGTAAATTATTGCTTAGATAACGTGCTAGGTTCCATTTCAGTCAGCTTCTACTAAATTTGGTCTTAAATAATGACATTTATATTTATGTGTAATAGTTATACATATAATTTCATGTATCCTGTTGCAGTTCTTGTTCTTTAAGTTTTAGAAATCCATTTCATCATATGCATGTTTGGTAGTACTTACATTGGATTTTTTGTTTCTTAATATAAAGTTTATTAGGTGTTTGAATGGAGAATTCAATGCATTTGCTGGAAGCTCTTTATCAATATACTCCTCAAGTATGTCCTAGGTCTGTTGAAAAGGTCCTTTAGATTGGTGGGATGACTTCTTTAGGAAAATTAATGGTATGTTATTCTTGGTTATTTCTTTATTTTCTTTATTATTTCTTTTTCATTTTTGTTTTGTATTTTGATATTGTTATTGTTGATCATCTGTGGGATGCAATGTTTGATAGGTGTAAGATGATTGAATTCGGCAGCGGAGTATAATGTAATTTTAGTTCAATATCAGTGGCTTTACACTTAATTGTTTGTTAGTGTTTTGGTGTTCATACATTGGTCCCTAAGCTGATTTTTGAGTAATCGTTCTTCCTAACATTATATTGTCTTAATGATATTGATAAAAAAAATTGAAATATAAGTTGATTCTTCTTGTTTGCTTTCAATTTCAAGTCATATATAAAATAAACATTATTAGTGTTTTCTTTAGTGCTTTTAATGGAACAATATTGTTGTCAGCTTAGTTTCTTCGTAATTAACATTACTTCTAGTCCTTTTTTCATTGGTTGTCTTAGCAGTAATGATGTCTCAACTGATATGAGAGCTCTCTTCAATCCAAAATTTTTTTAGCAAAAAAAATGACCCATGAAAATGGATGCCAAAAACCTGTTTTGTACCTGGTGTCAGTTAGCGTCCACATAGCGGCAACTATATTCACAATAGCGACAACAAAATTAGCGTCAACATAGCGTCGACAAATTAGCATCAACATAGCGTCGACGAATAGCGTCAACAAACTCGACTCTATTTAGCGTCAAACTGGAACTTATAACAGTTATTAGAAAGGAAATAGCGACAACAATGTTGTCGCTAAATTGCGTCGACAGTGAAAAATTCGACACTATTATTTAGCCTCGAGCGTTATAGCTTTGACATTTTTTTCGTCACGAAGTTGACGCTCTTGTTTATTTGGACGCAAATTCGATGCTATTCTTTTTTTAGCGACCAATTTTTGTCGACACTAATTTGAAGTATTTTTGTAGTGCACGATTTAACATGCATATTACGTACATATTACTTTGGAATTACAAAATTTTACTATGGTATAAAATTTGAATAGACAATTCATTCCTAACTTGCTAGCAAAAGTCGGCTTACATAAGAACATAAACTTCCATCAAGAGACTAGAGGAAGTTTAGATTCTCCCTACTCGAAGCCTCTCAAAATAGAGCCATTGAGATGTACCACACTTTCAAGATCTTACAAACAAGAAGGCGAATAAATGTTGCGATTAATGGATTCGACAAAATTAAATTGAGATCACTACACATATCGTTCAAGAAAAGTCTCTCAGTTATTGGTTTAAGAAAAGATATATTCTGGATATATAACTAAAAAGAAGAAGATGAAATGCTTTTAAAGTAGTTTCCATATATATATTTTTTATGATTCTTCCATATATTTGAATGTATATACACTTTAAATGTGTGTATATAAGGAAATTAAAAACAATAAAATGCTTTGATGTTTATCATTGTCTCATGCCAGCTACTTACATAAGGTAACATGGATGTTAACAACCTCCAAGGTATTGTATCCTAGTTTCCTTTAGTATTTTATGCATATCTGTTTTAAGCAGAATTGGTTGCATCATGTTGTTTAGATTCGGCTTGTACAATGTACATGCCAAGGCCCAGACTTTGAGGACTATCCTCACATTTCTAAAGAAACCTTTGAAGCTAGAGCCAATCAAAATTAGTCATCAATACGAATGTTTGTATTCAAATAAAGATTTCAACCAAGATGTAAGAAAGAAAAATTGTTTAGGCTTTAGTATATAGTACATGTATTTAATATAAGAACTTTTAATTAAATATATTTGTTCTACTGATTTCAAGAAGGGAGAGGCTAGAGGGAGAAGGTCTCCCTTCTCTCTAAAACCAAGGGGGGAGGGTCTCCCTCCTCTCTAACCAAGAGAGGAGGGTGTCCCTCCTCATTTAAAAACCCATACTATGAGTTAGGTTTTCAATCTTGTTTGAATATGGGTGAGAGTTCAGGCTTGTTTTTCAAGCTTTTTTTGAATATGGATGAATTTTCAAGCTTCTTTTTCAAGCTTTTATGAAAATGGGTTAGGTTATCAAGCTTGTTTTTCAAGTTTTCATCAATATGAGTTTGTTTTCAAGCCTATTCTTCAACATCTCCCCATCCTTCAACGGTTTTCATGTCAATTTTTGAAGCAAGAAAGGGGTGGATCTATCGGGAACAAGTTTTGGATGTCGCTGGGTCTACCATTGGCTACAACTTGTGCTAGTATAGGTTCAAATCCTATTGGTCGCAATTTTTCTCCCAACATCACCGGAGTCACATCAGTCAAAGGACCCATCTCAACACAAACTCCTTCTTGAAGGTATTCCTCTAACTCATTCCATGGGTCATAAACCAAAGTTTGTTTTCAAGCTTTGTTCTTCCTTGTTCGGACAGTTCGCCGACCAGCCGCACCTCCTACTGGAGGAAGTTCACCGATCCCCACTTGAGGTAGCACAATAGGTGTGGTTCCCTTTAGTTGGTGGTTTTCTCGCCATTTATGTGGCTTGTTTTATGATTTTGCTTCTCGTAGGCATTGTATTAATTAAGCTTCTAATAAGTTTCTTTTTCTTTTTTTTTCTTTTCTTTATGTTTTTGTACTTCTTTTCTTTTAATAATATTCAGGACTGAATTACCGGCCCTAACTTTTAATTAAAAAAAATACATTTGTCCTACTATTTTTCGAAATTTACAATAGCCCATTCTATTGAATTCGGGAAGTTTAGCCTAGGTAAATTTTCAAGTAAGTAGCATCTACAACTAGTCTAATGCGACCCCCATTTTTATGAGTCAAGCCAAATTAGTGAGTTGTAGCTGGAATCTCATTCCATTTGCATCGTTATACACTTTTGGTTATTGATTCAAGAAAAGAAATATTCTGGATATATAATCAACAAAAAAAGAAGAAGAAATGTTTTGGAAGTAGTTTCCATTTATATTTTTTATGAATCTTCCATATATTTGAATGTACATACGCTTTGGTTAGGTAAATATTTGTATAAAAGGAAATTAAATACAATAAAAATTCATAAAAAGGAAAGAAATATTAAATTTATATTCAAACCCTAAATGACAAATCGGCTATAAATACATCATATGAAACGCTTACCTCATAGCCGTGACAACTCTAAGAGAGAAAGATAGAGAATGATAGAAGCTTCTATTCTCAATCAAGAAGATGAAAGAAGCCAACCCTTTTCCCAAATATCACATGAAGAAATGCTGCCAAAAGGTATAGAATTTTGACCTTGCTCTTGGTTTTTTCATAATAAATCAAAAGAAACCTCAATAAATCTTGAATTAATTACAATTATCACGGTGAATTTTTCAATTAATTTTGTATAAAAACTTGATAAAGAAATCCGAATATGTTGATACAGATCTAGATAAGATATTCAATATCTTATAATTAAGTTTGTTGATGATTGATTAGAAATTAATTTGTTAGAAATTAAGTATCATCCTTATTTTTCCAATCAATATATCGGAATATATAGATATAGATCTAGCTAGGATGTTCATTGACATATAATTATGTATATGCTGATTATTTCAAATTAATTTTTTAGAAATCCAAATATTGAAGATTTTAGTGGTTCAACTGATGTTGAAGGTGTGAAAAGAATGCACAGTGTTGCCGGCGAAAAATCTACTGTAAAGAATGGAATGAAACCGAAGAATTGGATCTGTAACATAGATATTGTGATGTTGAATTCTCGGGTCAGTATTCAAAGAGAGTGTAGAACAAAGTTTCCAAGAGGAACCCTTCTGCAAGATTACATCAACAGCCTGAATCTAGGCCCGAAAATTGATGCTGTAGCTGCTGAACCACAAGGTGCTGAGGGTTGGAGAATAATCAGGATAATACCAACAGCAATCGTCTGGTTCTTAATGATAATCAAAATTATGAGACGGATTTTAATTTTGATGATCATATATAGTTGAAGATGGGTGTTGCAGCTTTGATTCTTTACTTGATGATGTTGATATGAAGAAGGAGATGGATTTGCTGGAGATGATTTCCCAGGCCGATATCTAAGAAGTAACGCCTCTAAACCTAGTTTTATCATATTAATATACATTTTTGGTTTTATCTTGTTGGTTATAATAATTAAGGATATCTTCTTGGAGAAATATAGGAAATTAATGTTAACTCAATGGTCTTTCCTTTGGGTTTATTTTGGTATTGTTGTCTTATGTTACATATGTATTGCATAAAACTCGGTATATGATATAAATGTAATCCATTGTGTTGTCTTTAACTCTTCACCATATCGAAAGGGTAACATTTTATACGTTTTTCTCATCGAACTGCTTCTTCAGTGATCTCTTTTAAAATATAGGGCTGCTCTTTATATCATAGGCTGAGCTATAGGGGTCATCCAATATAGGGGGCTTCATTGCGAAAGGGATTCTTTAAGCATGTCATACGTAGAAGTAGAGAACTGAAATTGAATTCCTCAACTGATTTTATTCCAAAAAAGAAATCATTGTCCCTGTTATCATTTTTCTATAACGTTGTATGAACTTCAATACAAATCCAATTGATTTCCTCAAGAGATATATGTTCGTGTTTTGAATTTGATTGTAAACAGATAAATTTTTATTACATTTATATCACATACCTTGATAATGATACAAAGGACAAGCAACGAAAAAAGTGTTAGAAAAAATTGGAGAGGAATATCAAAGAAAACAACTTATAAGAGATGAAAGACTTAATACTTTCTATTTGTTTCTTTGAATTGGATTATTACAACCTTCATACCATGCTCTATTTATAGTGCAAGAGAAACAATTATAACCATTCATTGTGCAACAATAAAAACATAAACTAATACACCATTAACTCTAAATTATCACCACACAAAATCCACCAACTCTAGTGTTTCAATTTCTACCACATAAATAAATTAAGTTTATTATTTTAACACCCCCTCTTAAACTTAATTCTCGATTATTCCAAGTGATGCTCGCAACTGGTTGAACACATCGTACTTGAGCGGCTTTGTGAAAATATCCGCGATTTGATCTTGAGTCCTCACGTATTTAAGTATGACTTCCTTCTGCTCAATGCATTCTCGAATGAAATGAAACCTTGTGTCGATGTGCTTACTTCTATCATGAAAAACTGGATTTTTTGATAGTGCCAGCGCAGACTTGTTATCAACCAAAATTTCTGTTGGTTCTTGCAGAGTCATTTGAAGCTCCTTCAATATTCGTCTTAGCCAAATTGCATGGCACACACAAGATGTTGCAGCTACATATTCAGCTTCACAAGTTGACAGTGTCACAATAGGTTGCTTCTTTGAACTCCAAGTAAACGCCGTGTCACCAAGAAAAAATGCAAAACCGCTTGTACTCTTTCGATCATTTTTGTCACCAGCCCAATCACTATCGCTGTAGCCAACTAATTTGAACTCATTAGACTTTGAATATCGTAATCCAAAATTAGTTGTACCTTTCAAATAACGGAGTATTCTTTTCGCGGCATTCCAATGTGACTCCTTTGGTGTTTCCATATATCTGCTGACTAGTCCGACTGCGTACAAAATATCAGGCCTTGTGCACGTCAAATATCTTAGACTTCCAACCAAGCTTCTGAACATTGTTGGATTGACATTTTCTCCATCTTCATCTTTGGTCAATTTTAAGTTGCATTCTACCGGTGTGTTGACAGGGTTGCACTTCTCCATTTTGAACTTATTCAAAATCTCCTTAGCAAATCCACTTTGAGAAATGAAAATGCCATTATCATCTTGCTTCACTTCGATGCCTAGATAATATGACATCAGGCCAATATCGGTCATCTCAAATTCGCGAGTCATCGTCTTCTTGAAATCTTCAAACATTTGAGGATTACTTCCAGTAAAAATGAGATCATCCACATACAAGCAGACAAGCAGCATATCTCCTTTCTCCACCTTCACATACAGCGCGTATTCATGTGGGCACTTGTTGAAACCATTCTCTTGGAAATATTTATCAATTCGGCTGTTCCATGCTCTCGGTGCTTGTTTGAGACCGTACAATGCTTTCTTCAACTTCAACAATTTTCCTTCTTGGCCTTTGACAACATAACCCGGTGGTTGTTGCACGTAAATTTCTTCCTCCAAGTATCCATTCAAAAATGCTGACTTGACATCCATTTGATGAATCTTCCATCCGTTTTGAGCAGCAATAGAAATCACCAGTCTGATTGTCTCCATTCTTGCGACGGGTGCAAACACTTCATCATAGTCGATACCTTGTTTCTGACTATACCCTTTCGCAACGAGCCTTGCTTTGTATCGCACAATTTTTCCACTTGCGTCTTTCTTCGCCTTGAAAACCCACTTAACTCCAATGGGCTTTTTGTCAGCTGGAAGTTTAGTTAACTCCCAAGTCTTGTTCTTCTCAATTGCTTGGATCTCTTCTTCCATGGCTTTTCTCCAATTCTTGTTCTCCATGGCTTCTTCAACGTCAATGGGCTCACTATCAATGAGATAGCAATAATTAAACTCTCTACTGATATCTCTTGTCACATCAAGAAGATCTTCAACACGTCGAAATTTTCTAGGTCTCTCCTTCGGACTTGTACTTCCACTTTCGCTATCGTCATTCCCTTGAGTTGCATATGAAATAGGAGTTCTTATTGGTGTGGCAGGTGTCTCTTCAGCGTCTTGATCATCACTTTCATCTATTGGGAAAGGATAAAAATTATAACTTTTTAGTTGGTGATCATTCCAATCCCATGTTGCTTCTTCATCGATAGTCACATCCCTACTGATTACTATTTTCCCGGTGTCAGGATCAAAGACCTTGTAGCCTTTTGAAGATTCTGAGTATCCCACGAACAAGTATTTTTTGCTTTTATCATCCAATTTTCTTCTTTCTTCATCCGCCACGTGAACATGAGCAACACTCCCAAAAACACGAAAATGAGAGATGTTAGGCTTTCTCCCACTCCATGCTTCTTGAGGTGTCATATCTGTAACACTTGTAGTTGGGGACCGGTTCAGGATGTAGACTGCACAATCAACAGCTTCTGCCCATAACTCCTTTGGTAAATCTTTACTCTTCAACATGCTCCGCACCATGTCTAGCACAGTTCTATTCTTCCTTTCAACAACTCCATTTTGTTGAGGAGATCTTGGGACTGATAAGAAATGGCGAATTCCATTTTCTTCGCAAAAATTCTTGAATTCATTGGATGTGAATTCTCCCCCTCTGTCGGATCTTAAGGCTTTAATGTACTGATCGCTCTCCTTTTCCACGCGCACTTTGAACTTCTTGAATGCTCCAAAAACTTCTGATTTCTCCTTCAGAAAGTAAACCCATGTCTTCCTGCTATAGTCATCAATGAACAGCAGAAAATATTTATTTCCTCCTAATGACGATGGAGTTATCGGTCCACAAACATCAGCATGAATTAGCTCTAGCGGCGCCTTTGCCCTTGACATGGACTCCTTTGGAAAACTGGTTCGTGATTGCTTTCCAACGAGACATCCTTCACAAAGTTGATGAGGTTTGTCGATAGGGGGAAGACCGTGCACCATCTTACTTTGACTTAGCAGCTTTAGCCCTCCAAAGTTCAGATGTCCGAACCTTAGATGCCAAAGCCAATGAGGATCCTTCACGCAAGCCTTCAAGCATTTCGCCATATCCGTCTTGATGTTAAGAGTGAACATTCGATTTTTTGACATCGGCACACTTGCTAACAGCTCCTTCTTCTCGTTCAACAACACCAACCTCCGATCCACCATGTGAATTTGGTAGTTTTTCTCCAACAACTGTCCCAAACTCAAAATATTACTTTTCATGTCCGGGACATAGTAGACGTTGTTGATGAATTGATGTTCACCATTCTTTAGACGAATAAGAATGGTTCCTTTGCCTTTGATTGGAACTTTTGAAGAATCACCGAAAATAACGTTTCCACCGAATGACTGATCCAACTCCGTAAACATGTTCTTGTTGCCACACATATGATTGCTTGCGCCATTGTCGAGATACCATAGGTTGTTTTCTTGTCCATGTTCTCCTTCACGAGTTAGTAAAACCGTGTTGTTTTCCTCCTCATCTTGAATATGGTTCGCCGTCTCCTCTACTTGTTTTTTCTGATACCAGCACTCGGATGCGTAGTGACCAAATTTACCACAATTGTAACACTTTACATTTGACTTGTCATGTCCGTCATTTTGCCTCCAGGCTCCTCGTCCTCGGCCTCGTCCATGTCCACGACCTCTGCCTCTAGTGGACTGGTTACTTTCTCTACTGTTATCATCTCTTCCATGTTGTTGATTTCTTCCACGTCCTCTTCCTCTTCCATTTCCTCCACGACCTCTACCCCGACCTCGTCCATATTGACTAGCATCTCGGCTTGTTTCACCTTCTCTAATCGAAGCCTTTGTAGCCAGGACTTGTTCCATAGACTCTTCTCGTTGTCTATTTAGCCTCTCCTCATGTGCTTGTAGTGATCCAACAACTTCGTCAACGGTCATTGTACTAGTATCACGTGCTTCTCCAATGGCTACTACTATGTGTTCAAACTTCGGTAGTAGTGATCGCAAAATTTTTTCAACAACTTCACTTTGCTCCATTTGCTTTCCATAATGCCGCATTTGATGAACGACAGACTTTACTCTCGAGGTATAATCCACGATTGAATCGGTCTCCTTCATCTTCAACGACTCGAACTCGCCTCTTAACATTTGAAGCCGCACCTTCTGTACTTTCTCCTCTCCTTGAAGAGAAACTCGTAATATATCCCAAGCTTGTTTGGAGGTAGTAGCTTCAGCCACCTTCTCAAACATCACGTCATCTAACCCTTGGTGGATTAGACTAAGTGCCTTCTGATCATTTCGACGGTTCTTATTAAGAGCTTCTTTTTCGGCTTGGGACATTTCTGCACCTTGTGCTGGAACTGGAACTACGTAACCATTTTCGACAACATCCCAAACATCATGGGCTCCAAGGATGGCTTTCATTTTAATACACCAATTTTTGTAATTGGTTTTGGTGAGCTGGGGAAAGTTGTAACTGTTGACATTCATTTTTTCGGGTAGGGTCTCTCAACACTCAAAATATATTTGGAGAAAAATAAGAAACCTCACAAGGGTTTTTGTGATTCGGAAACCAAATATAATTCTTTTCTGATGTGGAAGATCAGACTACGCTGCAACCACAGAGCATACTTGGAATTAAACTCGGCTCTGACACCACTTTGTTAGAAAAAATTGGAGAGGAATATCAAAGAAAACAACTTATAAGAGATGAAAGACTTAATACTTTCTATTTGTTTCTTTGAATTGGATTATTACAACCTTCATACCATGCTCTATTTATAGTGCAAGAGAAACAATTATAACCATTCATTGTGCAACAATAAAAACATAAACTAATACACCATTAACTCTAAATTATCACCACACAAAATCCACCAACTCTAGTGTTTCAATTTCTACCACATAAATAAATTAAGTTTATTATTTTAACAAAAAGAGCCAGATTCAATATTTTGCCGCCTCATTTTCAGCTCTTCCAAACAACAAAATGGAAAACATCATAAGATCATCTATGAAGAGAAGTGTGTTTGCAAAGAAAATTTTTGAATCCATCAGTAAATTGAAAACTTTATTACCGGCCTAGCTTAGATCTGGATGTAGTAGCTACTAAAATTTGTCAACAAAAAATTTGGATTTAATTATGATAATACTCGGAGCTTCTTCATCAAGATTTATCAGAAAGTACTGCCGTCATTGGACCTCCTCTCTCAATCTTTTTCTTTTTTTGTGAATGAAAGTTATGAGTCCGTACCTTGGTATGTATAATGAGACATTTGGTTTGGCATATACATTTCTCTTGTTTTCATCAATTTTTTATTATATAATTCCTTAAAACCTACCTACTTGGCATAAGTGTATATTAACATATTTAGTAACTTATTCAAAAACATAATATCTTTTTGAAATAAAATCTGTTGTTCCCATTTACATGGCCCCTTTTGTGTCCCTTCATTAATAATTTGACATGTAAGATAAAGAAAGTGCTAAGTATATGATAGAAAATGTAAAAAAATGGATCCAAATCTGTTGTCCCCAAATTTGTGTCCCCTCCCATGTCCCCAAATTAGGGCGTTTTAGACCTTGGAATATAGCCCGATGCATGTAACTTTAGCCTAGGATGCTTTTAGGATAGTTTTGGATGAGCTTTGGATGAATTTGGATTTTTTGGGAGATTTTTCACTTGCCTATTGGGGAGGTTACCATTACTGCCTCGGATGTGTGTGCTACGACAGGCCTGAAGTGGAGCGGCGATACTGTCCACTTTGGTGTTTACGCCGACAGATGGCATTCTCGGCCTGAGGTGAAGGCCTATATTGCTAGACTACTTGGGCTTCGTCTATCCTGGACGAACAAGCTCAAGTACGAGGAATTGCATGCTTATTAGATCAGGCAGCCGAGTCCTGTTGCGGCTGATAGGAGGGACCAATATGCCCGGTCATTCTTGCTGACGATTCTTACCACCGTCTTCTTTCCTGTTTACTCGAGCAACCTCAACTATGGCTTTCTCTCTACTATGGAGAACCTTACCGCTGTGCCAGGCGAGAACTAGTGTCGAGCCATTCTAACACATCTAGACTATAGGCTGAACATCGGAGTCTGGGGTGAGCAATCTGAGCTCAAGATCTGCCATCTGATACTACTGGTAAATCCTGAACAGATATCTTATGCTTTAGCCTTTTATCTGAACTGTTGCAACTAATCCTTATTTTGTCTTGCAGATTTGAGATTTTGAGCACCGGTTGATTCCTAGGCCGGGTTTACCCATGCAGGCCGAGATGCCGCATATCATTTCTAGGTGGATGGGACTCTGGCAGGGCCAGCCCTTGACTATAGCGCAGTGCCGGGAGTTCCTACGCCAACTGCGTTCAGACCGGGTAGGCTTCTTCCCTACTAAACCTGCATTTAGATTTCAACAAACCATTAGTAGAAACTGTATTCACGAGGGTGTGATACTCACATTGTATTTATTCTGTACAGGTTATTCGAGACCCATGGGATAGACTGGCCACGCATGGGGCTATCGAGAGGATGTGGGCTGGCGTGGATGACCACCGCTTTATCCTGGAGTCACCAAGCTCCTGTGAATGGTATTTTGGTGAGCGGGTCTGAGGGTGGAGGACCAGTGCCATGGTGGAGAGACCGATCCCTTCCCCGATCCCAGCGGGCGTCTTCTAGCCTTATCTCATGCCGGGGACCGACCAGGGGCTATACTTATTCAGGGTGGGGGCTTGCGTGCTGTCTGTGGAGGGTTTCTATGCTGAGTTCGATGATTCCTCATTTTCGATTTGTCTCTCCTACAAAAATGCTACATGGTAAATGAAGAATGAAGGGACATGGAAGAGGACACCAATTTAGGGACACAGATTTGAATTCGTAAAAAAAATAAAGTAAAATAGAAATTGCCACATGTCAGACTATGAAAGTGGGATACTGAAGGGGACATGATATGGACAATAGATTTAATTCCTTTGATATCCCCAATTGTGTGTCTCCTTCCATGTTCCTCATTCAGATTTTGTCATTGTTAGTTTTTCATAATTAATTTTTTAGTCTTTATTTTTATTTCCTATTTTTCTGTTTCTCTCTACTACGTGTCTAACACGTGGCAAAATCTGAATGAGAGACATGGTAGGGGACACACAATTGAGGACAACAAATTTGATGGGTTCAAATCTGGTCTCCCCAAATTTGTACCTCCTTTCATATCCCTTCATTCATTCTTTGCATGTAGCATATTCGTAGGAAAGGGAAACTAAAAAGAATAAAATAATAATGAAAATAGACACATGTTAAAGGATGAATGGAGGGACATGGAAGGGGACACAAATTTAGGGACAACATATTTGAATCCAAGCACATGGAACATTGTCTATCATAATTTTTCCATGTATATTACATATGTTTTTCAAACTTCCGAAGTTCCGGCGTGATTAATAATGACTTAGCTATTAGTAAAAAGTACAATATATAGTTCATTGATTCCTAATGTCAAGCTATTATTTTGGAGTAATTTTCAATATTGCGGCGCACATAAGCATATATAGAAAAACTAGATAAAGTCGGTGTTATGCATAAGCCCTTTTGTTTGTTTTTGGTATTGTAATAAATATAGTAGATTATCTTAATGATGAAAAATAATGCACATTGGGTACCCTTTACGATCCTACATTAGAGTTTCTCGGAAGCTACCCTTTCCCTAACAAAGAAGAAATTGAGTTCAAGATGCTTTGTGCGGCTGTGAAGAATATAATTAATGGTGATATATGTTGCACTTAGGTTGTCGCACCATACATGATTTAGTAAAATACTTTTTTTCTCCTACAGTAAAAACAACCTATTATCCGGCTTTTGAAAAGACCGAGGCTCTTAATCAATAGCGTCTCTCGATTACGAGTTGTAAATATTATTCATTTTTTGAAAAATTTCTATGTAAAATCAATTACCACTTGCTATAATTTAAGAAGTGAATGGAGCTAGTAGTATCGGGTCATCCTAATTCGGGAATTGGTAGAGACAGCTCGTTCCTAGCTTACCAACGAAAACTTTTCTTTAATTATAAAACAAGGAATATAAATCAAATCATGCAATATTTGAATTCTTGTGAATATAGGGAATATAAATCTTGCCATCAAGGTAGACAAAATTTAAGCTTTCACCAAACCGGTTACCCAAGTTAACTCCCTACGTTTTGTTTGCGGAAAGTCTCTCGGATATATTAATTGAAAAAAGAAAACTTTTGGAGAAATAATTTTAAAAAAAAATGTGTTCGAAAAAGTTACCAAATTTTTTTAATGTACATTATAATCGTTAATTATGTTTTATATACAAGAAAAATTAAAAAATTCATAAAAAGGAAAGAAATATTAAATATCGATGTAAGTCACAATATATAGATATAGATCTAGCAAGGATGTTCATTGCCATGTAATTATGTATATATCATTATATAGATATAGATCTTGATAATTTCAAACTAATTTGTTAGAAATCCAAATATTGCAAATTTCAGTGGTTCAGCTGATGTTGAAGGTGTGAAAAGAATGCAGTGTGTTGCTGGCAAAAAATAAACTATAAAGGATGGAATGAAACCGAAGAGTTGTTGTCCGTAAAACCAATGACGTACCTTAATGAGATCATGGCTCATTGCAACCAATGAAGTACCTTAATGACAGAGCATTGTTGATGTTTAATTCCCACACGAATGGCTTAATATCCGACATTGATATCATTCTTGAAAACACATATTCTTGGTTTGAAATCGTGGATTATTGGGCATTGATATCATTGACTACAGGTTTTATATTCTCAAAATCTCGTCAACGAGACTCATTTTTTAAGATGATCCTTTCTTTGGTTGTGAGTTATCTTCAGTAATAGGGTTGAATTCCATTATAGTTGGAGAAGTGAAACTGAATTCCTCAGCAGATGTATTTTGTATTTTGGATTTGATAATGAAAAGATCATTGTCTCTATTATCATTTCGCTATGACAGTACTATGTTATATATGCATTTCTTCAAATTCTGTATATGATATAAATGTGATAAAAAAATTGGTACTTGCACGTCGGTGGCGTTCACGATCACCTTTACAATGAAGAAAAGGCGGAAGTAACTTAATAAATCCTATGAAATTGTCCTATTTCAGCAATTCTCAATCAGTATTTTGGATTTGATTATAAAAATATATCATTTCCTCTATTATCATTTTGCTACGACAGTCTACTGTTATATATGTTGGAGAAAAGAGGAGAATTAACTACTCTATTACACAAAGATAATTTTTATAAAACTCAAACAAACATTACACTTCTATTTATACAAGGAACTACAAAGGCAATGCTCACTCTCTCTTTATTTTTTACTCACACTCTATTTCTTTTCACTCTACTCACTATGCTTGATACATTCTTTTGATCTATAGGGAGCGAAAGCAAATATGGCCAATATTGTGCCAACAAATGCCAAATTCTAACTAGGCCAATATTGTGCCAACAATGCTCAAATTCTAACTAGGCCAATATTGTGCCAACATTGCTCAAATTCAAACTAGGTCGATATTGTGCCAACAATGCTCAAATTCTAACCACCCAATTCCTAATTACTATCACTTTCTTGCCCAACTATATTTCCACACATGTATGATTCCTTTTATTAATTGAACTAAGTTTATTAATTTAACACTCCCCCTTAAACTTAATTCTCGATTATTCCCAACGATGCTCATAACTTGCTGAACACATCATACTTAAGTGGCTTCGTAAAAATGTCAGCAATTTGATCTAGCATTTTGACGTACTTCAATGCACTCTCTGATAAAATGAAATCTTGTGTCAATGTGTTTACTTCGATCATGGAACATAGGATTTTTAGCTAACACCAAGGCTGACTTGTTATCGAAAAAAATCAGTTGGATCATGTTGTGTCATTTGTAGTTCCTTCAAAAATTGTCGTAGCCATATTGCATGACACACACATGAGGTTGCAACAACATATACAGCTTCACAAGTTGACGATGTCACAATCGGTTGTTTTTTCGAACTCCAAGTGAACGTTGTTTAACCAAGAAAGAGCACAAATCTGCTAGTACTATTCCTGTCATTTTTATCACCAATCCAATCATTATCACTGTCCCCAACTAATTTGAATTCGTCAGATTTTGAATAATGCAATCCAAAATTAGTTGTTCCTTTAACAAAGCAAAGTGTTCTTTTCGCTGCATTCCAATGAGATTCCTTTAGTGCTTCCACGTATCTACTCACTAGTCCAACTGTATAAAAAATGTCTGGCCTTGTGCATGTCAAGTATCTGAAACTCCCGATCAGACTTCGGAAATTTGTCGGATTAACTCCTACTCCATTTTCATCCTTGATCAATTTCAAACTGCATTAAACTAGCATACTGACGGGATTGCAATTCTCCATCTTGAATTTCTGCAAGATCTCCTTAGCAAAGCGACTTTGACAAATAAAAATGCCATCATCATTCTGCTTCACTTCAATGCTAAGAGAATAAGACATCAAGCCAATGTCATTCATTTCAAATTCTTAAGTCATTGCCTTCTTGAAATCATCGAACATCTGAGGATTATTCTCGGTAAAAATAAGATCATCCACGTACAAATAAACAAGCAATATGCCTCCACCTTTCACTTTACGTACAAAGCATATTCATGTGGGCACTTGACAAATCCATTCACTTGAAAGTAATTGTCAATACGGCTATTCCAAGCTCTTGGTCCTTGCTTGAGTTTGTACAACGCCTCCTTTAGCTTCAACACTTTTCCTTCATGTCCTCTAAAAATGTACTCGGGCAGTTGTTGGACATAGTTCTCTTCTTCCAAGTAGCCATTCAGAAATGCCGACTTTACATCCATTTGGTGGATTTTCCATACATTTTGAGCAACAACTGAGATCACTAGTCTGATGGTCTCCATTCTTGCAATAGGTGTAAACACTTTGTCATAGTCAATACCGGGTTTTTTACTGTATCCTTTTAAAACGAGCCTTGCTTTGTGTCGAACGATTTTTCCATTTGTATCCTTGTTCGCCTTGAACACCCATTTGACACCAATGGGCTTTTTGTCAATTGGAAGTTTTGTCAATTTCCATGTCTCATTCTTCTCAACTGCTTGAATCTCCTTGTTCATAGCTTTTCTCTAGTTTTCACCATTCATGGCTTCTTCAACATCAATGAGATGACACTGAAGAGTTAATTCTAGACTAAGATCTCTCGCAACATCATAAAGATCTTCAATACAATGAAACTTTTACGGCCATTGCCCTGGACTTTCACTTTCATCTTCTTCCTCTCTAGGTGATGCATTTGAAATAGGATTGCTTGTCATCAATGTCATGGCTGGTTCCTCTGGATCATGCTCATTGTTTTCATCCATTGTGAAAGGGTAAAAATTATAATTTTTCTTGTCATTGTTCCACTCCCAAGTGGCTTCTTTGTCAATGGTGACATCTTAGGTGTTAATCGTCTTTCCCGTATTAGGATAAAACATCTTATAACCTTTATAAAATTCAGAATAACCAACGAACAAGTATTTTTTGCTCTTCTCTTCCAGCTTTCTCCTTTCTTCATCAGCAATATAAAAATGTGCAACACTCCCAAAAACAAGAACAAGAGAGATATTAGGCTTTCTCCCACTCCATGCTTCTTGGGGTGTCATATCTGAGACACTTATTGTCAGGGATTGGTTTAAGATGTAAACTGCACAATCAACTGCTTCTATCCATAGTTCCTTAGGCAAATTCTTGCTCTTTAGCATGCTTCTCACCATATTCATCACCGTTCTATTCTTTCTTTCAACAACGCCATTTTATTGTGGCAATCTCAAAACTGACCGGAAATGACGGATTCTATGATGCTCATAGAATCTTTTGAATTCATTAGATGTGAATTCTCCCCTCTATCGGATCTTATGGCTTTGATGTAATAGCCACTTTCTTTCTTCACTAACGCCTTGAACTTCTTGAAAGCTTTGAACACTTATGACTTCACCTTTTGAAAGTAAACCCATGTCTTCCTACTATAATCATCAATGAAAAGCAAGAAATATTTGTTGCCTCCCAATGATGTTGGTTTCATTGGTCCGCAAACATCGGTATGAATGAGCTCAAGGGGTGCGTTAGCTCTTGACATGGGCTCTTTTGGAAAACTAGTTCTGGATTGTTTTCCAACAAGACATCCTTAACAAAGTTGATAGTGTTTGTCAATTGGGGGAAGATCATGCACCATCTTCTTTTGGCTTAGCAGTTTCAAACCTTTAAAATTGAGATGCCCGAATCTCAAATGCCAAAGCCAATGAGAATCCTTCTCGCATGCCTTCAAGCACTTTGCAACATCTGTCTTGATGTTGAGAGTGAACATCTGATTCTTCGACGTAGGCACACTTGCAAGCAGCTCCTTCTTCTTGTTCAACAGCACCAACTTTCGGTTCATCATGTGAACTTGGAAATTTTTCTCCAACAGCAGTCCCAAACTTAAAATGTTACTTTTCACATTTGGAACATAATACACATTACTGATAAATTAGTGCTCTCCATTATTTAAACGAATAAGAATTTTTCCTTTTTCTCGAATAGGAACTTTTGAGGAATCCCCAGAAACAACATTTTCACTGAACGATCGGTCCAGCTCTATGAACATCATCTTATCTCCACACATGTGGTTACTTAAACTCATGTAAAGATACCATATGTTATTTTCTTGATTGTATTCATCTTAATAGGTTAGTAATATCATGTCAGTTACATCTTCTTCTTGAATGTTGTTTGTTGTTTCCTCTATTTGCTTTCGCGGGCTTCAACATTCTGCTATATAGTGACCAAATCTAGGGCAATTTTAGCATTGGATATTGGAGTGTCATGTCCATCATTCTGCCTCAAGTTTCCTCTTCCTCTTCCTCTTCCACATTAACGTTCATGACCTCTCCCTTGTGGACTTGTTGATTCTATCATTTTCATCTCTTTCATGTTGTTGATTTTTACCAAATCCTCTTCCCTTCCATTTCCTTCATGACCTCTACCGTGTCCTTAACCGAATTGACTAGCAGCTCAGCTATTTTTGCCTTCTTTTAACATAGCCTTTATTGCCAAGACTTGTTCAATAGAATCCGCTTTCTGTCAATTTAGCCTTTTCTCACGTACTTGTAATGAGCCAACAAGTTCATCAATGGTCATTGCACTTGTGTCTCATGAATCTTCTATGGTCACTACGATGTAGTCAGACTTCGGTAGTAGTGACCGCAGAATTTTTTTACTGTTCTCGATTCATTGATTTTTTCTCCATACTGTCGCATTTGATTGACGGCAGATTTTACTCGTGAGGAACAATCCACTACTGCTTATGTCTCCTTCATCTTCATCATCTCAAATTCTCCTCTAAACATTTGAAGTTGTACCTTTTGTACTTTCTCTTCTCCTTAAAGAGAAACTCGGAGTATTTTCTAAGCTTGTTTAGAGGTGGTCGCTTCCGCCACCTTTTCAAACATCACCTCATCTAATCCTTGATGGATGATAATAAGAGCCTTCTGGTCATTACGACGACTCTTATGAAAACTGTCTTTTTCTACTTGAGATAGTTGTGCATCTACAGCTTAGACTTCATAGCCTTTTTCAACAATATCCCATACATCTTGGGTTCTGAGAATGACTTTCATTTTAATACACCAATTTTTATAATTGGTTTTGTTAAGTTGAGGGAAAATGTAAGAAAGGCTATTGGTATTCCTTTTTGTAGAGGAAAAATTTTGTTTCAAAATGTATGGCAGTGTTGCAACTCTTTTTAGAATATTTTGCAACTCTTTAATGCGTTGCTATAGCATTCCAACAAGTTTACCAAGGAAAAAGCAAGGGAAATGTTCCTTACAATTCTGAATGAACTTTTGCACTTTACGAAAAGTTTCCAGAAAAGTTAGTTTCTAGGCGTACAGAGGTTCCTACAACCTTTTTGGAGAATTAGGGAACACTTTAAAAGTACTGCCACACTTGCTGCAATTTTGGTAACACTTTAGACAACCTTCATTAGTCTCTGGCAACACTACTGGAGTCTCTGGTAATACCTCTGTAGTCGATGGCAACACTTCTTCGCTGTACGACTTGAATTTCTTAAACTCGGCTTTTTCACTCAGGAATTTTTTTTGGGAAGAGGATCAAGATTCAAAATGGCTATGATACCACTTTGTTGGAGAAAAGAGGATAATTAACTACTCTATTACACAAAGATAATTTTTATAAAACTGAAACAAAGATTACACTTCTATTTTATACAAAGCATTACAAAGCGAGCCAATGCTCACTCTTCTCTTTTATTTTTTACTCACACTCTATTTCTTTTCATTCTACTCACTATGGTTGATACATTCTTTTGATTTATTTTTATAGCGTAGGGAGCTAAAGCAAAAAATGACCAATATTGTGCCAACAATTAATTGCCAAATTCTAACTAGGCCAATATTGTGCCAACAATGCTCAAATTCTAACTAGGCCAATAGTGTGCTAACAATGCCCAAATTCTAACTAGGACAATATTGTGCCAACAATGCTCAAATTCTAACTACACAATTCCTAATTACTATCACTTTCTTATGCATCTCTATTTCCACACATGTATTATTCCTTTTATTAATTGAATTAAGTTTATTAATTTAACAATATATTTGGCATTGGGTGTTGGTTGTTGTGGGAAGGCCGCAATGATTTTGTGTTTGAACAGGTGGTGGACGATGCTAAGAGGTTGGTAGGCTCGGCTTGTGCTATGCCTGTAGCATTTGGAGAAGGCGGAGGAGTGGAGCAGATTCAACTGGAGAGAGAGTGGAGGTTGGTGTCTTGGAAGCCACCGAGTTGGGATTTGGTGAAGATTAATTCTGATGGATCGGTGCAAGGACAAGAGTTTAGAGCTTCGGCGGTGGACTTTTACGTGAATATACGGGGAAGTGGCTATGTGAGTATGCTCAAAATATTAGCAGGTGTTCTATTGCCTGTGCGGAGCTATGGGGCATTCTCGATGGCTTATCTTTAGCATGGGAGAAGGGGTATGGGAAGTTGGTAATGGAGATGGATAGTAACTTTGCATATGATGCTATCTTGAGAAGAGATGTGGAGGCGAATGATTATTACAACTTGGTTTGGAGTATTAAGGAATTGTTGAGTAGGGATTGGAGGGTGGAGGTGTGCCATGTCTATAGGGAAGGTAATGGTTCAGCAGACCGAATGGCTAACCTGGCCGGCTCCTTGTCTTTGGGTTTGCATGTGTTTGAGAATCCGCCGCCGGGCCTAGGCTCTATGGTCGTGAATGATATTGCTGGGTTTCTAATCCCAGACTTGTACTTATTTAGCCTTGTGCTTTTTTTCATTGTCTACCAAAAAAAATTTTGGTATATGATATAGATGTGATAGCGTTGGTAACAGCACGAGTTGATGGTGTTCACAATCACCTTTACCAACATAGAAACGGTGGAAGGGAAGTCTGAGTTAAATAGCAATTCAGAAATCCCACGCAATAGCATTTCCAGTTGTGTGGCAACTATTTAGCATTTCTCAATCAACAACGTTTAAGTGTTCAAGAACCTTCCAAAATCGAATCCTAAACACAGAGATTTAATGGTGTTTATCGAAAAGTTTTCAGGACTATTTCACAAAGAAATTATAAAGGCTTCTCGAAACTACAGATGGCATCAAGTTTCTCGACCATACGAAAATGGCAATTGCCAACTGCCAACTGGCAAGAAGATATACAAAAAAACAGCTGCTGTAGTCTAGGATTTTCATTTCTAGTAAAATTGACCAGATGGAGCATTGGTTATGTCTGTTTTGAATATTGCTTGTTTGCAATACAGTTGTAATAAGCCGGTCCATATTGTTGCTGGACAAACTCAACGCAGCAACTGGATTCTGAAAGGCAGATGGGTCAAGAGCAAAGCCGAAAATTAATCGTACTACATTTGCCACTAACATTTTGGAACCTTATCACAAAAATCAGTTGAATTTATCCCATGTAAAGTAAAATTTTTTTATTGCAATCCATCAGCAAATGGAAAAGTTAATTATTATCCTAGCTATTAATTTATTTGGATACACATTCAAAAGCATCGTATATTTTTGTAATATAAAAATAATTTCTTGTTTTCGAATGAGAAGTACGCAATTCAATTACTTAAGCAAAACATTGTCTATCATAACTTTTCCATGCATATTACATCGATATATATATGCGTAATTTGTATGTATGTGCATACATACATACATACATACATACATATTACACATGTTTATCATACTTCCGACATAATCAATAATGACTTAGCTATCTAACAATAAAAAGTACGATATTAAATTTATTAATTTTTATTGTTAAGCTATTATTGGGTATAGTTTACAATACTGTGGCACACAAAAGAATAGAAATATTGGATAAAGCCGGTATTAGGCGCACTCCGTTTTGTTTGTTTGTGTGGTATTGTATTAAATGTAGTAGATCATCGTACTAATGGATAAAAATGTACATTGGGTACCGTTTCCAATCCTATATATATTGGAGCATCTTGGAAGCTACCCTTTCCCAAATACAGTAAAAACCAAGTTGAAGATGCTTTTGTTAACAAAATATTATACACAGATTTAACAAAATATTCTTGTTTTCTTCCTAAAACTAAAAGAACCTATTATTCGGTTTTTGAAAGATTAAGGCTTTTATTTAATAGCCTCACGTCGTGAGCACTAAATATTGAGACCGCCGTTCTTTTTGTCGATGCAAAGTCTTTCATTTATTAATTTAAAAAAGAACAATTTTAGAGGCATAATTGAAAAAAATGTATAAAAAATGCTTTTGAAATAGTTACAGAATATTCTAATGTATATTCCATTTGCTGGTTAAATAAGTTTTATCATGATTTTGAAAACCGGTCCGACCCGATTTAACCGGAATCGGAGGCTAGTCTGGTTGATTTTCTATCAGTTCTTGTTGAGTTGTTCTTGAAAATCCTAGCAAATCCGTCAAACTGGCCGGTTGACCTGGCAAACCAGAAATCGGTAACGAATAACTGTTTATAGGGGTCAACATATAAAGGCCAAACTTAAAAAACATGTCTTGTTGTTTGACTGTATTGTAAAAAGGTCCTTGTAAAATTTTTTCTTCCAAAAGGATGCCTGTGGTTTCAGAAGTTAGTAAAAACATGCTTCTCAAAATTTTGAACTCACATTTGGAAGGGTAATCTTGTCCATTTTGAAGTGAAATTTTGCACATTTGTTTATAAAAATACAATACACATTAGTGACAAATTTTAGAATTTTCGAGAAGTACAAATCTTTATATTAATTAAAAATTGACAATAAATTTAAAAAATCATAAAAAAATGAAAAATTTCCGAAACTAAATGTGATTTCAAAATTATGAGAAGCATGTTTTTGTAACCTTTTGAAAACCACATGCACCCTTTTGAAACATAAAATTCTACAACAAAATAGTCAAACCATATGACATGTTTTTTCAGTTTACCCAGATATAAAAGCCACAAATCAGAAAATAACCCTAAATCCCAAATTATCGGCTATCGTTCAGAAACGCTCTTCAGAGACCCTTCCTTTTCTTTTTCTTCTGGTTTTCTCGTGAACTAAATCATAAAATTTATCAACTTTTTCCAACTAATTACAAATTCTTAAGCTCACAAATGTCTTTTTGAGCCTTACTTCTCTCTTATTAAATTATTATTATTGAATTTAAAATTTTGGATGCTTTTACAGTAGGCATACAATTTAAGGCTCGATTTTTTTCAACTTCCTAAAGCCGAACTGAACTGAACTAAAGTTGGCTAAACTGAACTGGACTGAACTCATTTGAGTGTAAATTTATAACTACACATAGCTGAATTGAAGTGGTTTGAACTGAATTAAACTGGTCTGAACTGAATTGAACTGAACTGCATTGAATTGTAGACCGAAGGAACATGTATTCATTGGAATTTTTTTTATAAAACTCAATGTTTAGTGGCTGATTATGAGTGAGTTCTGTATGATGGCTATATTTTTTGAATTATTCTGTCCACATTCATCATTGGGGTAATTTTAGACCGTTAATTCAGATAATTGAATAAATATAACGGCTTACTTTTATAAAAAAATAAAATCACTATAAACTTCAGATATTTAAATACATAAGAAAATAAATATAAAACTAAAAGTGTTTGTGACATCTGTAAAATTATTCGGCCTACCAATTACATTTTGAGGATATTAATTTTTTATAACAGTTGGAGGTTAAGATTTTGTTTCATAATTTTTAATTTATCATTTAAAATTCATAAAAAGGGAAGAAATATTAAATACATTAAACCCTATACCACTATCAAAACCTTACCTCACAGCCACCACAAGTCTTAGAGAGAGAGAGAGATAGGAATTGAGAGATGATACAGTTTACAATGAAGAAGACGAAAGAAGAACCCTATCCTTCAGATTACCCCCAAATATCACTAGAAAGGCTACGAAAAGGTATATAATTTTAATCTTGTTCTTGTTTTTTTCATAATAATCAAAAGAAACCTAGATAGATCGTGAATCAATTAAAAGTACCATGCTGATTTTTTCAATTAATAAATAGATCCGGCCATGATTCAATTGACATATAATTTTGTATATTGGTCTCGCTGTTATTGGATATTTTATAATAAATCAAAAGATCTTGAATTGCTGATTTTTTCAACTAATCTTGTTGAAATTTTGATAAATAAATGTGAATATATAGAAATAGATCTAGCCATGATGTTCATTAAATTTTATGTGCAGATTTGAATGGTTCAACTGACATTGGAGGTGTGGAAAGATTGCAGTCGCCCGCAAGAAATCTTCTATAATCAAGGTAATTTTGTAATTGTTCTACTACTCAACTATTGATTTGATCTCAATACTTCAATGTGATTTACTATGTAAGAAAAGAGTAACACTTTCTAAAAGTTTAATTCATTTATTGAATCTGTGTGGACCGTTGAAAGCTACATAATGAGTCCAAAGTTCGTCATAAACAACATAAATTTTAGTAGATTTTCTTTAGTTATCATTTCTCTTTGTGTATCTGAAATTGAGTTGAATGTGTATGAACTTGTTACGGTTCTAGGATCTAGTTACGAGCAATTTTATGTTCTACCTTTAGAAAAAATGATAACTAAAATGTACGGTAATGTTAATGAGAACTCTTTAACTTTAATGAAATAACGGCTTGCTTTTGATTTGAGTAAATGATCGTCATTACCTTATTTAGGCAGACAACATATTCGTGAGGTATCCAGAGAGTCAATCAAACAAGCCAGACTATATCTAATCTACCTATTTGTGCATTTTCTAATTATGATTTAAGATTAACATTTCCTTGCTGAAATTTGGATTTGAACTCTTAAGATTGGTGATAATATTTGGAGAAGAATCAGTCGATTTTATTTGTTGAACTCTAAAAATAATTTGATTCCATGTTTTGATAAATTTATATTTGTTTTTTCGGAAAAATAACTTGAGAAATAATCATGTTCTGATAAATGCGTTTAGAAAATGTGGTACGACATGATTTCATCAGATGCTTTATTTGCAATTAAAAATGACTAATTTTGTTTATGATTTGTCAGTTTACCCTTCGTCATCCGAGTAACACCTCGGCCTCACTATATAAGGTGATTGCCCTAGCCAACTTGAGATCTCATTACATTAGGGTTCCTAGATTATTTCGTTCACTCTCCCATTTCACTCTATTCTTCTGCGGAGGCGATCAATTTTCAGGTAATCTCTCTTCTCTTCAATACCAAATATCTTGTAGTTTCATATCTATGTTCCGATTGTCATTATCTGATCCTTTCATTGGTACACATAGAATTTCCATCCTAGTATATAATTTTGTTTCTTGTAGTTTCAGATCTATGTTCCAAAATTTTTTTTGTGGACTGTATATAAAGAGAAAGTGATTTCCTGTTCTGATAAATTCATATTTTTTGTTTTAGGAAATTAACTTTAGAAATAATCATGGAAGGGAGCTCTGATGCTTTTAATGCAAAGAGAGGCAGATATAAAGGAATGGAAGTCGGGCACGAACATAATCAATATTTAGATGCCTCATTTTCAGATCTTCCTCGAAGCTTAGTGGAAAATATTGAATGAAATTGCACAAAATTTATTATGAAGGTAGACAATGAAGAAGTCTTGTCATCTCATGATTCTGTCAATTCCTCGGCCAGCCAACGTATTGGGATGAGATCCTACTCAGGCTCCAACTCTGAAGCAGAAGAACCTACAAATCTATACAGATGCAACAAGAATCATAGTGAAGATTTGTGAGTAGAAAGTGACACCTCATTTATGGAATTTTACAGTAATATCAGTGGTATATCACTGTTTTTGGAAGAATCTAGCATCGAGCATAAGCAACCATGAGTCATAGAAAGATCTAGAAGGCCCGAATATAGCCACCAAATGTCACCAACTGTTCCTTCCAGAAACTATCAGTTCACAACTTCACATCTGGGGGTTTTACAAGCGGAAAGTTCAAATTCCAACAGAGAAGAAAGCATATCTTCCTAGCCATCAGGCACCGCAAGTATTGAAGTAAGAATTGATTTAACGGGTAATCAGCAAACACCTTCAGAGAATAAATTGGTTGAATTTGGTTCCATTGATCAAGTTACGGATGATGTGAAAACTGTTAAGGTGAAAAAAGATTAAGGCAAAACTAATGGGGAAAAGAAGGATACATTGGACTGGGATAGTTTAAGAAAGCAGGTTCTGGGAAATAAAGAAAGTAAAGGGAAAAGTAAAGATACCATGGACTCCTTAGACTATGAAGCAATGAAAAGCGCTAGTGTCAATCAGATTTCCGATACTAGCCATGATGTCCCTGCTGACAAAGCAAAGTAAGGCATCCATATTTGATAAAGCTCCAAAACCAAAATATTATCTTACCAAAATAGATTTTTTTTCAATTAATTTTGTGGAAATTTTGATTAATAAATATGAATATACAGATTTCGATCTAGCCATGATGTTCATTAACTTTTATGTGCAGATTTGAATGGTTCAGCCTACATTGGAGGTGTGGAAAGATTGCAAAGTGTTGCCGGCGAGAAATCTTCTGTAATCAAGGTTACTTTGTAATTGTTCTGCTACTCAACTATTTACTTGGTCCGAATACTTCAATGTGGTTTACTATGATTAGAGTATCACTTTTTAAAAGTTTAATTAATTTATTGAATAGGTGTGGACTGTTGAAAGCTACATAGTGAGTCCAAAGGTCATCGTAAATGTTTTAGTAGATTATCTTTAAATATCGTTTCTCTCTGGTATCTGAAATTGACTTGAATGTGTATGTACTTATTACTGTTCTAGGATCTATTTATGAGTAATTTGATGTTCTACCTTTAGAAGACATAATAAATATGTACTTTGGACAGGTCAAAATTGAATGACATGATAACTAAAATGTACAGCCTTGTTATGAGAGCTCTTTGTTCTGTACTAAGGGGCTTATTGTCCCTTTACAACTTTAATGAAAAAACGGCTTGCTATCTATTCGAGTAAATGGTAGTCATTAACTTTATTTAGGCAGACAACATATTTGTGAGTTGTGCAGAGAGTAAATCAAACAAGGCAGACTATATCTAATCTAATTTATTTGTGCATTGTCTAATTATGATTTAAGATTAACATTTGCTTGCTGAAATTTGGATTTGGAACTCCTACGAACAGTGATAATGTTTGGAGAAGAATCTGTGATAATGTTTGATTAAAGACTATACGAATGCTTAAAGACTATATGAGCAGTTTGATATTAAACATGTAGAAAATATGATTACTGAAATGTATGGCCTTGTTAAAGGGGGATTTGTCAAGATAGATCTTATTTTATAAACTATTTACATAAATGTCATGACATGTATTTATTTCTTAATTTTAATTTTTTAACATTCTTTTTACAAATATACGGTGTATATATACATCAATTTGGAATTAACTATCTTTCTCCCCAATCCTTCCTTCAAATTCAAGCTCCATTGATTACTCAGCCCCCAATTCTCCCTACCCGATAACAATCAACAACAATGGCATTCTCAGCTTCTACTATGTCTCCCCTATCAAACCTCAATTATCTTGTTTCTCACACCCTAATCTCTCTTCTTCGACTTCTGTTTCCGCCACCCGAAAATGAATTTTCAATTTTGGTTTAGGGTTTCCAACTGCTTCGATTCTTGCTTTTGTGCCATTGGAGGCGGCTAATGCCATCTGTATTGAGTACTATGCTACTACTGCGGATCCTTTATGCAAATTCAACTTTGTATGCTCTGATCTCAGATTTTGTGATCTTGAGGTTGTATCTAGTAAGGTAGCTCCCTATGGAGAGCTTATTATTATGAGTTCGCAACTTTACATATTCAATTGATTTGTGGCTGCTCTAATAGTTTAATTTGAAATCTCTAATCGTATTAGTATATTTTTGTCTGCCTTTCCATTTATTATTCATCAAACTATATTCTGGTGATCAATATGTAGTTCTAAACTAATAATGCGTTGTGAAAATTAATTTTGAAACCGTATCTTATGCTCAAAGCTCGTTGTGAGGTAATGGTGCTTTTCAGGTTCATTCATGATTTCGTACCTGCATTTTAGTGTTACTATTGATGCAATTCTGCATTTGGAAAAGTATAATGACATAAAGTCTTAGTGATGAGTTTGACTTATTGATAAACTTATAGTGTTTGGACATAAATATGAATTTTCATATAGGCGACCTGTATTTTTCATTAAATCCTGCTCTATATACAGGTTCAGTATAGATATGCTTCTCTCGTTCTTTGTTGTTGCGATATGGCAAAATTGATCTGGTTGAAATTGGAGTGCACACCATGTGTTTGATAAAAATGCTAAGCTAGTGGTTTTGTTCTTGGAAATCTATTGAATATCTATTGGGCATATATTGGACATCTATTAGATGTTGTTGGACTTTAGTCTAATTCTGTTTTAAGCGAAGAATCCCTGAATTAGTGCTTGTTAATCCACTAACATTGAGTGGTGTACCAATTGAGCTACACCCAATTAGTAACATAAGGAAAAGTTAATTATTATCGTGGCTAGATCCATAAGTATATCTTAATATATGTGGAAACTCATTCAAAAGCATTATAAATTTTTATAATATATAAATAATATATTGTTTTTGAATGAAACATAATTCAATTGAATAAGCAAAACATGTTCTGTCATAATCTTTCCATGGATATTATGTTGATATTGCTGGGAACTGACAGTCAAATTAAACATGCATAAGAGGCATGGCAGATATTCAAAATTTTGTCCATGTCTCCAGGAACTCCTATTAGTTGCAAATAAATTAAATAAAGCCTTAACTAAATAATTCTCTACCTAGGTTAGCATGTTAAAGGACTAGGCATACCATAATTCCAAATTATATCCTAGTATATTTATTTTATATTAAGCATGTTATAACTCTAAGTTATAACCCAAGCATAAAATAAACTAAGCATGTAAAAATAATCATAATTGCACATGAAGTAGGTTCCACCAAATATAGTCTAACTATAATTTCTCTGACTTCATGCTATGATATGTCAAGGACTTTTGTATACATCAATGAATATATATTTAACCAGCTTTAATATATATATATATATATATATATATATATATATATATATATATATATATATATACAAGCATATAGATATAAATAAAAGATGAAATGCCTTTATTGATTAAACAAATTATTCATACTATTACATAGTTAAGATATATCACCCTAGTTGCCTTAAGGGCATACATCATATCCAACAAACTCCCACTTGCACTAAGGCTAATTAGCCATATGTTTTAATCCATATGCTTTAACATGCTGGTCATGTTTGGCTTGAGTCAATGGCTTTATCAGACAATCCGCGAGGTTCTGATCAATGGGTACATATTCTAATCTTATTATCTTAGCATCAACAATCTCCCTGATTGTATAACACTTTCTGGATACATGTCTGTTTTTTTTATGAGACCGTGGTTCCTTTGCTTGAGCTATGGCACCATTGTTATCATAATACAAAGTAATTGGATCAACAGCCTCAGGCACCACACCAAGATCACCAACAAATCCCTTTAACTAGATAGGTTCTTTTACTGCTTCGCATGTGGCAATGTATTCAGATTCCGTGGTTGAATCAGCAGTAGTTTCTTGCTTGGAACTCTTCCAGCATACTGCCCCTCCATTTAACATATACACAAAACCTGACTGAGACTTAAAGTCATCCTTGTCAAATTGAAAGCTCGCGTTAGTGTAGCCTTTAATTGTGAGGTCACCTTCTCCATAAATCAAGAACTCATCCTTAGTCCTTCTCAAGTACTTAAGGATTGCCTTGAAGGGCATCTAGTGCTTTTCACCTGATTCTGACTGATATCTGCTCATAAAACTCAAAGCCTGAGAGACATCCGGCCTAGTACATATTATAGCATACGTGATGGATCCTATCGCGGATGCATAGGGTATATCCTTCAGCGTATTCTCTGCTGAGCTATCTTCGGACACTCAGCCTTAGATAGGTGAATCCCCTTTGTCGTTGGGAGATAACCTTTCTTAGAATGCTCAAGGTTGAACCTATTTAACACCTTGTCTATATATGTACTTTGAGAAAGACTTAACAGCCTCTTGGATCTATCCCTGTAGATCTTTATAGCTAGTATAAATGCTGCTTCACCAAGGTATTTCATGGAGAACTTTCTTGACAACCAAACTTTAACATTTTAAAGAAGAGAAATGTCGTTTCCTATTGGCAGAATGTCATCAACATACAATACTAGAAAAACGACTGCACTCCCACTAACCTTCTTGTAAACACAAGGCTCATTTGCAT
The DNA here is from genome assembly GCA_947683365.1 of Euphorbia pulcherrima. NCBI lineage: Eukaryota > Viridiplantae > Streptophyta > Magnoliopsida > Malpighiales > Euphorbiaceae > Euphorbia > Euphorbia pulcherrima. The sequence goes on from CANTUS010000010.1 coordinate 3,226,630, forward strand.
TTGAGCAGAAATCCAATTCCCGGATTATCTGATCAAACCTTATATTCCAACTCCAGGATGCCTGCTTAAGTCCATAAATGGATCTTTGTAGCTTGCATACCTTCGAGCCATTTTGAGATGTAAAACCCTCAGGTTGTGTCATATGCACATCCCGGTCTAAATCTCCATTCAGGAATGCTGTTTTTACATCCATCTGCCAGATCTCATAATCGTAATGAGCGGCAATGGCGAGGAGTATCCTTATGGATTTAAGCATGGCTACTGGTGAGAAGGTATCATCAGAGTCAATACCTTCCCGTTGACTACAACCTTTTGCAACCAACCTTGCTTTATAGGTAATTACATTACCGTCCATGTCTGTCTTCTTCTTAAAGACCCATTTGTACCCAATTGTTCTAACCTCTTGCGGTGCATCAACCAAATTCTAAACTTGGTTCTCGTACATGGAATCCATTTCTGATTTCATGGCCTTTTACCATTTATCAGAATCTGAGCTTTTCATTGCCTCATAATAAGTCTTTGGTTCATCATCCTCCATAAGATATAGTTCCTTATCATTAGTGATGATAAACCCATATCTATCAGGACCCTTATGAACACGACCTGGTCTTTGCAATGATTGTGTTTCAACAGGTTGTTCTTGGGTCACACTCTCTTGTGTATCCAGCACAGGGTCAATCAGTTGATTGTCTATTTCTTTTTCTTAAACTTCCAGTTCAATAATACTCCCACTAACTTTTGCAAGTAAGTGTTCCTTTTCCAAAAAATGAGCATTCCGAGACACAAATACCTTTTGTGCTTCTGGTTGGTAAAATAGATATCCAATTGTTTCCTTTGGATATCCAATGAACAGGCATTTGTCAGCCTTGACATTTAGCTTATCTGACGCTATCCTCTTTACCATGGCAGGACAACCCCATACTCTTAAGTGACTTAGAGATGGCTTTTTGTTACACCATCTTTCATAAGGTGTAAAATCAACTGATTTAGAGGGCACTCTATTTGAGACATAAACCGCCCTCTCCAGTGCATATCCCTAAAAGGATTTACTAAGAACTGCATGGCTCATTATGGACCTGACCATATCTAATGAAGTCCTATTCCTCCTTTCTGACAATCCATTGTGTTAGGGTGTATAAGGAGGGTCCACTAGGGAACTATCCCATCTTCCTTTATATAATCCTGAAACTCCTGACTTAAGTATTCTCCACCTCGATCCGATCGAAGTGTTTTAATACGTTTCTCAAGCTATTTCTCTACTTTAGCTCTAAATAGTTTGAATTTTTCAAAACTTTCAGACTCGTGCTTCATCAAGTATAAATAACTGTATCGTGAGTAATCGTTAATAAAGGTTATGAAGTAGGAGTAGCCTCCTAGTCCCTGAACAATCATTGGACCACACACATCAGTATGTATAAGTTCCAATGTACTCGTGGCTCGTTCACCCTTTCCTTTAAAGGGTAACTTTATCATTTTTCCTTTTAAAAAAGGTTCACAATCACCATAAGACTCCAAGTCTATTGGGCTCAAGTCTCCACGCTTATGCAACTTGGTTAAGCGATCTCTGTTTATGTGGCCTAAACGGCAATGCCATAAGTAGAAGGAATTCTCATTATCTAATTCAACTTTCTTCACATTGTATATATTGAAAACTTTTATTTTAGTATCAAGAATATAAATGCCACCTTTCAACATTCCATAACCATAAAGAATATTATTCAAATGAATCTGACAATTATTATTTGAAAATAAAATTTCAAATCCTTCTGCTGCTAAACATGCAACAGATGCAATATTCTTAGTAACCCTTGGAATGTAGTAACAATTATTCAAAACTAAAATAAGTCTACTTGGCAAAACAAGACTAAAGCTCCCTACGGCTAATGCAGCAACTCTGGCTCCATTTCCTACGCATAGGTCCATCTCCCTTTTGCAAGTTTTCTATAGTTCCTTAGTCCTTGCACAGAAGTACAGATATGAGAACCACGACTAGTATCCAATACCCAAGTGGATTCTCGCGAAAAAGTAGCAAAGTTTTCAATTACAAACATACCTGAAGTAGATGCCTCTGTAGGCTTCTTCATCAAATGCTTAGAAGTAGGAGCTTTGTAATCCCTCTTCCCCACATTGGAAGCAGACATACTTAGATGTCTTCTTTTCCTTCTTCTTCTTACTGATTCTTTTCTTAGCACCCAGTGCCTGCTTCTTCTTCTTAGAAGCCTTGCCTTTTTCAACCAACAGTAGAGGTTTCTGATCTCTCTTGATCTAAGGTTCTACTGTTTTTAGCATGTTAATTAATTCTGGGATAGTTGAATTAATCCTATTCATGTAACAGTTAGTCATGAAGCCTGAGTAACTATCTGTCAAGGACATCAACAAAAGGTCAATGCTAAAGTCATGATTCATCTCGAATCCCAATCGATTCAGCTTCTCAAGGTATCCCAAGAGTTTCAGTACATGCTGAGAGGCAGAGGTACTAGCCTACATCTTGGTCCCAAAAAGGAGCTTGGAGGTCTTATACCTCTCTGTCCTATCCCTCTCTGAAAAGAGTTCTTCAAGATGGAGAACCATATCCTCCAAGGGCATGTTCTCATGTTGTTTCTGAAGCTCAGGATTCATGGACCTTAACATAATACACATGGCAGTCTCACAATCTTTCCTATGCTTTAACCAGGCATCATGTTCCACATGATCCTCAACATTAGGTTCTATATGGAAAACTTCACTTAAGACATAGGCAATTCCCTCAGAGCTGAGAACTATTCTCACTGCTCGGAACCAATCAGAAAAGTTCGAGCCATTCAATTTGGAGTCAAGTAACATACGAAGATTAAAATTGGAAGCCATTTTCAACCTAAGATATAAGAAAAGAAAAGTTTTTAGATATTAGTTTAAGTACATGTATTTAATATAAGGACTTTTAATTAAATACATTTTCCTACTATTTTCTTCGAAATTTACAATAACCCATTCTATTGAATTCGTGAATATTAGCCTAGCTAAATTTCCTAGTAGGTAGCATCTATAACTAGTCTATTATAACCCCCAAATTTATGAGTCAAGTTATAATAGTAAGTCATAGTTAGAATCCCATTCCATTTACATCGCATGCAATTGCTAATTCATTCAAGTTCCCTAATCCCAAGGGACGTGTGCTCTTATATTAGCATCTCCTTGAATATGTCTCAGATCTGGGCTAGCCCCCAATTTTATGGTGGACTACCCCAGCTTTGTTAAGGCAGACCCTATCTCAAACTTTACAACCAATCAATGTGGACTAGAAGGAACGTTTTGCGTAGCACTTTGATAGCCCAAAGAGACCGTATTATAAATTTGAGTAAGGAAGACTACAACTTGCCTTAATATATTTACTTTGGGATTTTATTGGTGTTAAACATCTCACCCAATCTAGGATTTTATCATATGGACAAAATTATGATATCTTGTATTAATTTAGGGAATTTTAGAATTAATTTACAAGGTCTAACCTTAGGTGGGTTCAGCTCTTTATTCTAATTATTCCATCAACCTAGATTATATACAAAATAGTTAACACTTTTATTTGTTATATTAATATTGCTTTTCCTTTAAGCTTTTATTCAATAAATTTAATTTTTTTTACTCTGTTATAGAAACATATATAAGCACCATCTTATATACTAGAAATAAATTAGTTCATATTAATCCCCCAGTTGGTCAATTCAAATTGCACCGATATAGGTTCCCAGGTAGGAGAGGTGCCCTATGAGGAGTAGACACCAAGTCAAATCCTTAGCCAGAACAAATACGGGCACAAACTTGAAGACCAATGGATTCTCTTGAACTAATAAATTTTGTTCTTCCAATTCATGTAAATTGGGAGCATCTATAACCCGTGTAATTTAAATAAATTATTGACACTTGTATAATTTGAGTAAGTTGAGCAGGCTTATTCAAAATTATTTATAACCATTTTCTAACCTTGAAATGAAAGGCACAAGTTTATATTTATTGTTCCAAACAATTAAATAAACAAATTATTTCATTTAGAAAATAATATTTAGTTTGCTTCTAAATTAATTATGCACTAAATTGGCAAGCTCTGAACCACTGTTGGGAACTAACAATCAAATTGAACATGCATAAGAGGCATGGCAGAAATTCAAAATTTTGTCCCTGTCCCCAGGAACTCCTATTAGTTGCATATAAATTAAATATAGCCTTAACTAAATAATTCTCTACCTAGGTTAATATGCTAAAGGACTAGGCATACCATAATTCCAAATTATATCATAGCATATTTATTTTATACTAAGCATGTTATAACTCTAAGTTATAACCTAAGCATAAAATAAACTAAGCATGCAAAAATAACCTAAGCATAATTATTAAGTCCAAAAACACTTAAAGAAAAAGACTTAATAATTAAAAGAGAAATAAAAAGAACTTACCAGTTGAAGCGTGCTTTTGCAGAACCTTCTTGCACAAGCCTCCAATAGTAGGATAACCTCTATGAGTATCCACACGAACCCCACCATCCAAAACCACCCTAGGAGGAAGAACTAAGAAGCCTCGAGTAGTTGCTAGACCACTCTAGAAGCCTCACCCAAAAATATAAACTAGCGGTGCCCGAATAAATTCAGGCTCCATAAAAATAACTTGCTCAATTACCTGAGAGATTAATTATCTCGCTTAGGATTCATGCTTTGAGCTTGGTACAATTTGAAAGGAAAGGGAATAGCCTATATATAGGCTTGGGGGAACATTTTGCTCCCCTTTTGAACGATGTGGGATAGGAGTAATTACACCCATCCCGTGTTCACACAGCGTGCATGCTGTGTGCACAAGCAAGGCAAAGCCCTTGTGGGCTTTGCCTTGCTTGTGGGCTGCGCATGTGCAGCCCATTAGTATTGCTTGCACACCTTTTGGTATATTTTCGTGCACTCGAGCCTGTATAAAATACTTTTGTACTCTCGGTCTAATTAAACTCGCCAATGCGAAATTCCCCTTTTTATTCCTTTTTCAAATACTTATTTTCTGACCATAATAAATTAGTCACCAGTCAAAATAAATTTCTTAGTCCAACCAAAATTGATCTAATCAATTATAATTTATTTATGACTCTAATTAATTAGTTACTAGTCAAATAAAATTCCTTGGTCTATCTAAAATAGATTTAATCAATTTTAACCAATCAAATAATAATCCAATTATTATTTATGTTATATTTTCATAATGGAATAAATTTATTAGTTCTTTACTTAGTCCAATGAAGGTCCAATGTGTGTGACCTTATAGGATCCCAAAGTATTGAGCTGTTAAGGCTTAACCAACTCTTTTTCTAACGGACCCATTGGCTCGATGCTCTAGACCGTGAATAGAACTAGATTACCTTAAACGATTGTAGTACGCCTCTAGCAAGGGTCTACCAACCCCCATTACTCGGAACATCATTTATGCTTATGACTTAATCCCGGTTAATGCAATAGTTATCCAGTGCGATAAATTCCTTCCATTCTTTAATATTAGTACCATCTGGTTTATTGGGTTCGGTTAAAGTGTTACCCCACTAATAGAGAGGTTGCTCCAAGCTATCCCAGTTATTTACTTGTTACCAAAGTATATTGCCTTTTACCATAGTGTGTTCGACTAGAAACCATTTCTATCAAACACATACTCTGATCAGAGGTTTATGGCAATCGTCACTTCAACAAGTGGCCAGGTACAACTCCTTAATATATCCGGAGCGATGGATTCTTTCTGACTACTTAGCCTACCAACGTGCTATCATCACTATACCCGTAATCACCCGTAGCACCCTAAATTAATGAGTGCATAGTAATGACCCAAAGTATAGCAATAGTACCACACAAGGTAGCTAGCATCTCAAGTATGAGGACATTCGCAAACCTTATTGCATGAAGATAAACACTAACACATTGATATATAAACCAAGTGTTTATCTTGCTGCGGTCTCCAATATATCTCCAAGATATATCCATGTGTCAAACTTAAGGCACCACCTTCAGGCTTTAGGAGATTAACTACTTGGACCCTTTCTAAGAAAGTTGACCACATGCTAGTCTTTTTATTTCATCAATATCCTTTCTTGATGAAACTATGACTATGGATAGTTTAGACATAATCATAATTGCACATGAAGCAGGTTCCCCCAATATAGTCTAACTATAATTTCTCTGACTTCATGCTATGATATGTGAAGGACTTTTGCATACATCAATGAATATATATTTAACCAGCTTTAATATATATATATATAAGCATATTGATATAAACAAAAGATGAAATGCCTTTATTGATTAAACAAATTATTCGTACTATTACATAATTAAGATATATCGCTATAATTGCCTTAAGGGCATACATCATATCCAACAGATATTAAATTTTTTTTTCATTTAAAGGCGGAGACCGGAGAATCGGCCTCGCTTTTATTAAAAACGAAAAGAAAAGAAACAAAGAAAAAAGAAAGAAAAAAAATGTTGACAAAACCAATCACAACAAAGTGTGATCCTATTGGTCTAAAGATCCATAGTAGTTACATTTGTTGCAAGCCTAACAGCCATGCTGGCACAATTGAACTATAATCGGCATGATAAGGAATAGCGGGAAGAAATTCTCCGTGATACAACATAGTCAATCCCGGCGTGAAGGCTGAGATGATGAGGCCTAACCGCAGCAATGATGACAATATCATCGTAAATTGAATTAAATTTCGAAGATGTGGCATGATAGGCACACGTCAAAACATTAAATTGTCGACTCAGATCAAAACCAAGATCCAAGCCGATAAACAAATTCACTTTCCGAGTAGAATCGCAACTTACTAAGGAAGAAACATCATTCTCTTTTGCCTGTTAGACAAGGATTACCACTGTCTATGCACCACCTATATAAACAGGTTTAAAAACCGTCTGACTGGGAATTACATATGCCTAGTGAGGATGCCTGACACCTTTAGAGGGTGAAAATCAGCTGGCCAAACACCAGTGAAGAAGAACAGAAGGGGGGGAGTTGCATTTCAACCAAGGGCTTAGAACGCTGCACTCGTCATCCCAATAGTTGGTGGTCCAAATGAAGGAGGGGAAGACCCTCCAAAAATAACCGCCGGCGATAAGCCAGTGAATCAAAGCTGCTGGGCGTCCAGGGTGTAGGTGAGATCCCTAGCAGGCAAGGACTTTAGGCTTGAATCAACGCCACACTCGTCGTTCCCATAGTTGGTCGTCTAGAGGAAGAAGGAGGGGAAGATCCTCCAAAAAACACCACGGGCAAGAAGCCGATAAAAAAAGTTGTTGGACGGCTAGGGTTCAGGTGAAAACCCTAGCCGCCCCCCCACATAAGAGAATCCTTAGTTGATATCTCGTACGATATTAACTTATTGAAGCTATTATTTGGTATAGTTTATAGTTTCGTGGTACACATAAGAATAGAAATATTGGATAAAGTCGGTGTTAAGTAAAGCTGCATTGTTTGTTTGTGATTTTAGTATTAAATGCAGTAGATCATCGTAATAATGGGAAAAAATGCACAATGAGTACCCTTTCCAATCCTTTATTAAATCTGTGTTAAGCAAACGCTGCTTTGTTTGTTTGTACTACTGGTGATGTAAGTTGTACTTAGGATGTCACACCATACACAGATTTAACAAAGTATTCTTTTTTCTCCTCCTACAACAAAAACAAAATATTATCCAGCTTTTGAAAAGATTGAGGCTTTTATTCAATAGCCTCTCAATCACAAATATAATTCTTTCTTTGAAATTTTTTAATTCAAAATCAATTACCAATTGCCACCAGTTAAGAAGTTAATGGGTGGAGCTAACAATATGGGGTCTTCCTTAACAACTGTTTTGATTCCATGAATGGAAAGACAACTAGTTCCTATTTCACCAAACTAAGCAAAGCAATAAATTTTCAATTCAGGGGTTCGACATAAATCGAGTCCAACCTACTTTTTGTCAACACAAAGTCTCATAGTTTATAATTTAAAAAAATAAAAATCTTAGATAAATAATTAAAAAATTTGAAAAATATGTTTTTGAATTAGTAACCAAATATTTTAATGTATAATACATTCGCTTGTTAAAGTAAGTTTTATGGTGCATTCTATGGTTACTTTCCTTTTTACAAAGTATCCATCGCTTTGCACTTTTTCACCATTGGATGAGTGGTGGTTATTTCAATCTAATTGTGAAAAAGGCAAAGTAATGGTTAAAAAAAAGTAAGCATAGAATATGCACAGTTTTATACATAAGGAAATTAAAAAATTGAAAAAATCATGAAAAGGAATGAAATATTAAATACATATGCAAACCCTAAAAAGTAGACTATAAATACAGCCTATCAAACCCTTATTTCGCAGCCACAACAAGTCTGAGACAGGCGATGAGATATGAAACACTTCTCAATGAAGAAGATGAAAGAAGCAGCCGATCCCTCAGGTTTTCCCCAAATATCACCAGATGAACTGCTGCGAAAAGGTACATAATTTTAATCTCGTTCTTGTTTTTTCATAATAAATCAAGAGAAACCTCAATGGATCATGATTCAATTATAAGTATCATCTGAATATAGATCAGGCCAGGATGTTCATTGACATGTAATTATGTATATAGATCACGCGGCTATTGGATTTTTCATAAGAAATTAAAAGATCTTGAATTGATGATTTTTTAATTTAATTGTGTTCAAAAGTTGATTAATAAATCTGAATGCAGATCTGAGTGGTTCAGCTGACATTGGAAGTGTGAACAGATTGCAGAGTGATGCCGGCAAAAAATCTACTATAAGCAATGGAAATAAACCGAAGAATTAGAACTGTTGATGTATAATTCCCACACCAATGGCTTCATATACAGTGTCCTTAATGTTAACTCAAGGTAATTTCGTAATTGTCCTGCTACTCAATGCTTGAATTGGTTGGAATACTTTAATATGCTTTATTATAATTAGATTAATATTGTCTCAAAGTTCAATTAATTTATTGATTAGCTTTGACCGTTGAAGAGTCCAAAGTACATCATGTTTAACAAAAATTTGAGTAGATTTGATTTTCTTTATTAGATTTCATTTCTCTTTGTAAATCTGAACTTGAGGTGATTGCTTCTTTACTGTTTGCGGTTCTAGGATCTAGTGATGAGCAGTTTGATGTTGGACCATTAAAAAATATGATAACTAAAATGAACGGCTTCTTTAATGAGAACTCTCTTTTCTATTGAAGTTAAAGGATTAAGAAAAACTCTGCTATGATCTATCCCATTACAAGTATAACGAGGCTTGTTTTCCTTTCCATGATTCTTGAATAAATAGTTAATAAATGATAGCCAGCATTACCTAATCATGTTTTTATCTGTAGCCAATGATTTTAAGATGTACGATTGCTTTTTTGAAATTTGAAATTTGGGCTTGAACTCTAATGATTGGTGGTAGTGTTTGGAGAAGAATCAGTCGATTTTGTTTGTTGAATCAGGATGCCAAGAGTTTTGTTGGTGAGTTCAGAGCCGAAAAATGGTTTCATATACAAGGATCCGAAAAAATTTGGATACGAATACATAAGGGTGTGGAGAATATATTAGCAAAGGAAAGCAATTTTTCCTCCAATTCATCGGGATCGGGATTTCAGAGCTGCAGTTCACAGCGGCGCCGGAGAAAAACCGGTCCGGGGAAGTGGAAATGGCCAGGGTTCTGGGGAAAGTGAAGGATAGTTTTGCAGTGGTGAAAAGATCGAGTGATCCGTATTATGATTTTAGAAAATCATTGGTGGAAATGATCATTGAAATGACCGCGAAATGATATTCTCGCTGGATGGTGAGGTCCTTAATGTAACTTAGAAAAGTAACAAAAATGTAATGAAATCATGATCTTTGGGATCATTTTGCTACTAATATGTTATGTCATTGATGTATTGCTTAAGAATTGGTATATGATATAGATGTAACGAAAATGGTAACTGCCCTTGTTGATTGTGTTGTCCACAATTAGTTTTACAATATCAAATGTTAGGGTAACATTATTCATATTGAGCAGTTTCTTGAGTGATCTCTATTAAACTAGTGTGATTATTTACTTTTCATGGAAAATGTCGAAGCAATATAACTGAAATAAACCATAAAAGCGGTTTCCTGGTTAGAACAAATAAATGTTCGGTTTATGGTCTTGCAGCATATAGGGGTCTTCCTTAAACAACACTTCAATGCAATAGTCCATATAGATGAAAGAAATGCTGCCAAAAGATATATAATTTTAATATTGCTCTCGGTTTTTTATAACTGAAAAGGTTTAGAAGCCGCAAAGGAAGATAAGCATTGCAACTATGTTGGCATTCTTATCGACTCCTCGCAGGAACCAAACCTAAAATGTATTAAAGGTCCATGAGAAGAGGACAAAGTCACAAGTTTACAAAGTTAAATGGTAAAAAAATACAGCCATACTGATTCCCCTATACAAGAAGTCCTCTTAAATGACATTATCTTCAAAGACTGCTTTGTTCCTTCGTTTCCAAATCTCTCAATGGAAAATCATCCAAAGAGAAGTGCCAAAATATTTTGCATGGGTACGGTAAAAAGACCATTCCACTGAATCTGAAACTTTCTCTGAAATTACAAAGGAGATTCCAATTCAATGAAAAAGAGAATTTCAAATGATTATGTTGGCAGTGGTCCAGTAGATGATAGTGTGATCTTCTGTCTCAAAGTATCCACAAAATGGGCAAGTAGCCGTATCAGACAATAAAATACCCAAATGAGCTAAAAAGGATTTAGTGGGCAACCGTTGAATTAATTAGAAGTATCATGATGATATATTTTCTTTTCATTTTTTTTATAATTATGAATTTTTGTTGAGGTTAGGTATTGAACTTAATAAGGCTTCTCACCACTATATTGAATGATTTACTAATTGAGCTATACCCAAATGATATATATATATATATATATATATATATATATATATATATATATATATATATATATATATATATATATTCAATTAATTAGATCCTACAACGCTCTGCCATAAATTCCTTTTCTCTTCACGATTCCATTCAATTCTTCCTATTCATTGTTAATTTGCTATGTAGTTCCTTCTAAATTCATTTTGAAGAACGTGGTGTCGCTTTCTTTTTAGTCACTTGAAGATTTCAGCAACCATTAGTATTCTTCTGTTACAAACTCATAGCATTCGACTATAAAATGGTGACGAAAGTTGGTGAAGCTTCTTCATCGATTTATACAAACAGAAGGCTCAAATTCAATTGGCTGGAGAAAAAAAGATCGCTTCAGTGATTTGCTTGACCCTCCAATTCACCATATCCTCTCCTTCTTACCGTCCACAAAAGAAGCTATTCAGTCGGGCGTTTTATCGAGCAGGTGGGGAATCAATGGACTTATGACCCTTCTCTGATTTTCAATTCCACTGGTATATAAGGAACCTCTCATCTTCAAAACCATTGTGTTTGATTCGCCGGCAACGTTTTACAATCTTTTCACACACATCAGTCGAACAAGTCAAATCTGCATTAAAAAACATATTTAAATCCATCAATAAATTGATAAGTTAATAATTATCCTAGCTTTTTTTTATTTGGTGGTGGGAAAAGGCAAGCAGAAAAGGTTTCTGCTGCCATTAAACTCACCTAGAAACAAAAATTATATAAAAATACCTTTTATCTCCACCAATTTTTTCTTACCTTTTCTTTCTTTATAAATACAACCATTCTCATTTGCTTTCTTCTATCTCTCTATTTTATCTCTTGATGAAAACTATGTATTCATGACAAGGTATTTATAATGAGATATTTAGAGTTTTCTATATGCATTTCTCTATTTTTAGTAGTTTTTCATTATTTGATTTCCTTTGAACCTACCTACCTACCTACCTACCTACCTACCTACCTACCTAACCACCATAAGTATATATTTATGTATTTGGACACTATTTCAAAAGCTATTTGTATTTTTATTATACATCAATAGTTCTTGTAACGACCTGAAATTTTAAAATTTACTTATAATAAATTATTATGGTATTAAAATATCATGAAAATTATTTTTGTAATTGTTATTATTATTATTGGATATAAGACATGAGGAAATAAGAGTTAATTAAGTAAGAGGGATGATTTAGGCATTTAATTATTTATTCAAGGGCATTATTGGAAATTGAAAAAAAAACTATCATAAATTCTATACGTTTATACCTTTCATCTTTCTCCCCTTCATCTTCTTCTCCATTTCCTTTCCTTTATTCAAAATTTCCCTAATCTATAAACTTCCGATTTCTTCGATTCAACTTCAAATTCTTGTTAGAAATCGATCCTTAACCCATCTATCATCATCAATTTCAGTGAATCAAGGTTAAAGGAGAGGATTTCAGATTTTAAGGTTCGGATGAATAGTAACCCAAATTTGAGGTGAGTGATTTTTGATGAAATTAAAGCTTAATTAGTAGAATTCATGGTAGATTAAGCATATTTATGGTATTAGGAAGTTTATTTATACAATATCTTGATAGAATTATATATGGCTGTTGTAGAGGAAGATAGTGCAAGCAAATCAAAGGCAAAAGAGGTAGAAGAGAGCTAGAAAGAGCTTAGAAAAAGGTTTGTGTCTCTAATTTCGATTTCACGGTTTTTTGGAAAAAAATCCAGATTTGTATCCCTGTTTTGTTTTAATGTTTTCTCTTGTTATATAAATCCAATTTGAATGATTCTTGATTCTATTGATATGTACTGAAAGTAAGGAATATATGTTCAGAAGAAACCTTGTTGAATTTCGTTCGTTTTCAATGTGAAATTTTCGTTTGAAGTTGAGTTATGAAATCTGCTTTCGGAAAATCTCATCTTTATACACTGTTTAGTATTTTGATCATAACTTTGGTTATAAAATTTGGATTTCTGTGATTCTAGTGGCTTTAGAAAGCTGAGACATGTGGCAAATTATGTTTAGAAGAAAGTTCTTCGATTGGATGATGTTTTGATAGTGAAAAATTCAAGGGAAATCAGGTCACAAAATCTGGAAATTTCTGGAAAATATGAATGTTGATTTTATTGTGTTTTAATTGAAGTTTGATGATTTAAAATTTAGGATTTGAATTTCTTAATTGCTGAAGTTATGTTGAATTATGTTTGATGGTTTATACTGGAATTTTTAATATGTTACTTTGATTTATTGCCCTTATTAAACGAGTAGAATACGGGTCAGGGTAGATTGGCGCCAATAAAGGAGGGTACAGTACTGTACAAACAATTAGAGCTTTAGCTTCGGGCTTCAGCCGATATTCTGATAAATATATATTGATATTGAAGCTTCGGCTTCGGGCTTGACCGATATATTGATTTTGAAGCTTCGGCTTCGGGCTTGGCCGATATATTGATTTTGAAGCTACGGCTTTGGGCTTGATTGATACATTGATATTGAAGCTTCAGCTTCGGGCTTGTCCGCTCCCGTATCCATTTTATCATTTTTCCGGACTTGTTTACTTAGGGCAATATATGGTTAATGTGTTTGGAAAAAAAATTGGATATAAATTTGATTATACTTTGAAAGGTTTATAATATAAGTTTTGTGTTTTGGTTTTATAAGGTTGTTTAATATGTTTTCGACATATGAACAGACTTTGTTTCTATTTTAAAGTGTTAAAAATGTTCAAAGTTGTTGTATTTCTTTTATGTACACCACTAAGCAAATTGCTTAGCGTGTAGTTTATTTTCTACATGCAGATACTGAATATTTGTAGATAGCTTGGACCAAAGAGGTATAAGTGGATCAGCTTGAAGAGCAAATAAGGAAAGACTCGAGGTGGATTTGTATTTTAATGTAATATTATGATTTGTGGAATAATGGCATGTACTAGATAGTGTGAGAAATGTAAAGTAGCATTGAAAAATATATTTGGAGAATAATTTGGAGTTTAAAACATTATATTTGTATTTGTACATATTAAATCTAAAAGTATTGAACCTTATATAGTGGAGTAGAGTTATTTATTGGCTGATTATAGTTACCGTGGCACTCCCAATAAAGGGGTGTTACAATTCTTTTTCAATGAAAAATTTATTGTGTGTAAAAAAAAATATCTGTTGTAATTTTTCCATGCACGTTATGAATTTATGATATTAAATTCAATGGTTTCCAATGTTACAATTTACAGATCATTGAGCACATAAGCATACAAAAACTACACAAAGCTACTGTTAAGCACACATTGTTTTGTATATTTGCGGTATTGTAATAAATGTAGGACATCATCCTAATAACAAAAAAAGACAATACATTTTTCGTAATTACCAAATATTTCTTTTGGTTACATATGCAAATTAAGTTGTTAATAGTAATTCCGATATATTGAAGTAAAATTTAAAGAAAACATGATCTCATTTTGCTCCTTACACGTTAAAAATGTACTTCAAGTTCATGACATATTGATTTCTTTACATTTGGCTCATATATATACATTTATCTTGTCTTTATTAGTGGTGGTGTGGTAAAAAATGGACATGTGTTTTCTAAATGTCTTAGGTTCGAACCACATTGAGGGGAAATAATACAATGGTCCGATACTAAAGGACGCTTCGATCTGCATGAATGATATGTATCAGAGAAACTACTTTTTATGCCATTACTTTTTATTATTCTAATAACTTATAGACACATGTCATTCATGCATGAAGAAAAGGCCATTTATTCCCGAACCATTGTATAATTTTCCCACATTAAGATTAAATGAAGATGTTTCTTTTTTATTTAATATAAGCTTATTTCTACAAACTTTTTTAAAAAATAAAAGAAATCTTGTTTTTATTAATATTTAATTACTAATTTCCTACCTACCCCTACCTACCATAGGTATATATATAGTAGTAGTATTCGGAAACTATTTCAAAGCATTTTATATTTTAATAACATATCAATAATTTTTTTAAAATAAAATATTAATTTTGTACGTAAAACATTGTCTATCATAATTTTACCAAACATATTACATCTGCATGCATATTACATATGTTTTCGCACTTTCTGCATAGTCAAAAAGAACTTAGCGAGCAACATTTTCAATTCACATTGGATGAAAATTGAGATCACTACTCTTATCGTGAACACACTCTCTAGACCGATGTTGGTCTACCTAAGCAATGTGACTCTTACCTTAAACTAGCGGCTCCTTATTCAAAGGAAATCGCGTTTTGAGGTGCGACCCCAACTTGCCTAAGGGAGTCAAAAAGTCTTAAAAAGAAAAAAAAATACAATTTGATTCCAAAATATTAGCACTAGTCAGATGTACTTCCCTCAACTTAGTGTGAAGAAAATCTCAATTGTCTAAAGACTACCAAATGGATTAAATGAAATGTCAAAGTTTTCAAGAGTATAATAATGAATACCGGCTAAAATTTATTTTATTTGATTAAAATTGGCCTAAGCATACCCATGCTCCTATAAAATTGAAGAGAATAGAACATTGATATAATGTTTTGGTTAAACTTGGAAAAAGTATAGGATCCAAGCTTGTAAAATTTGTGAATTTATTTTTTTCTGTCAAAAACCAAATTATATCGACAAGTTGGTAATAATTCCACATAAGCACAATTGAGCCCTCCCCACACTTACTCAAGTCATTGTCCTCAATGAAGTCAATGAAAGAGTGGAAAAGAAAAACACGAACAAGAAATTGCATAAGAGAGGTCAAATGGTACTTAGCTGGAAACATTGCAGCAATTTATGGCGGTTCAGATTAACTAACTTTCAGGTGAGTGAGGCATTAACATCAGCTGTATTACACCATCCCAACCTGCAATTTGATTTAGGAAAGGAAAAAAAATGAAGTTACGGAACAAAATCAGAAACACCCTAAACTAATTAACTAAAATGCAAGAATTAGAAAGATGAAGTTAAGAACGTGTGTTGCCTCCCACAAGTGGCTTTATTTATTGTCCGTAGGCTTGATGTATTAGCGATTTCAGTCATATGTAGGGATGGGGTCCAGAACAAATGTTTCTTCTTGTGTCTTATGCCCTTCTTGCAGCTCCACCTCATGAAAAGCCTCTAGCCTTTGACCATTCACTTTCAACATCGATCCTGACTTGTCATATTTTATCTCCACAACTCTATAAGGAAACACTCTTTTCACGGTATATGTTTTGGTCCATTGTGATCTTAGTTTCCCAAGAAATAATCGAAGTTTAAAAGTGTAAAGAAGAACTTTCTGACCTTTTACAAACAGCTTATGCTTAATTCTTTGATCATGGTATTTCTTCATTATTTCCTTGTAATTTCCAGACCGCTCATAGGCATCTTCCCTGATTTCTTCAAGTTCAAGAAGTTGTAATTGCCTTTCTTTTCCTACTTGGTCGAGGTCCCAGTTGCATCGCTTGATGGCCCAAAACGCCTTATGCTCTAATTCAACAAGTGGGTGACAAGCCTTACCATAGACAAACCTGTATGGAGTGGTCACAATCGGAGTTCGATAGGCTGTTTGGTATGCCCATAAGGTGTCATTTAGCCTGGATACCCAATCTTTTCATCTAGTACTAACAACCTTTTCCAAAATACCCTTTATTTGCTTATTGGCTGACTCTGCTTGTTCATTCATTTGAGGGTGGTAAGCTGTCGATATGCGATGCTGGATGTTGTATTTCTATAGAACTTAAGCAAAAACCTTATTGCAGAAATGAGTGCCTCTATCGCTAATAATAGCTTTAGGGACTCCGTACCTACAGATTATGTTAGTTTGAACAAAAATGACAACAACTCTAGCATCATTAGTTTTTCTGGCTTTAGCTTCTACCCACTTCGATACATAACTGTCTTCTGCAATTAGGGCAACACTTCCAAAATATATGAGTGTCATAAAACATGATAGGCCAATAAAACCCACTCGACAGAACCTTGTGGATTGTTCTATGCAAACAAAAGTGTCCACCACATGCCATAGAGTGGCAATGTTTGAGTATCGATGAAACTTCTTCAGTAGGAACACATCGGCGTAATAATTTATCGTTACTAATCTTGTATAAATAAGGGTAATCCCAAATGTATATATTGGCATTCCTCTTAATTTTCACCTTCTCTTGACGTGGCATATCTGCTAGTAATTCTCTAGTGACAATGTAACTCACTATGTCTGCATACCATGGATGTGTTGCCGTGACACGAAACAAGTGATCATCTTTGAACTCATCAATTATGGGTCCATCAACTTCATCGATTAGCAATCTGCCTAGGTGGTCAGCTACTAAGCTCTCACTTTCTTTTGTGTCTCGAATTTCAATGTCGAACTCTTGCAGCAATAGAATCCATCGGATCAACCTAGGCTTAGCTTCTTATTTCCTCAGCAAGAATTTAAGAGCTGGAGCTTTGCAAAGACCAAAGGGCATTCGATGGTATGCAAAGGTGCCGAATGGACATATGAATGTGGTTTTTTCCTTGTCTTCGGGTGCCATAGGAATCTGATAAAAACCCGACAGTCCATCTAGGCAGCAGTAATGGGATTTTCCAGCCAATCTTTCTACCATTTGATCAATAAAAGGCAATGGAAAATGATTTTTTTTGTTGCAGAGTTAAGTCAGCGATAATCAACGCAAACTGGCCAACCATTTTGTACCCTATTGGCACTAGATCACCTTTCTCATTCCTTATGACGGTCATTCTTGTCTTTTTCGGTACAACATGGATCGGACTAACCCACTTCACTCAATAAAGTCCACTTCACTCTTGACTGTTGGTGCCGAATTTTTTCTTGGTTTCGTCTAACCTGAAACAATGTAGTTTTCATGTTTTGTAATTCAGACACGGTTAAAGCATCCAAAGGCCGACCCATAGTAGAGTTAGTCAACTCTAAAACCTGGGCTTCCAACGATTTTAATCTACTATCCAATTGACCAAAATTAGACGAATGCCAAGGACGGATAAATCCCCACAATTTTCGTAGCTTGTAATCGACATCTCTATTCTTACACACAGCCGTACCACAAATAGAACACCACTTACTAGTGATAAGTGGCAAAAAAGTATCAACATCCCACCAACAGTTGAGCGATCTATCTACTCTCCTTCCCCGTCTCCTCGAAGTATGCGACTGGAAAATAATGGGTAAGTGATCCGATAGGGTTGAGTCTACCGTCATGAGTTGTAAATTCGGCCAGCTATCTAATAGACCACCTGACACCAACACTCGATCGATCCTCGAAAAGGACTGACTGTTACTCCACGTATAGTCCCTTCCAACTAAAGGAACATCATACAACGCACTCACATTCACAAATTCTTGGAATCTTATCATGGAATTAGAAACACTCCCATTCCTACCCGCTCTTTCCGAATAATGAAGAATTTCATTAAAGTCACCACATAACAATACATTACCAACATCCTGAATAAGGGGCAGCAATTCAACCCGTAATTGATTCCTCTCTACGGCTGTGACTGGCCCATATAAGCATACAATATCGATCTCAACCTGGTTCACGACCGAGCTCAAAATACACCATCTTACACCAACCGCTCTAACTGTACCCCTAACTACTTTAGAGTTCCATGACACAATTATCCCTCCCGACAAACCTTGAGCAGAAACACAATAACATGAAAAATCATTATGGCCCCATAATTTCCTCATAATCATCTCTGATATATCCGACACCTTCGTCTCCACTAACACAACAACATGCAAGGACCATTTGCGGACACACGAACGAATAAAAAATTGCTTTGCTCCATTCGTGAGCCCCCCACGACAGTTCCAAGAAAGAAGGTTTACTGACATAAAGAAACATGTACCAAACCTCGATTCAGACGGGCTATTCAAACTTTTGGCTCTTCTAGTACCTGCACAATTTGCTCCACATGTTGCTCCTGAAACAGCCCCAGCATCTCGCCCACTTTAACGACCATTCTAGCCTCATTCTCGCGTGATTCTGTAAGCTAGGCATTCATTATCACCCTATTTCTATTTGCCACATCTGGTCCCGATGATCCAGACATTCTGCCAGTCTCCGAGTTTCCTCTAGCTGCCGAGTTTGCACTCTCATTACCATCTGGCTCCCGTAAGGTAGAATTTTCCAAAATACCGTTATCCCGCAGCATTCTCGTATCACAATCTTCCTCCGATATAGCCACTTCTTCAGATATCCTGTCCGCCATTGAACCCTCATCCGACTCGTTCTCTGAGCTAGAGTAATCCTCCTGACACCTCGGACAGCTAACGGCCTGACGCATAGAAGTGTAAATCGTAATCTCCCTCTCCCCCATTGCTAACTTCCGATTGCGGCTCATAGTAACTATAGGAATGGACACTAAACAAGAAATCACATCCAATCGATCCGGCCGTTCCAAGTTGCACTCCATAGCCACCAGCCGACCAAATCTCCCAGCAAGGCTGCGAACTAATGATTCACATATAATAGTTGGTGGAATACCCATGAGATCAAGATACATGACACACTCGGAGGGAATAAAATTCCCTGCCAGACGCTCAACCGAAAACATAAGGTGGTTGAGAACCTTCCATTCATGACTAATAAAATTACTCATCGCATCTCCTGTGATAAAGGAGACAATCACGCACTCCCCACCAACAGGAGCGGCAAATTCAACATCAAAACCACGCTCACACAATAAATCATATATATTTCGAATATGAGATATATTGTGAAGCCGAATCAGGCAGGCCTTATCTTTCCACGAGGTAGACTGCACCATGCACTCCTCACTCTTCTGCGACTCATTCTTATCCATTGGGCTCGTCACAATCTTAGGCTGCCCCTTACTTGCCTCCTCTATAGAATTACGATGAGGGACCGCGACATCTACATATGATCTCCCATCTCGAGGTGATTCGTGAAACACTCGGTTCACACGCCTAGATGACTTTCGGATCGGCTCCTGGATTTTCTGAACGTTCAAAGGCCTTGAGTATCTTGCCTTATACGCCCGCAAACGAACCGCCCCAATTTCAATAGAATTCATCCTGTTCAAAGCTTCATAAAACGGAACAGTTACATCAATCGTAATGAACCCAAAATTCAAGTTCCTGGCGTTTCTCTTTTGTGCGACAAACACCCAGCCAGAAACTCCAAATCTCCCAAAACCTTCTTCAGGGCTAGCGCATCGTAACCATTCGGAAAATTCTCAAAATAGATCTTGTTCGCTGTCGGATTTCTGGTGTTGGCAATATGATTAGGATTTGAATCCCTAATCTGTGAAGTGGCGGTAAAGGGCACATAAAAGGGATTACGGTGAGGGTTTGTGGTTTGGCGATTTCGGGTTGGCTCATGGAAGGGGTTTCGGTGTTGGGGCTGACGGCGGCTGGTGTCCGATCGGAAAGGGTTGGTTGATGGGCGATGGTGGCGGCTGTGTAGGGGGGCAGGATGGGTGCGGGTTAGGGTAGGGTTTCTCTCCATGGTTTTTGATTTTTGTTTAAACTTTATGAGTTATTATCTTTCCTCATCCTTTGACCCTCTCAACTCTACTCAGATCGCCAAATCAAATCCCAATTCAAAACATTTTGACCCAAATCAGTTAAACTGCACTTTCAACCAAAGATTAACCGATAAAACTATCTTACAAAGAATCCGGGTGATGCAGAATTGAAAATCAAGGCTTTTTCTGAGTCAGGATTTTTAACAAACACCTTGAGTGCAGCGATGAAAACCAGATGAGATAGACTTTGGTGTTTGGCTAATGGCAGGTGGGATGCGGGTAGAATGGTGGATCGAAGGATTAGATTGGAAAGGGGATTTGTGGGATTAGAAAGGCTGGTAAGGACAACGAGGAAAGGGTTGGTGGTGGTTGGTAGCAGCCAACAATTGGTGGCGGTATTACTAATCTTTATGGTGTTTAAAAGAACTGTGCAAGAAAATTGAGACAGAAATTAATTAGTACCTGGGGAGATAAGTTCTTACAAAGAAATCATATGATATATTGAAGCTCTGTTCTTTTAAACTTATAATCCATTCAGTTCAGTATAGCTCAGTACTTATAAGTGCTTTATACATTATTAGTGTTTGCTTTCAATTTCAAGTCAGATATAAAATAAACATTATTAGTGTTTTCTTTAGTGCTTTTAATGGAACAATATTGTTGTCAGCTTAGTTTTTTCTTAATTAACCTTACTTCTAGTCCTTTTTTCATTGGTTGTCTTAGCAGTAATGAGGTCTCAACTGATATGAGAGCTCTCTTCAATCCAAAATTTTTTTAGCAAAAAAAATGACCCATGAAAATGGATGCCAAAAACCTGTTTCGTACTTGGTGTCAGTTAGCGTCCACATAGCGACAACTATATTCAACATAGCGACAACAAAATTAGCGTCAACATAGCATCGACAAATTAGCATCAACATAGCGTCGACGAATAGCGTCAACAAACTCGACTCTATTTAGCGTCAAACTGGAACTTATAACACTTATTAGAAAGGAAATAGCGATAACAATGTTGTCGCTAAATTGCGTCGACAGTGAAAAATTTGACACTATTATTTAGCCTCGAGCGTTATAGCTTTGACATTTTTTTCTTCGCGAAGTTGACGCTCTTGTTTATTTGGACGCAAATTCGATGCTATTCTTTTTTAGCGACCAATTTTTGTCGACGCTAATTTGAAATATTTTTGTAGTGCACGATTTTACATGCATATTACGTGCATATTACTTTGGAATTACAAAATTTTACTATGGTAAAAAATTTGAATAGACAATTCATTCATAACTTGCTAGCAAAAGTCGGCTAACATAAGAACATAAACTTCCATCAACAGACTAGAGAAAGTTTAGATTCTCCCTACTCGAAGCCTCTCAAAATAGAGCCATTGAGATGTACCACACTTTCAAGATCTTACAAACAAGAAGGCGAATAATAGTTGCGATTAATGGATTCGACAAAATTAAATTGAGATCACTACACATATCGTTCAAGAAAAGTCTCTCAGTTATTGGTTTAAGAAAAGATATATTCTGGATATATAACTAAAAAGATGAAGAAGAAATGCTTTTAAAGTAGTTTCCATATATATATTTTTTATGATTCTTCCATATATTTGAATGTATATACACTTTAAATGTGTGTATATAAGGAAATTAAAAACAATAAAATGCTTTGATGTTTATCATTGTCTCATGCCAGCTACTTACATAAGGTAACATGGATGTTAACAACCTCCAAGGTATTGTATCCTAGTTTCCTTTATGTATTTTATGCATATCTGTTTTAAGCAGAATTGGTTGCATCATGTTGTTTAGATTCGGCTCGTACAATGTACATGCCAAGGCCCAGACTTTGAGGACTATCCTCACATTTCTAAAGAAACGTTTGAAGCTAGAGCCAATCAAAATTAGTCATCAATACGAATGTTTGTATTAAAATAAAGATTTCAACCAAGATGTAAGAAAGAAAAATTGTTTAGGCTTTAGTATATAGTACATGTATTTAATATAAGAACTTTTAATTAAATACATTTGTTCTACTGATTTCAAGAAGGGAGAGGCTAGAGGGAGAAGGTCTCCCTTCTCTCTAAAACCAAGGGGGGAGGGTCTCCCTCCTCTCTAACCAAGAGAGGAGGGTGTCCCTCCTCATTTAAAAACCCATACTATGAGTTAGGTTTTCAATCTTGTTTGAATATGGGTGAGAGTTCAGGCTTGTTTTTCAAGCTTTTTTTGAATATGGATGAGTTTTCAAGCTTCTTTTTCAAGCTTTTATGAATATGGGTTAGGTTATCAAGCTTGTTTTTCAAGTTTTCATCAATATGAGTTTGTTTTCAAGCCTATTTTTCAACAGCTCCCCATCCTTCAACGGTTTTCATGTCACTTTTTGAAGCAAGAAAGGGGTGGATCTGTCGGAAACAAGTTTTAGATGTCGCTGGGTCTACCATTGGCTACAACTTGTGCTAGTATAGGTTCAAATCCTATTGGACGCAATTTTTCTTCCAACATCACCGGAGTCACATCGGTCAAAGGACCCATCTCAACACAACCTCCTTCTTGAAGGTATTCCTCTAACTCATTCCATGGGTCATAAACCAAAGTTTGTTTTCAAGCTTTGTTCTTCCTTGTTCGGACAGTTCGCCGACCAGCCACACCTCCTACTGGAGGAAGTTCACCGATCCCCACTTGAGGTAGCACAATAGGTGTGGTTCCCTTTAGTTGGTGGTTTTCTCGCCATTTATGTGGCTTGTTTTATGATTTTGCTTCTCGTAAGCATTGTATTAATTAAGCTTCTAATAAGTTTCTTTTTCTTTTTTTTTCTTTTCTTTATGTTTTTGTACTTCTTTTCTTTTAATAATATTCAGGACTGAATTACCGGCCCTAACTTTTAATTAAAAAAAATACATTTGTCCTACTATTTTTCGAAATTTACAATAGCCCATTCTATTGAATTCGGGAAGTTTAGCCTAGGTAAATTTTCAAGTAAGTAGCATCTACAACTAGTCTAACGCGACCCCCATTTTTATGAGTCAAGCCAAATTAGTAAGTTGTAGTTGGAATCTCATTCCATTTCCATCGTTATACACTTTTGGTTATTGATTCAAGAAAAGAAATATTCTGGATATATAATCAACAAAAAAAGAAGAAGAAATGTTTTGGAAGTAGTTTCCATTTATATTTTTTATGAATCTTCCATATATTTGAATGTACATACGGTTTGGTTAGGTAAATATTTGTATAAAAGGAAATTAAATACAATAAAAATTCATAAAAAGGAAAGAAATATTAAATTTATATTCAAACCCTAAATGACAAATCGGCTATAAATACGTCATATGAAACGCTTACTTCATAGCCGTGACAACTCTAAGAGAGAAAGATAGAGAATGATAGAAGCTTCTATTCTCAATCAAGAAGATGAAAGAAGCCAACCCTTTTCCCAAATATCACATGAAGAAATGCTGCCAAAAGGTATAGAATTTTGACCTTGCTCTTGGTTTTTTCATAATAAATCAAAAGAAACCTCAATAAATCTTGAATTAATTACAATTATCACGGTGAATTTTTCAATTAATTTTGTGTAAAAACTTGATAAAGAAATCCGAATATGTTGATACAGATCTAGATAAGATATTCAATATCTTATAATTAAGTTTGTTGATGATTGATTAGAAATTAATTTGTTAGAAATTAAGTATCATGCTTATTTTTCCAATCAATATATCGGAATATATAGATATAGATCTAGCTAGGATGTTCATTGACATATAATTATGTATATGCTGATTATTTCGAATTAATTTGTTAGAAATCCAAATATTGAAGATTTTAGTGGTTCAGCTGATGTTGAAGGTGTGAAAAGAATGCACAGTGTTGCCGGCGAAAAATCTACTGTAAAGAATGGAATGAAACCGAAGAATTGGATCTGTAACATAGATATTGTGATGTTGAATTCTCGGGTCAGTATTCAAAGAGAAAGTGTAGAACAAAGTTTCCAAGAGGAACCCTTCTGCAAGATTACATCAAGAGCCTGAATCTAGGCCCGAAAATTGATGCTGTAGCTGCTGAACCACAAGGTGCTGAGGGTTGGAGAATAATCAGGATAATACCAACAGCAATCATCTGGTTCTTAATGATAATCAAAATTATGAGACGGATTTTAATTTCGATGATCATATATAGTTGAAGATGGGTGTTGCAGCTTTGATTCTTTACTTGATGATGTTGATATGAAGGAGATGGATTTGCTGGAGATGATTTCCCAGGCCGATATCTAAGAAGTAACGCCCCTAAACCTAGTTTTATCATATTAATATACATTTTTGGTTTTATCTTGTTGGTTATAATAATTAAGGATATCTTCTTGGAGAAATATAGGAAATTAATGTTAACTCAATGGTCTTTCCTTTGGGTTTATTTTGGTATTGTTGTCTTATGTTACATATGTATTGCATAAAACTCGGTATATGATATAAATGTAATCCATTGTGTTGTCTTTAACTCTTCACCATATCGAAAGGGTAACATTTTATACGTTTTTCTCATCGAACTGCTTCTTCAGTGATCTCTTTTAAAATATAGGGCTGCTCTTTATATCATAGGCTGAGCTATAGGGGTCATCCAATATAGGGGGCTTCATTGCGAAAGGGATTCTTTAAGCATGTCATACGTAGAAGTAGAGAACTGAAATTGAATTCCTCAACTGATACAAAGGACAAGCAACGAAAAAAGAGCCAGATTCAATATTTTGCCGCCTCATTTTCAGATCTTCCAAACAACAAAATGGAAAACATCATAAGATCATCTATGAAGAGAAGTGTGTTTGCAAAGAAAATTTTTGAATCCATCAGTAAATTGAAAACTTTATTACCGGCCTAGCTTAGATCTGGATGTAGTAGCTACTAAAATTTGTCAACAAAAAATTTGGATTTAATTATGATAATACTCGGAGCTTCTTCATCAAGATTTATC
Organism: Euphorbia pulcherrima; assembly: GCA_947683365.1. Taxonomy (NCBI): domain Eukaryota; kingdom Viridiplantae; phylum Streptophyta; class Magnoliopsida; order Malpighiales; family Euphorbiaceae; genus Euphorbia; species Euphorbia pulcherrima. The sequence goes on from CANTUS010000010.1 coordinate 3,252,005, forward strand.
AGAAAGTACTGCCGTCATTGGACTTCCTCTCTCAATCTTTTTCTTTTTTTGTGAATGAAAGTTATGAGTCCGTACCTTGGTATGTATAATGAGACATTTGGTTTGGTATATACATTTCTCTTGTTTTCATCAATTTTTTATTATATAATTCCTTAAAACCTACCTACTTGGCATAAGTGTATATTAACATATTTAGTAACTTATTCAAAAACATAATATCTTTTTGAAATAAAATCTGTTGTTCCCATTTACATGTCCCCTTTTGTGTCCCTTCATTAATAATTTGACATGTAAGATAAAGAAAGTGCTAAGTATATGATAGAAAATGTAAAAAAATGGATCCAAATCTGTTGTCTCCAAATTTGTGTCCCCTCCCATGTCCCCAAATTAGGGCGTTTTAGACCTTGGAATATAGCCCGATGCATGTAACTTTAGCCTAGGATGCTTTTAGGATAGTTTTGGATGAGCTTTGGATGAATTTGGATTTTTTGGGAGATTTTTCACTTGCCTATTGGGGAGGTTACCATTACTGCCTCGGATGTGTGTGCTACGACAGGCCTGAAGTGGAGCGGCGATACTGTCCACTTTGGTGTTTACGCCGACAGATGGCATTCTCGGCCTGAGGTGAAGGCCTATATTGCTAGACTACTTGGGCTTCGTCTATCCTGGACGAACAAGCTCAAGTACGAGGAATTGCATGCTTATTAGATCAGGCAGCCGAGTCCTATTGCGGCTGATAGGAGGGACCAATATGCCCGGTCTTTCTTGCTGATGTTTCTTACCACCGTCTTCTTTCCTGTTTACTCGAGCAACCTCAACTATGGCTTGCTCTCTACTATGGAGAACCTTACCGCTGTGTCAGGTGAGAACTGGTGTCGAGCCATTCTAACACATCTAGACTATAGGCTGCACATCGGAGTCTGGGGTGAGCAATCTGAGCTCAAGATCTGCCATCTGATACTACTGGTAAATCCTGAACTGATCTCTTATGCTTTAGCCTTTTGTCTGAACTAGTTGCAACTAATCCTTATTTTGTCTTGTAGATTTAAGATTTTGAGCACCGGTTGATTCCTAGGCCGGGTTTACCCATGCAGCCCGAGATGCCGCATATCATTTCTAGGTGGATGGGACTCTGGCAGGGCGAGCCCTTGACTAAAGCGCAGTGCCGGGAGTTCCTACGCCAACTGCGTTCAGACCGGGTAGGCTTCTTCCCTACTAAACCTGCATTTAGATTTCAACAAACCATTAGTAGAAACTGTATTCACGAGGGTGTGATACTCACATTGTATTTATTCTGTACAGGTTATTCGAGACCCATGGGATAGATTGGCCAAGCATGGGGCTATCGAGAGGATGTGGGCTGGCGTGGATGACCACCGCTTTGTCCTGGAGTCACCACGCTCCTGTGAGTGGTATATTGGTGAGCGGGTCCGAGGGTGGAGGACCAGGGCCATGGTGGAGAGACCGATCCCTTCCCCGATCCCAGCAGGCGTCTTCTGGCCTTATCTCATACAGGGGACCGACCAGGGGCTATACTTATTAAGGGTGGGGGCTTGCGTGCTGTCTGTGGAGGGTTTCTATGCCGAGTTCGATGATTCCTCATTTTCGATTTGTCTCTCCTACAAAAATGCTACATGGTAAATGAAGAATGAAGGGACATGGAAGAGGACACCAATTTAGGGACACAGATTTGAATTCGTAAAAAAAATAAAGTAAAATAGAAATTGCCACATGTCAGACTATGAAAGTGGGATACTGAAGGGGACATGATATGGACAATAGATTTAATTCCTTTGATATCCCCAATTGTGTGTCCCCTTCCATGTTCCTCATTCAGATTTTGTCATTGTTAGTTTTTCATAATTAATTTTTTAGTCTTTATTTTTATTTCCTATTTTTCTGTTTCTCTCTACTACGTGTCTAACACGTGGCAAAATCTGAATGAGAGACATGGTAGGGGACACACAATTGAGGACAACAAATTTGATGGATTCAAATCTGGTCTCCCCAAATTTGTACCTCCTTTCATATCCCTTCATTCATTTTTTGCATGTAGCATATTCGTAGGAAAGGGAAACTAAAAAAATAAAATAATAATGAAAATAGACACATGTTAAAGGATGAATGGAGGAACATGGAAAGGGACACAAATTTAGGGACAACATATTTAAATCCAAGTACGTTGAACATTGTCTATCATAATTTTTCCATGTATATTACATATGTTTTTCAAACTTCCGAAGTTCCGGCGTGATTAATAATGACTTAGCTATTAGTAAAAAGTACAATATATAGTTCATTGATTCCTAATGTCAAGCTATTATTTTGGTGTAATTTACAATATTGCGGCGCACATAAGCATATATAGAAAAGCTAGATAAAGTCGGTGTTATGCATAAGCCCTTTTGTTTGTTTTTGGTATTGTAATAAATATAGTAGATTATCTTAATGATGAAAAATAATGCACATTGGGTACCCTTTCCGATCCTACGTTAGAGTTTCTCGGAAGCTACCCTTTCCCTAACAAAGAAGAAATTGAGTTCAAGATGCTTTGTGCGGCTTTTGAAAAGACCGAGGCTCTTAATCAATAGCATCTCTCGATTACGAGTTGTAAATATTATTCATTTTTTGAAAAATTTCTATGTAAAATCAATTACCACTTGCTATAATTTAAGAAGTGAATGGAGCTAGTAGTATCGGGTCATCCTAATTCTGGAATTGGTAGAGACAGCTCGTTCCTAGCTTACCAACGAAAACTTTTCTTTAATTATAAAACAAGGAATTTAAATTAAATCATGTAATATTTGAATTCTTGTGAATATAGGGAATATAAATCTTGCCATCAAGGTAGACAAAATTTAGGCTTTCACCAAACCGGTTACCCAAGTTAACTCCCTACGTTTTGTTTACGGAAAGTCTCTCGGATATATTAATTGAAAAAAGAAAACTTTTGGAGACATAATTTAAAAAAAAATGTGTTCGAAAAAGTTACCCAATTTTTTTAATGTACATTATAATCGTTAATTATGTTTTATATACAAGAAAAATTAAAAAATTATATTAAATATCGATGTAACCCTAAATGACAATTTAGACTATAAATACATGTATTTAACCCTTACCTTGCAGCCACCTCTAGTCTTACACAGAGGCAATGAGAGAATAAAATTCTCAAGGAAAAAACGAATGAATCAATTATAACCCTCTCCCTGTCCTTCAGGCTTTCTCCCAATATCACCCGAAGAAATGGCTGCGAAAAGGTGCATAATTTTAATCTCCTTCTTGTTTGTCAAAATTATTGAAAGAAATCTCAATAGATCGTGAATCAATTATAAGTATCATGCTTAATTTTTTCAATCAATAAGTCACAATATATAGATATAGATCTAGCAAGGATGTTCATTGACATATAATTATGTATATATCAACATATAGATATAGATCTTGATAATTTCAAACTAATTTGTTAGAAATCCAAATATTGCAAATTTCAGTGGTTCAGCTGATGTTGAAGGTGTGAAAAGAATGCAGTGTGTTGCTGGCAAAAAATATACTATAAAGAATGGAATGAAACCGAAGAGTTGTTGTCCGTAAAACCAATGACGTACCTTAATGAGATCATGGCTCATTGCAACCAATGAAGTACCTTAATGACAGAGCATTGTTGATGTTTAATTCCCACACGAATGGCTTAATATCCGACATTGATATCATTCTTGAAAACACATATTCTTGGTTTGAAATCGTGGATTATTGGGCATTGATATCATTGACTACAGGTTTTATATTCTCAAAATCTCGTCAACGAGACTCATTTTTTAAGATGATCCTTTCTTTGGTTGTGAGTTATCTTCAGTAATAGGGTTGAATTCCATTATAGTTGGAGAAGTGAAACTGAATTCCTCAGCAGATGTATTTTGTATTTTGGATTTGATAATGAAAAGATCATTGTCTCTATTATCATTTTGCTATGACAGTACTATGTTATATATGCATTTCTTCAAATTCTGTATATGATATAAATGTGATAAAAAAATTGGTACTTGCACGTCGGTGGCGTTCACGATCACCTTTACAATGAAGAAAAGGCGGAAGTAACTTAATAAATCCTATGAAATTGTCCTATTTCAGCAATTCTCAATCAGTATTTTGGATTTGATTATAAAAATATATCATTTCCTCTATTATCATTTTGCTACGACAGTCTACTGTTATATATGTTGGAGAAAAGAGGAGAATTAACTACTCTGTTACACAAAGATAATTTTTATAAAACTCAAACAAACATTACACTTCTATTTATACAAGGAACTACAAAGGCAATGCTCACTCTCTCTTTATTTTTTACTCACACTCTATTTCTTTTCACTCTACTCACTATGCTTGATACATTCTTTTGATCTATAGGGAGCGAAAGCAAATATGGCCAATATTGTACCAACAAATGCCAAATTCTAACTAGGCCAATATTGTGCCAACAATGCTCAAATTCTAACTAGGTCGATATTGTGCCAACAATGCTCAAATTCTAACCACACAATTCCTAATTACTATCACTTTCTTGCCCAACTATATTTCCACACATGTATTATTCCTTTTATTAATTGAATTAAGTTTATTAATTTAACACTCCCCCTTAAACTTAATTCTCGATTATTCCCAACGATGCTTATAACTTGCTGAACACATCATACTTAAGTGGCTTCGTAAAAATGTCAGCAATTTGATCTAGCATTTTGACGTACTTCAATGCACTCTCTGATAAAATGAGATCTTGTGTCAATGTGTTTACTTCGATCATGGAACATAGGATTTTTAGCTAACACCAAGGCTGACTTGTTATCGAAAAAAATCAGTTGGTTCATGTTGTGTCATTTGTAGTTCCTTCAAAAATTGTCGTAGCCATATTGCATGACACACACATGAGGTTGCAACAACATATACAGCTTCACAAGTTGACAATGTCACAATCGGTTGTTTTTTCGAACTCCAAGTGAACGTTGTTTAACCAAGAAAGAGCACAAATCTGCTAGTACTATTCCTGTCATTTTTATCACCAATCCAATCATTATCACTGTCCCCAACTAATTTGAATTCGTCAGATTTTGAATAATGCAATCCAAAATTAGTTGTTCCTTTAACAAAGCAAAGTATTCTTTTCGCTGCATTCCAATGAGATTCCTTTAGTGCTTCCATGTATCTACTCACCAGTCCAACTGCATAAAAAATGTCTGGCCTTGTGCATGTCAAGTATCTGAAACTCCCGATCAGACTTCGGAAATTTGTCAGATTAACTCCTACTCCATTTTCATCCTTGGTCAATTTCAAACTGCATTAAACTAGCATACTGACGGGATTGCAATTCTCCATCTTGAATTTCTGCAAGATCTCCTTAGCAAAGCGACTTTGACAAATAAAAATGTCATCATCATTCTGCTTCACTTCAATGCTAAGAGAATAAGACATCAAGCCAATGTCATTCATTTCAAATTCTTAAGTCATCGTCTTCTTAAAATCATCGAACATCTGAGGATTATTCTCGGTAAAAATAAGATCATCCACGTACAAATAAACAAGCAATATGTCTCCACCTTTAACTTTACGTACAAAGCATATTCATGTGGGCACTTGACAAATCCATTCACTTGAAAGTATTTGTCAATACGGCTATTCCAAGCTCTTGGTCCTTGTTTGAGTTTGTACAACGCCTCCTTTAGCTTCAACACTTTTCCTTCATGTCCTCTAAAAACGTACTCGGGCAGTTGTTGGACATAGATCTCTTCTTCCAAGTAGCCATTCAGAAATGCCGACTTCACATCCATTTGGTGGATTTTCCATACATTTTGAGCAACAACTGAGATCACTAGTCTGATGGTCTCCATTCTTGCAATTGGTGTAAATACTTCGTCATAGTCAATACCGGGTTTTTGACTGTATCCTTGTACAACAAGCCTTGCTTTGTGTCAAACGATTTTTCCATTTGTATCCTTGTTCGCCTTGAACACCCATTTGACACCAATGGGCTTTTTATCAATTGGAAGTTTTGTCAATTTCCATGTCTCATTCTTCTCAACTGCTTGAATCTCCTTGTTCATGGCTTTTCTCCAGTTTTCATCTTTCATGGCTTCTTCAACATCAATGAGATGACACTAAAGAGTTAATTCTAGACTAAGATCTCTCACAACATCATAAAGATCTTCAATACAATGAAACTTTTACGACCATTGTCCTGGGCTTTCACTTTCATCTTCTTCCTCTCCAGGTGATGCATTTGAAATGGGATTGCTTGTCATCAATGTCATGGCTGGTTCCTCTGGATCATGCTCATTGTTTTCATCCATTGTGGAAGGGTAAAAATTATAATTTTTCTGGTCATTGTTCCACTCCCAAGTGGCTTCTTTGTCAATGGTGACATCTTAGGTGTTAATCGTCTTTCCCGTATTGGGATAAAACATCTTATAACCTTTATAAAATTCAGAATAACCAACGAACAAGTATTTTTTGCTCTTCTCGTCCAGCTTTCTCCTTTCTTCATCAGCAATATAAAAATGTGCAACGCTCCTAAAAACAAGAACATGAGAGATTAGGCTTTCTCCCACTCCATGCTTCTTGGGGTGTCATATCTGAGACACTTATTGTCAGGGATTGGTTCAAGATGTAAACTGCACAATCAACTGCTTCTATCCATAGTTCCTTAGGCAAATTCTTGCTCTTTAGCATGCTTCTCACCATATTCATCACCGTTCTGTTCTTTCTTTCAACAACGCCATTTTACTGTGGCAATCTCAAAACTGACTGGAAATGACGGATTCTATGATGCTCATAGAATCTTTTGAATTCATTAGATGTGAATTCTCCCCCTCTATCGGATCTTATGGCTTTGATGTAATAGCCACTTTCTTTCTTCACTAACGCCTTGAACTTCTTGAAAGCTTTGAACACTTATGACTTCTCCTTTTGAAAGTAAACCCATGTCTTCCTACTATAATCATCAATGAAAAGCAAGAAATATTTGTTGCCTCCCAATGATGTTGGTGTCATTGGTCCGCAAACATCGGTATGAATGAGCTCAAGGGGTGCGTTAGCTCTTGACATGGGCTCTTTTGGAAAACTAGTTCTGGATTGTTTTCCAACAAGACATCCTTAGCAAAGTTGACAGTGTTTGTCAATTGGGGGAAGATCATGCACCATCTTCGTTTGGCTTAGCAGTTTCAAACCTTTAAAACTGAGATGCCCGAATCTCAAATGCCAAAGCCAATGAGAATCCTTCTCGCATGCCTTCAAGCACTTTGCAACATCTGTCTTGATGTTGAGAGTCAACATCTGATTCTTCGACATAGGCACACTTGCAAGCAGCTCCTTCTTCTTGTTCAACAGCACCAACTTTCGGTTCATCATGTGAACTTGGAAATTTTTCTCCAACAGCAGTCCCAAACTTAAAATGTTACTTTTCACATTTGGAACGTAATACACATTACTGATAAATTAGTGCTCTCCATTATTTAAACGAATAAGAATTTTTCCTTTTCCTCGAATAGGAACTTTTGAGGAATCCCCAGAAACAACATTTTCACTGAACGATCGGTCCAGCTCTATGAACATCTTCTTATCTCCACACATGTGGTTACTTACACTAATGTCAAGATACCATATGTTATTTTCTTGACTGTATTCATCTTAATAGGTTAGTAATATCATGTCAGTTACATCTTCTTCTTGTGTCTCATGAATCTTCTATGGTCACTACGATGTAGTCAAACTTCGATAGTAGTGACCGTAGAATTTTTTTACTGTTCTCGATTCATTGATTTTTTCTCCATACTGTCGCATTTGATTGACGACAGATTTTACTCGTGAGGAATAATCCACTACTGCTTATGTCTCCTTCATCTTCATCATCTCAAATTTTCCTCTAAACATTTGAAGTTGTACCTTTTGTACTTTCTCTTCTCCTTGAAGAGAAACTCGGACTATTTCCTAAGCTTGTTTAGAGGTGGTCGCTTCCGCCACCTTTTCAAACATCACCTCATCTAATCCTTGATGGATGATAATAAGAGCCTTCTGGTCATTACGACGACTCTTATGAAAACTGTCTTTTTCTACTTGAGATAGTTGTGCATCTACAGCTTAGACTTCATAGCCTTTTTCAACAATATCCCATACATCTTGGGTTCCGAGAATGACTTTCATTTTAATACACCAATTTTTGTAATTGGTTTTGTTAAGTTGAGGGAAAATGAAAGAAAGACTATTGGTATTCCTTTTTGTAGAGGAAAATTTTGTTTCAAAATGTATGGCACTGGTGCAACTCTTTTTAGAATATTTTGCAACTCTTTAATGCGTTGCTATAGCATTCCAACAAGTTTACCAAGGAAAAAGCAAGGGAAATGTTCCTTACAATTCTGAATGAACTTTTGCACTTTACGAAAATTTTCCAGAAAAGTTAGTTTCTAGGCGTACAGAGGTTCCTACAACCTTTTTGGAGAATTAGGGAACACTTTAAAAGTACTGCCACACTTGCTGCAATTTTGGTAACACTTTAGACAACCTTCATCAGTCTCTGGCAACACTACTGGAGTCTCTGGCAATACCTCTGTAGTCTATGGCAACACTTCTTCGCTGTACGACTTCAATTTCTTAAACTCGGCTTTTTCACTCAGGAATTTTTTTTGGGAAGAGGATCAAGATTCAAAATGGCTATGATACCACTTTGTTGGAGAAAAGAGGATAATTAACTACTCTATTACACAAAGATAATTTTTATAAAACTGAAACAAAGATTACACTTCTATTTTATACAAAGCATTACAAAGCGAGCCAATGCTCACTCTTCTCTTTTATTTTTTACTCACACTCTATTTCTTTTCACTCTACTCACTATGGTTGATACATTCTTTTGATTTATTTTTATAGAGTAGGGAGCTAAAGCAAAAAATGACCAATATTGTGCCAACAATTAATTGCTAAATTCTAACTAGGCCAATATTGTGCCAACAATGCTCAAATTCTAACCAGGCCAATAGTGTGCTAACAATGCCCAAATTCTAACTAGGACAATATTGTGCCAACAATGCTCAAATTCTAACTACACAATTCCTAATTACTATCACTTTCTTATCCATCTATATTTCCACACATGTATTATTCCTTTTATTAATTGAATTAAGTTTATTAATTTAACAATATATTTGGCATTGGGTGTTGGTTGTTGTGGGAAGGCCGCAATGATATTGTGTTTGAACAGGTGGTGGACGACACTAAGAGGTTGGTAGGCTCGGCTTGTGCTATGCCTGTAGCATTTGGAGAAGGCGGAGGAGTGGAGCATATTCAACTTGAGAGAGAGTGGAGGTTGGTGTCTTGGAAGCCATCGAGTTGGGATTTGGTGAAGATTAATTCTGATGGATCGGTGCAAGGACAAGAGTTTAGAGCTTCGGCGGTGGACTTTTACGTGAATATACGGGGAAGTGGCTATGTGAGTATGCTCAAAATATTAGCAGGTGTTCTATTGCCTGTGCGGAGCTTTGGGGCATTCTCGATGGCTTATCTTTAGCATGGGAGAAGGGGTATGGGAAGTTGGTAATGGAGATGGATAGTAACTTTGCATATGATGCTATCTTGAGAAGAGATGTGGAGGTGAATGATTATTACAACTTGGTTTGGAGTATTAAGGAATTGTTGAGTAGGGATTGGAGGGTGGAGGTGTGCCATGTCTATAGGGAAGGTAATGGTTCAGCAGATCGAATGGCTAACCTGGCCGGCTCCTTGTCTTTGGGTTTGCATGTGTTCGAGAATCCGCCGCCGGGCCTAGGCTCTATGGTCGTGAATGATATTGCTGGGTTTCTAATCCCAGACTTGTACTTATTTAGCCTTGTGCTTTTTTTCATTGTCTACCAAAAAAAAATTTGGTATATGATATAGATGTGATAGCGTTGGTAACAGCACGAGTTGATGGTGTTCACAATCACCTTTACCAACATAGAAACGGTGGAAGGGAAGTCTGAGTTAAATAGCAATTCAGAAATCCCACGCAATAGCATTTCCAGTTGTGTGGCAACTATTTAGCATTTCTCAATCAACAACGTTTAAGTGTTCAAGAACCTTCCAAAATCGAATCCTAAACACAGAGATTTAATGGTGTTTATTGAAAAGTTTTCAGGACTATTTCACAAAGAAATTATAAAGGCTTCTCGAAACTACAGATGGCATCAAGTTTCTCGACCATACGAAAATGGCAATTGCCAACTGCCAACTGCCAAGAAGATATACAAAAAAAACGCTGCTGTAGTGGAGGATTTTCATTTCTAGTAAAATTGACCAGATGGAGCATTGGTTATGTCTGTTTTGAATATTGCTTGTTTGCAATACAGTTGTAATAAGCCGGTCCATATTGTTGCTGGACAAACTCAACGCAGCAACTGGATTCTGAAAGGCAGATGGTTCAACAGCAAAGCCGAAAATTAATCGTACTACATTTGCCACTAACATTTTGGAACCTTATCACAAAAATCAGTTGAATTTATCGCATGTAAAGTAAAACTTTTTTATTGCAATCCATCAGCAAATGGAAAAGTTAATTATTATCCTAGCTATTAATTTATTTGGATACACATTCAAAAGCATCCTATATTTTTGTAATATAAAAATAATTTCTTGTTTTTAATGAGAAGTATGCAATTCAATTACTTAAGCAAAACATTGTCTATCATAACTTTTCCATGCATATTACATCGATATATATATGCGTAATTTGTATGTATGTGCATACATACATACATACATACATACATATTACACATGTTTATCATACTTCCGACATAATCAATAATGACTTAGCTATCTAACAATAAAAAGTACGATATTAAATTTATTAATTTTTATTGTTAAGCTATTATTGGGTATAGTTTACAATACTGTGGCACACAAAAGAATAGAAATATTGGATAAAGCCGGTATTAGGCGCACTCCGTTTTGTTTGTTTGTGTGGTATTGTATTAAATGTAGTAGATCATCGTACTAATGGATAAAAATGTACATTGGGTACCGTTTCCAATCCTATATATATTGGAGCATCTTGGAAGCTACCCTTTCCCAAATACAGTAAAAACCAAGTTGAAGATGCTTTTGTTAACAAAATATTATACACAGATTTAACAAAATATTCTTGTTTTCTTCCTAAAACTAAAAGAACCTATTATTCGGTTTTTGAAAGATTAAGGCTTTTATTTAATAGCCTCACGTCGTGAGCACTAAATATTGAGACCGCCGTTCTTTTTGTCGATGCAAAGTCTTTCATTTATTAATTTAAAAAAGAACAATTTTAGAGGCATAATTGAAAAAAATGTATAAAAAATGCTTTTGAAATAGTTACAGAATATTCTAATGTATATTCCATTTGCTGGTTAAATAAGTTTTATCATGATTTTGAAAATCGGTCCGACCCGATTTAACCGGAATCGGAGGCTAGTCTGGTTGATTTTCTATCAGTTCTTGTTGAGTTGTTCTTGAAAATCCTAGCAAATCCGTCAAACTGGCCGGTTGACCTGGCAAACCAGAAATCGGTAACGAATAACTGTTTATAGGGGTCAACATATAAAGGCCAAACTTAAAAAACATGTCTTGTTGTTTGACTGTATTGTAAAATGGTCCTTGTGAAATTTTTTCTTCCAAAAGGATGCCTGTGGTTTCAGAAGTTAGTAAAAACATGCTTCTCAAAATTTTGAAATCACATTTGAAAGGGTAATCTTGTCCATTTTGAAGTGAAATTTTGCACCTTTGTTTATAAAAATACAATACACATTAGTGACAAATTTTAGAATTTTCGAGAAGTACAAATCTTTATATTAATTAAAAATTGACAATAAATTTAAAAAATCATAACAAAATGAAAAATTTCCGAAACTAAATGTGATTTCAAAATTATGAGCAGCATGTTTTTGTAACCTTTTGAAACCACATGCACCCTTTTGAAACATAAAATTCTACAACAAAATAGTCAAACCATATGACATGTTTTTTCAGTTTACCCAGATATAAAAGCCACAAATCAGAAAATAACCCTAAATCCCAAATTATCAGCTATCGTTCAGAAACTCTCTTCAGAGACCCTTCCTTTTCTTTTTCTTCTGGTTTTCTCGTGAACTAAATCATAAAATTTATCAACTTTTTGTTGGATATGATGTATGCCCTTAAGGCAATTAGGGCGATATATCTTAATTATGTAATAGTACGAATAATTTGTTTAATCAATAAAGGCATTTGTTCTTTTGTTTATATCAATGTGTTTTTATACATATATATTATAGCTGGTTAAAATATATTCATTGATGTATGTATACAAAAGTCCTTGACATATCATAGCATGAAATCAGAGAAATTATAGTTGGACTATATTTGGTGGAACCTACTTCATGTGCAATTATGATTATGTCTAAACTATCCCTAGTCACAGTGTCATCAAGAAAGGATATTGATGAAACGGAAAGACTAGCATGTGGTCAACTTTCTTGGAAAGGGTCCAAGCAGTTAATCTCCTAAATACTGAAGGTGGTGCCTTAAGCTTGACACATGGATATATCTGGGAGATATATTGGAGACCGCAGCAAGATAAACACTTGGTATAAATATCAATGTGTTAGTGTTTATCTTCATGCAATAAGCTTTGCGAATGTCCTCATACTTAAGATGCTAGTTGCCTTGTGTAGTACTATTGCTATACTTTGGGTCATTGCTATGCACTCATTGATTTAGGGTGCTACGGGTGATTACGGGTATAGTGATAACAACACGTTGGTAGACTGAGTAGTCGGAAAGAATCCATCGCTCCGGATATATTAAGGAGTTGTACCTGGCCACTTGTTGAAGTGATGATTGCCATAAACCTCTGATCAGAGTATGTGTTTGATAGAAATGGTTTCTAGTCAAACACACTATGGTAAAAGGCAATATACTTCGGTAACAAGTAAATAACTGGGATAGCTTGGAGCAACCTTGCTATTAGTGGGTTAACACTTTAACCGAACCCAATAAACCAGATGGTACTAATATTAAAGAATTGAAGGAATTTATCGCACTGGATAACTATTGCATTAACCGGGATTAAGTCATAAGCATAAATGACATTCCGAGTAATGGGGGATGGTAGACCCTTGCTAGAGGCGTACTACAGTCGTTTAAGGTAATCAAGTTCTATTCACGGTCTAGAACATCGAGCCAATGGTTCCATTAGAACAAGGGTTGGTTAAGCCTTAACAGCTCAATACTTCGGGATCCTATAAGGTCACACACATTGGACCTTCATCGGACTAAGTAAAGAACTAATAGATTTATTCTATTACAAAATATAACATAAATAATAATAGGATTATTATTTGATTGGTTAAAATTGATTAGATCAATTTTGGATAGACCAAGGAATTTATTTTGACCGGTAACTAATTAATTATAGTCATAAATAAATTATAATTGATTAGATCAATTTTGGTTGGACCAAGAAATTTATTTTGAATGATGACTAATTTATTAGGGTCAGAAAATAAATAATTGAAAAAGGATTAAAAAGGAGAATTTTGCATTGGCGAGTTTAATTGGACCGAGAGTATAAAAATATTTTATACAGACTCGAGTACGCGGGAGTACACCGAAAAGTGTGCAAGCAATGCTGGGCATTGCTCGCGGCAGCCTATAAAAATGGGCTGCACATGCGCAGCCCAAAAGCAAGGCAAAGCCCAAAAGGGCTTTGCCTTGCCTATGCACAGCGTGTAACACGCTGTGCATATGGGATGGGAGTAATTACTCCCATCCCACATTGCTTATAAGGGGGAGCAAAATGCTCCCCCAAGCCTATATATAGGCTTTCTCCTTTCCTTTCAAATTGTACCAAGCTCAAAGCATAAATCCTAAGCGAGATAATTAATCTCTCGGGTACTTGAGCAAGTTATTTTTGTGGAGCCTGAATTTATTCGGGCACCGCTAGTTTATATTTTGGGTGAGGCTTCTAGAGTGGTCTAGCAACTACTCGAGGCTTCTTAGTTCTTCCTCCTGGGGAGGTTTTGGTTGGTGGGGTTCGTGTGGATACTGATAGAGGCTATCCTACGACTGGAGGCTTGTGCAAGAAGGTCCTGCAAAAGCACGCTTCAACTGGTAAGTTCTTTTTCTTTCTCTTTTAATTATTAAGTCTTTTTCTTTAAGTGTTTTTAGACTTAATAATTATGCTTAGGTTATTTTTGCATGCTTAGTTTATTTTATGCTTAGGTTATAACTTAGAGTTATAACATGCTTAGTATAAAATAAATATGCTAGAATATAATTTGGAATTATGGTATGCCTAGTCCTTTAGCATGCTAACCTAGGTAGAGAATTATTTAGTTAAGGCTTTATTTAATTTATATGCAACTAATAGGAGTTCCTGGGACAGGGATAAAATTTTAAATTTCCGTCATGCCTCTTATGCATGTTCAATTTGACTGTCAGTTCCCAACAGTGGTATCAGAGCCTGCCTATTGAGTGCATAATTAAGTTAGAAGCAAACTAAATATTATTTTCTAAATGAAATGATTTGTTTATTTAATTGTTTGGAACAATATATATAAACTTCTGTCTTTCATTTCAAGGTTAGAAATTAGTTATGAATAATTTTGAATAAGCTTGCTCAACTTACTCAAATTATACAAGTGTCAATAATTTATTTAAATTACATGGGTTATAGATGCTCCCAATTTTACATGAATTGGAAGAACGAAATTTATTAGTTCAAGAGAATCCATTGGTCTTCAAGTTTGTGCCCGTATTTGTTCTGGCTAAGGATTGGACTTGGTGTCTACTCCTCATAGGGCACCTCTCCAACCTGGGAACCTATATCGGTGCAATTTGAATTGACCAATCGGGGATTAATATAAACTAATTTATTTCTAGTATATAAGATGGTGCTTATATGTGTTTCTATAACAAAGTAAAAAATTAAAATTATTGAATAAAAGCTTAAAGGAAATGCAATATAAATATAACAAATTAAAGCGTTAATTATTTTGCATATAATCTAGGTTGATGGAATAATTATAATAAAGAGCTGAACCCACCTAAGGTTAGACCTTATAAATTAATTCTAAAATTCCCTGAATTAATACAAGTAATTATAATTTTGTCCATCTAATAAAATCCTAGATTGGGTGAGACGTTTAACACCAATAAAATCCCAAAGTAAATATATTAAGGCAAGTTATAGTCTTCCTTACTCAAATTTATAATACGGTCTTTTTGGGCTATCAAAGTGCTACGCAAAGCGTTCCTTCTAGTCCACATTGATTGGTTGTAAAGTTTGAGATAGGGTCTGCCTTAACAGAGCTGGGGTAGTCCACCATAAAATTGGGGGCTAGACCCAGATCTGAGACATATTCAAGGAGATGCTAATATAAGAGCACACGTCCCTTGGGATTATGGAACTTGAATCAATTAGCAATTGCATGCGATGCAAATGGAATTGGATTCCAACTATGACTGACTATTATGACTTGACTCATAAAATTGGGGGTTGTAATAGACTAATTATAGATGCTACCTACTAGGAAATTTAGCTGGGCTAAAATTCACGAATTCAATAGAATGGGCTATTGTAAATTTCGAAGAAAATAGTAGGAAAATGTATTTAATTAAAAGTCCTCATATTAAATACATGTACTTAAACTAATATCTAAACACTTTTCTTTTCTTATATCTTAGGTTGAAAATGGCTTCCAATTTTAATCTCCGTATGTTACTTGACACCAAATTGAATGGCTCGAACTTTTCTGATTGGTTCCGAGCAGTGAGAATAGTTCTCAGATCTGAGGGAATTGCCTATGTCCTAAGTGAAATTTTCCCTGTAGAACCTGATGTTGAGGATCATGTGGAACATGATGCCTGGTTAAAGCACAGGAAAGATCGTGAGACTGCCATGTGTATTATGTTGGGGTCCATGAATTCTGAGCTTCAGAAACAACATGAGAACATGCCCTTGGAGGATATGGTTCTCTATCTTAAAGAACTCTTTTCGGAGAGGGAGAGGACAGAGAGGTATGAGACCTCTAAGCTCCTTTTCGGGACCAAGATGCAGGCTGGCACCTCTGCCTCTCAGCATGTACTGAAACTCTTGGGATACCTTGAGAAGCTGAATCGATTGGGATTCGAGATGAATCATGACTTGAGCATTGACCTTGTGTTGATGTCCTTGACAGATAGTTACTTAGGTTTCGTAACTAACTATTATATGAACAGGATTAATTCAACTATCCCTGAATTAATTAACATGCTGAAAACAGTAGAACCTCAGATCAAGAAAGATCAGAAACCTCTACTGTTGGTTGAAAAAGGCAAGGCTTCTAAGAAAAAGAAGCAGGCACTGGGTGCCAAGAAAAGAATTAGTAAGAAGAAGAATGAAAAGAAGGCATCTAAGTATGTCTGCTTCCAATGTGGGAAACCGGGACATTGGAAGAGGGATTGCAAAGCTCCTGCTTCTGAGCATTTGAAGAAGAAGCCTACAGAGGCATCTACTTCAGGTATATTTGTAATTGAAAACTTTGCTACTTTTCACAAGAATCCACTTGGGTATTAGATACTGGTTGTGGTTCTCATATCTGTACTTCTGTGCAGGGACTAAGGAACTGTAGAAAACTTGCAAAAGGGGAGATGGACCTACATGTAGGAAATGGAGCCAGAGTTGCTGCATTAGCCGTAGGGAGCTTTAGTCTTGTTTTGCCAAGTGGACTTGTTTTAGTTTTGAATAATTGTTATTACATTCCGGGTGTTACTAAGAATATTGTATCTGTTGCGTGTTTAGCAACAGAGGGATTTGAAATTTTATTTTCGAATAATAATTGTCAGATTTGTTTGAATAATATTCTTTATGGTTATGGAATGTTGAAAGGTGGCATTTATATTCTTGATACTAAAACAGAAGTTTTCAATATAAACAATGTGAAGAAAGTTAAATTAGATAATGAGAATTCCTTTTACTTATGGCATTGCCGTTTAGGCCACATAAACAAAGATCGCTTAACCAAGTTGCATAAGCGTGGAGACTTGGGCTCAATAGACTTAGAGTCTTATGGTGATTGCGAACCTTGTTTAAAAGGAAAAATGACAAAGTTACCCTTTAAAGGTAAGGGTGAACGAGCCACGAGTACATTGGAACTTATACACACTGATGTGTGTGGTCCAATGAGTGTTCAGGCACTAGGAGGATACTCCTACTTCATAACCTTTATTGATGATTACTCACGATACGGTTATTTGTACTTGATGAAGCACAAGTCTGAAAGTTTTGAAAAATTCAAACTATTCAGAGCTGAGGTAGAGAAACAGCTTGAGAAAAGTATTAAAACACTTCGATCGGATCGAAGTGGAGAATACTTAAGTCAGGAGTTTCAGGATTATTTAAAGGAAAATGGGATAGTTTCCCAGTGGACCCCTCCTTATACACCCCAACATAATGGAGTGTCAGAAAGGAGGAATCGGACTTTATTAGATATGGTCAGGTCCATGATGAGCCATGCAGTTCTTAGTAAATCCTTTTAGGGATATGCACTTGAGAGCGCGGTTTATATCTTAAACAGAGTGCCCTCTAAATTAGTTGATTTTACACCTTATGAAAGATGGTGTAACAAAAAGCCATCTCTAAATCACTTAAGAGTATGGGGTTGTCCTGCTATGGTGAAGAGGATAGCGTCAGATAAGCTAAATGCCAAGGCTGACAAATGTCTGTTCATTGGATATCCAAAGGAAACAATTGGATATCTATTTTACCAACCCGAAGCACAAAAGGTATTTGTGTCTCGGAATGCTCACTTTTTGGAAAAGGAACACTTACTTGAAAAGATCAGTGGGAGCAATATTGAACTGGAAGTTCAACAGGAAGAAACAGCGATCAACTAATTGACCCCGTTCTAGATACACAAGAGAGTGTGATCCAAGAACAAACTGTCGAAACACAATCATTGCGAAGATCAAGTCGTGTTCATAAGGGTCCCAAGAGATATGGGTTTATTATCACTAATGATAAGGAACTATATCTTATGGAGGATGATGAACCAAGGACATATGATGAGGCAATAAAAAGCTCAGATTCTGATAAATGGCAAAAGGCCATGAAATCAGAAATGGATTCCATGTACGAGAACCAAGTTTGGAATTTGGTTGATGCACCGCAAGAGGTTAGACCAATTGGGTGCAAATGGGTCTTCAAGAAGAAGACAGACATGGATGGTAATGTAATTACCTATAAAGCAAGGTTGGTTGCGAAAGGTTATAGTCAACGGGAAGGTATTGACTATGATGAAACCTTCTCACCGGTAGCCATGCTCAAATCCATAAGGATACTCCTCGCCATTGCTGCTCATTACGATTATGAGATCTGGCAGATGGATGTAAAAACAGCATTCCTCAATGGGGATTTAGACCGGGATGTGTATATGACACAACCTGAGGGTTTTACATCTCAGAATGGCTCGAAGGTATGCAAGCTACAAAGATCCATTTATGGACTTAAGCAGGCATCAAGGAGTTGGAATATAAGGTTTGATCAGACAATCCGGGAACTGGATTTCTGCCCAAATACAAATGAGCCTTGTGTTTACAAGAAGGTTAGTGGGAGTGCAGTCGTTTTTCTAGTATTGTATGTTGATGACATTCTGCTAATAGGAAATGACATTTCTCTTCTTCAAAACGTTAAAATATGGTTGTCAAGAAAGTTCTCCATGAAAGACCTTGGTGAAGCAGCATTTATACTAGGTATAAAGATCTACAGGGATAGATCCAAGAGGCTATTAGGTCTTTCTCAAAGTACATATATAGACAAGGTGTTGAATAGGTTCAACCTTGAGCATTCTAAGAAAGGTTATCTCCCAATGACAAAGGGGATTAACCTATCTAAAGCTGAGTGTCCGAAGATAGCTCAAGAGAGAATGCGCATGAAGGATATACCCTATGCATCCGCGATAGGATCCATCATGTATGCTATGATATGTACTAGGCCGGATGTCTCTCAAGCTTTGAGCTTTACGAGCAGATATCAGTCAGATCCAGGTGAAAAGCACTGGATGGCCGTCAAGGCAATCCTTAAGTACTTGAGAAGGACTAAGGATGAGTTCTTGATTTATGGAGAAGGTGGTCTCACTATCAAAGGTTACACTGACGCAAGCTTTCAATCTGACAAGGATGACTTTAAGTCTCAGTCAGGTTTTGTGTATGTGTTAAATGGAGGGGCAGTATGCTGGAAGAGTTCCAAGCAAGAAACTACTGCTGATTCAACCACGGAATCTGAATACATTGCTGCATGTGAAGCAGCAAAAGAAGCTGTCTGGTTAAAGGGATTTATTGGTGATCTCGGTGTGGTGCCTGAGGCTATTGTTCCAATTACTTTATATTGTGATAACAATGGTGCCATAGCTCAGGCAAAGGAACCACGGTCTCATCAGAAAAACAGACATGTATCCAGAAAGTATCATATAATCAGGGAGATTGTTGATGCTAAGATAATAAGATTAGAATATGTACCCACTGATCAGAACCTCGCGGATGGTCTGACAAAGCCATTGACTCAAGTCAAACATGACCAGCATGTTAAAGCATATGGATTAAAACATATGGCTAATTGGCCTTAGTGCAAGTGGGAGTTTGTTGGATATGATGTATGCCCTTAAGGCAATTAGGGCGATATATCTTAATTATGTAATAGTATGAATAATTTGTTTAATCAATAAAGGCATTTGTTCTTTTGTTTATATCAATGTGTTTTTATACATATATATTATAGCTGGTTAAAATATATTCATTGATGTATGTATACAAAAGTCCTTGACATATCATAGCATGAAGTCAGAGAAATTATAGTTGGACTATATTTGGTGGAACCTACTTCATGTGCAATTATGATTATGTCTAAACTATCCCTAGTCACAGTGTCATCAAGAAAGGATATTGATGAAACGGAAAGACTAGCATGTGGTCAACTTTCTTGGAAAGGGTCCAAGCAGTTAATCTCCTAAATACTGAAGGTGGTGCCTTAAGCTTGACACATGGATATATCTGGGAGATATATTGGAGACCGCAGCAAGATAAACACTTGGTATAAATATCAATGTGTTAGTGTTTATCTTCATGCAATAAGCTTTGCGAATGTCCTCATACTTAAGATGCTAGTTGCCTTGTGTAGTACTATTGCTATACTTTGGGTCATTGCTATGCACTCATTGATTTAGGGTGCTACGGGTGATTACGGGTATAGTGATAACAACACGTTGGTAGACTGAGTAGTCGGAAAGAATCCATCGCTCCGGATATATTAAGGAGTTGTACCTGGCCACTTGTTGAAGTGATGATTGCCATAAACCTCTGATCAGAGTATGTGTTTGATAGAAATGGTTTCTAGTCAAACACACTATGGTAAAAGGCAATATACTTCGGTAACAAGTAAATAACTGGGATAGCTTGGAGCAACCTTGCTATTAGTGGGTTAACACTTTAACCAAACCCAATAAACCAGATGGTACTAATATTAAAGAATGGAAGGAATTTATCGCACTGGATAACTATTGCATTAACCGGGATTAAGTCATAAGCATAAATGACGTTCCGAGTAATGGGGGATGGTAGACCCTTGCTAGAGGCGTACTACAGTCGTTTAAGGTAATCAAGTTCTATTCACGGTCTAGAACAATGAGCCAATGGTTCCATTAGAACAAGGATTGGTTAAGCCTTAACAGCTCAATACTTCGGGATCCTATAAGGTCACACACATTGGACCTTCATCGGACTAAGTAAAGAACTAATAGATTTATTCTATTACAAAATATAACATAAATAATAATAGGATTATTATTTGATTGGTTAAAATTGATTAGATCAATTTTGGATAGACCAAGGAATTTATTTTGACCGGTAACTAATTAATTATAGTCATAAATAAATTATAATTGATTAGATCAATTTTGGTTAGACCAAGAAATTTATTTTGAATGATGACTAATTTATTAGGGTCAGAAAATAAATAATTGAAAAAGGATTAAAAAGGAGAATTTTGCATTGGCGAGTTTAATTGGACCGAGAGTATAAAAATATTTTATACAGACTCGAGTACGCGGGAGTACACCGAATAGTGTGCAAGCAATGCTGGGCATTGCTCGCGGCAGCCCATAAAAATGGGCTGCACATGCGCAGCCCAAAAGCAAGGCAAAGCCCAAAAGGGCTTTGCCTTGCCTATGCACAGCGTGTAACACGCTGTGCATATGGGATGGGAGTAATTACTCCCATCCCACATTGCTTATAAGGGGGAGCAAAATGCTCCCCCAAGCCTATATATAGGCTTTCTCCTTTCCTTTCAAATTGTACCAAGCTCAAAGCATAAATCCTAAGCGAGATAATTAATCTCTCGGGTACTTGAGCAAGTTATTTTTGTGGAGCCTGAATTTATTCGGGCACCGCTAGTTTATATTTTGGGTGAGGCTTCTAGAGTGGTCTAGCAACTACTCGAGGCTTCTTAGTTCTTCCTCCTGGGGAGGTTTTGGTTGGTGGGGTTCGTGTGGATACTGATAGAGGCTATCCTACGACTGGAGGCTTGTGCAAGAAGGTCCTGCAAAAGCACGCTTCAACTGGTAAGTTCTTTTTCTTTCTCTTTTAATTATTAAGTCTTTTTCTTTAAGTGTTTTTAGACTTAATAATTATGCTTAGGTTATTTTTGCATGCTTAGTTTATTTTATGCTTAGGTTATAACTCATGCTTAGTATAAAATAAATATGCTAGGATATAATTTGGAATTATGGTATGCCTAGTCCTTTAGCATGCTAACCTAGGTAGAGAATTATTTAGTTAAGGCTTTATTTAATTTATATGCAACTAATAGGAGTTCCTGGGACAGGGATAAAATTTTAAATTTCCGTCATACCTCTTATGCATGTTCAATTTGACTGTCAGTTCCCAACACTTTTTCCAACTAATTATAAATTCTTAAGCTCACTAAATGTCTTTTTGAGCCTTACTTCTCTCTTATTAAATTATTATTATTATTGAATTTAAAATTTTGGATGCTTTTACAGTGGGCATACAATTTAAGGCTCGATTTTTTTCAATTTCCTAAAGCCGAACTGAACTGAACTAAAGTTGGCTAAACTGAATTGGACTGAACTCATTTAAGTGTAAATTTATAACTACATATAGCTGAATTGAAGTGGTTTGAACTGAATTAAACTGGTCTGAATTGAATTGAACTGAACTGCATTGAATTGTAGACCGAAGGAACATGTATTCATTGGAATTTTTTTTATAAAACTCAATGTTTAGTGGCTGATTATGAGTGAGTTCTGTATGATGGCTATATTTTTTGAATTATTCTGTCCACATTCATCATTGGGGTAATTTTAGACAGTTAATTCAGATAATTGAATAAATATAACGGCTTACTTTTATAAAAAAATAAAATCACTATAAACTTCAGATATTTAAATACATAAGAAAATAAATATAAAACTAGAAAATAAATATAAAACTAAAAGTGTTTGTGACATCTGTAAAATTATTCGGCCTACCAATTACATTTTGAGGATATTAATTTTTTATAACAGTTGGAGGTTAAGATTTTGTTTCATAATTTTTAATTTATGGTATAATGTAATTTATATTACAATTTGAATTAAATATTAAATTATTAATAATTTAATATTTTAATACGCTTTAAGAGAATTCGGTTTAACCACTAATTTAATTCAAATCTATTTAATTGGGTTAAACTTTAAATTCATGACCTACTCCCGTCAACGGTTTAGATCTAAAAACCATGAGTTCTATATTTAAGAAAATGGAAATCATTTAAAATTCATAAAAGGAAAGAAATATTAAATACATTAAACCCTATACCACTATCAAAACCTTACCTCACAGCCACCACAAGTCTTAGAGAGAGAGAGATAGGAATTGAGAGATGATACAGTTTACAATGAAGAAGACGAAAGAAGAACCTTCAGATTACCCCGAAATATCACTAGAAAGGCTACGAAAAGGTATATAATTTTAATCTTGTTCTTGTTTTTTTCATAATAATCAAAAGAAACCTAGATAGATCGTGAATCAATTAAAAGTACCATGCTGATTTTTTCAATTAATAAATAGATCCGGCCATGATTCAATTGACATATAATTTTGTATATTGGTCTCGCTGTTATTGGATTTTTTATAATAAATCAAAAGATCTTGAATTGCTGATTTTTTCAACTAATCTTGTAGAAATTTTGATAAATAAATGTGAATATATAGAAATAGATCTAGCCATGATGTTCATTAAATTTTATGTGCAGATTTGAATGGTTCAACTGACATTGGAGGTGTGGAAAGATTGCAGACTGTCGCGGGCAAGAAATCTTCTATAATCAAGGTAATTTTGTAATTGTTCTACTATTCAACTATTGATTTGCTCTCAATACTTCAATGTGATTTACTATGTAAAAAAAGAGTAACACTTTCTAAAAGTTTAATTCATTTATTGAATCTGTGTGGACCGTTGAAAGCTACATAATGAGTCCAAAGTTCGTCATAAACAACATAAATTTTAGTAGATTTTCTTTAGTTATCATTTCTCTTTGTGTATCTGAAATTGAGTTGAATGTGTATGAACTTGTTACGGTTCTAGGATCTAGTTACGAGCAATTTTATGTTCTACCTTTAGAAAAAATGATAACTAAAATGTACGGTAATGTTAATGAGAACTCTTTAACTTTAATGAACTAACGGCTTGCTTTCGATTTGAGTAAATGATCGTCATTACCTTATTTAGGCAGACAACATATTCGTGAGGTATCCAGAGAGTCAATCAAACAAGCCAGACTACATCTAATCTACTCTATTTGTGCATTTTCTAATTATGATTTAAGATTAACATTTCCTTGCTGAAATTTGGATTTGAACTCTTAAGATTGGTGATAATGTTTGGAGAAGAATCAGTCGATTTTATTTGTTGAACTCTAAAAATAATTTGATTCCATGTTTTGATAAATTTATATTTGTTTTTTCAGAAAAATAACTTGAGAAATAATCATGTTCGGATAAATGCGTTTAGAAAATGTGGTACGACATGATTTCATCAGATGCTTTATTTGCAATTAAAAATGACTAATTTTGTTTATGATTTGTCAGTTTACCCTTCCTCATCCGAGTAACACCTCGGCCTCACTATATAAGGTGATTGCCCTAGCCAACTTGAGATCTCATTACATTAGGGTTCCTAGATTATTTGGTTCACTCTCCCATTTCACTCTATTCTTCTGCGGAGGCGATCAATTTTCAGGTGATCTCTCTTCTCTTCAATACCAAATATCTTGTAGTTTCATATCTATGTTCCGATTGTCATTATCTGATCCTTTCATTGGTACACATAGAATTTCCATCCTAGTATATAATTTTGTTTCTTGTAGTTTCAGATCTATGTTCCAAAAATTTTTTTGTGGACTGTATATAAAAAGAAAGTGATTTCCTGTTCTGATAAATTCATATTTTTTGTTTTAGGAAATTAACTTTAGAAATAATCATGGAAGGGAGCTCTGATGCTTTTAATGCAAAGAGAGGCAGATATAAAGGAATGGAAGTCGGGCACGAACATAATCAATATTTAGATGCCTCATTTTCAGATCTTCCTCGAAGCTTGGTGGAAAATATTGAATAAAATTGCACAAAATTTATTATGAAGGTAGACAATGAAGATGTCTTGTCATCTCATGATTCTGTCAATTCCTCGGCCAGCCAACGTATTGGGATGAGATCCTACTCAGGCTCCAACTCTGAAGCAGAAGAACCTACAAATCTATACAGATGCAACAAGAATCATAGTGAAGATTTGCGAGTAGAAAGTGACACCTCATTTATGGAATTTTACAGTAATATCAGTGGTATATCACTGTTTTCGGAAGAATCTAGCATCGAGCATAAGCAACCATGAGTCATAGAAAGATCTAGAAGGCCCGAATATAGCCACAAAATGTCACCAACTGTTCCTTCCAGAAACTATCAGTTCACAACTTCACATCTGGGGGTTTTACAAGCGGAAAGTTCAAATTCCAACAGAGAAGAAAGCATATCTACCTAGCTATCAGGCACCTCAAGTATTGAAGTAAGAATTGATTTAACGGGTAATCAGCAAACACCTTCAGAGAATAAATTGGTTGAATTTGGTTCCATTGATCAAGTTACGGATGATGTGAAAACTGTTAAGGTGAAAAAAGATAAAGGCAAAACTAATGGGGAAAAGAAGGATACATTGGACTGGGATAGTTTAAGAAAGCAGGTTCTGGGAAATAAAGAAAGTAAAGGGAAAAGTAAAGATACCATGGACTCCTTAGACTATGAAGCAATGAAAAGCGCTAGTGTCAATCAGATTTCCGATACTAGCCATGATGTCCCTGCTGACAAAGCAAAGTAAGGCATCCATATTTGATAAAGCTCCAAAACCAAAATATTATCTTACCAAAATAGATTTTTTTTCAATTAATTTTGTGGAAATTTTGTTGGAAATTAAAACACTCAAACAAACAACTTTTATTAAACTCAAAAATATTACAAGAACACTCTCACTCAAAATACAATACTACAACTCACTCTTTACTTCTTTTCTCTCTAAAGAAGTTCTTATTTTTGTTGATGAAAAACAACTAAAGAACTCCCCTATTTATAGGTGAATTATACAACCCCCAACTCCCAAATCCCACAATTAATAACCACAATTCTTAACTAACACAATTACTTACCACCACCTCCAACTAATACAATTAATAGCCAACTTATTTAGTTAATTTAATGGCCTCCAAATTGGTTGTAGTTAATAGCCTCCAATTTAGTTATCACACACAAAAATCTACATACTTAAAATACCTAAATAAATTTACTACATTTTGGATTTGTGGGCTTGGACTCCAATTGATTGGATTTGGATTTTGGGTTTCCATTGATATGGATCAAGTTTATAATCCAACACCCCCCCTTAAACTTGATCTTGTCATTCCGAGTGAGCTTCTCAATCTGACGTAGTTTTCGCTTGAGAGCGGCTTAGTGAATATATCCGCAATTTGATCTTGTGTCTTCACGTAT
Source organism: Euphorbia pulcherrima (assembly GCA_947683365.1). NCBI lineage: Eukaryota > Viridiplantae > Streptophyta > Magnoliopsida > Malpighiales > Euphorbiaceae > Euphorbia > Euphorbia pulcherrima. The sequence goes on from CANTUS010000010.1 coordinate 3,278,099, forward strand.
TCAACTTGTACTTCCTTTCTTGCAACACACTCTCTTATGTAATGGTAGCGGATGTCGATGTGTTTGCTTCGATCATGGAATACAGGATTCTTTGCTAAGGCAATGGCTGACTTGTTGTCAACACGGATCTCAGTCGGCTCTTCTTGCATTAACCCAATCTCCTTCAATAAATTTCTAAGCCAAATTGCATGACATACGCACGAGGTTGCTACAACATATTCTGCTTCACATGTAGACAAAGTTACAATCGGTTGTTTCTTTGACATCCATGTGAAAGCAGTGTCTCCCATGAAAAACACGAATCCACTAGTGCTTCTTCGGTTATCTACGTCTCCACCCCAATCACTATCGCTAAATCCAACAAGCTTGTAATCATTAGATACCGAATAAAACAAGCCAAAGTCTGTTGTACCTTTTAAATAGCGAAGAATTCTCTTAGCGGCTTTGAAATGGGTGGTTGTTGGTGACTCCATATAGCGGCTTACTAATCCGACTGCATGAAGGATATCTGGCCTCGTGCATGCAAGATAGCGTAGACTTCCAACCAAACTTTTGAAAAATGTTGGATCTACACTTTCCCCTTCTTCATGTTTGGACATCTTGATCCCGTACTCCACCGGTGTGCTTATCGGCTTGCAGTTATCCATTTTGAACTTTTTCAAGATCTCCTTCGCATAGCTTTCTTGTGAAATGAATATTCCATCCTTTTGTTGCTTTACTTCTATGCCGAGGTAGTGCGCTATGAGCCCCATGTCTGTCATCTCAAACTCCTTCGTCATCACTTTCTTGAATTCATCGAACATTCTTTGGTTGCTTCCAGTGAATATCAAATCATCCACGTAGAGGCACACGATCAAAATATCTCCATCTTTGATCTTAATGTACAATGCGTGCTCAAAGGGACATTTGTTGAAGCCATTTTCTCGGAAGTACTTGTCAATTCTACTATTCCATGCCCTTGGTGCTTGTTTTAGCCCATAAAGGGCCTTCTTCAATTTCAACACCTTGTCGTCATGGCCTTTGACTTTATAACCTGGTGGTTGCTGGATGTAAACTTCTTCTTCAAGAACTCCATTTAGGAACGCCGATTTTACATCCATTTGATGAATTCTCCACTTGTTTTGAGCCGCTAAAGAAATTATTAGTCTGACAGTTTCCAATCGAGCAACTGGAGCGAATACCTCATCGTAGTCAATTCCAGCCTTTTGACAATAGCCTTTTGCAACAAGCCTTGCCTTATGTCTTTCGATCTCTCCCTTGGCATTCCGCTTTGTTTTGTACACCCATTTGACACCTATCGCCTTGTGTCCTTTGGGAAGTGAAGTGAGTTCCCATGTATCATTCTTCTCAATAGCCTTGATTTCTTCATCCATTGCATCTCTCCACTTTTTCTCTTTTGCAGCTTCTTGAAATGTCACTGGCTCGCAGTCAATAAATAGACAAAATAATGTAAGATTGTCTAGTTGTTCAGTCACCTCATAGAGTTCTCGAAGACTTCTCGTACGATGCACTTCTCTTTCATCTTTAGTCTCGCTTGAGGATGGAGATGATGATGATGATGATGATGATGACATATCTCTATGAGTAGGAGAAGTTGGTGGAGTTGTGAGGCCTTGTTGAAGTTGTCTTGGTTGCTCAGGTGTTGTCGGCTTATCTTCCAAGAATGGAGAAAAATTGAAGTCTTCCGTTTGAGAATCAAAGTTCCATTCTCCTTCTTCATCAAATATTACATCTCGGCTGATCATAAATTTCTTCTCATTCGGATTGTATAGCTTATAGCCTTTTGAGCTTGAGTCATAACCGATGAAAATAAAACTTTTGCTTTTATCATCAAGCTTGGTTCGATTCTCATCTGGTATATGAACATGGGCTACACTCCCGAAGACTCGAAGATGGGAAATTCCGGGCTTTCTTCCACTCCATGCTTCTTGTGGTGTCTTTCCCCACACGCTTCTGGTAGGAGAACGATTTAATAGGTAGACAGCACATGCCACTGCTTCCGCCCAAAACTCCTTAGGTAGTCTCTTGCTTTTGAGCATACTCCGTGCCATGTCAAGAATTGTTCTATTCTTCCTTTCTGCCACACCATTTTGTTGGGGGGATCTAGGAACCGTTAAGGGTCGACGGATTCCATGTGCTGCACAAAACTCGTTGAATTCATTGGATGTGAATTCTCCTCCTCGATCAGATCTCATGGCTTTGATCTTATGACCACTCTCCTTTTTCACAGCTGCTTTGAACTTCTGAAACACTCCAAAGACTTCTGATTTCTGCTTCAAGAAATATACCCATGTTTTTCTTGAGTAATCATCAATGAAAAGAAGGAAGTAGTTACTATTAGCGAGAGAACTTGGCTTGATAGGACCACACACGTCGGTATGGATGAGCTCGAGCGGTTTCTTGGCTCTATAGTCTGACTCCTTTGGAAAGCTTCTTCTGAATTGCTTCCCTTGTAAACATCCTTCGCACAATTGATCAGGATTGTTGATACATGGTAAGCCTCTAACCATTCCTTTCTTCGATAGTAGCTCCAATCCTCCGAAGTTGAGATGACCAAATCGAAGATGCCATAGCCACGATGCGTCTTTGTAACACGCCTTCAAACACTTCACAACATCATGTTGAATGTTCAAAGGAAACATTCGATTCTTTGACATTTGTACTTTAGCAATCAGATCTCCTTTGCCATCTCTTATTAAAAGACTACAATCTTTCATGTGAATATCATAGCCTTTTTCTAAGAGTTGGCCCAAACTTAGAATGTTGCACTTCATATTAGGCACATAGTAGACATTTGAAATTAATTGGTGGCTACCATCTTTAGCACGAAAGAGGATGTTACCTTTCCCCTTCACCGATATCTTGCTGTCATCTCCAAATGAGACATCGCCACTTACTTCTTCAGTCAGCTCCATGAATAAGCTTCTTTTTCCGCACATGTGGTTGCTTGCACCAGTGTCGAGATACCATGTGTTATCTTGATGATCACTGTTGTTGTTGTATGCTAATAATAGCGTTTCTTTCTCCTCAATCTTCTCCTCCACGAAATTTGCCTTCTCTACAACTTGATCATTTCGAGCTCTACATTCTGAAGCGTAATGCCCAAACTTTTGACAATTATAACATCGGACTTGAGATTTGTCATACCTCGAGTTCGAATTTCCTTTTCCACGACCTTGCGTGGAGCTTTCTCCTTTCTCATAGTTGTTGATGGAATTGTTATTGTAATTCCAACTCCGTCCACGACCACGGCTTCCTCCTCATCCGCGGCCTCGTCCTCTGCTTCTGCCTCTGCTAAGGTTGTTTCTACCATTGCCTTGGCCTTCACTCGTATCCTTAAGTTGTAGCTTGAGGAGTTGCTCAGAGATACCTTGTTTCTTCTTATGCTTTTCTTCATAGGCTTGTAATGATCCTTGGAGTTCTTCAATCGTCATCTCCTCCAAGTCTTTGGTTTCTTCAATCGTCACCACGATGTGCTCAAATTTGTGATCCAACGAGCGGAGTATCTTCTCTATTATTCTTACATCTTCTAACTTCTCACCGTTTCTTTTCAATTGATTAGAAATGACTGCTACTCTTGAAAAGTAGTGAGAGATAGACTCGGATGGTTTCATGTGCAAGGATTCAAACTCACCTCTTAGTGTTTGGAGACGGACCTTCTTCACCTTTTCGGCTCCTTTGTAAGAGGTTTGTAGCTTTTCCCATGCTTGCTTGGCGGAAGTTGCACTTGAAATCTTTTCAAAACCGTCATCATCTAATGCTTGATAGATGAGGAAGAGAGCTTTCTTGTCTCTCTTTCGGGAATCCTTCAAAGTTGTAGCTTGATCTAGCGTGAGAGAGGCTTCATTTTCGGGCTCCTTGAATCCTTTCTCTACGATATCCCAAACATCATGAGCACCGAGAAGAGCCTTCATCTTGATACTCCAATTGTCGTAGTTGTTGTTGTTGAGTGTTGGAACTTGAAAGGATGCCATGTTATTCGCCATCTTACTCAAATAGCTTTTCTAGACGTATAGGAGCTATTGCGACACTTTCTGGAGTCTGCTGCGACACTTCTGGATTCTACTGCGACACTTCTGGAGTCTTTTGCAACACACTGGACGTATTGCAACGCTTTTGACAATCTACTGCAACACTTTCTGGGCTTTTTAGCTACTGCAACGCCTGGACAGTTTCAACTCGATTTTTCCGCACTCGGGAAAAAAAAAATTCTTTTCGGGAGGAGGACTCGAGCTTTCAACCTAGCTCTGATACCACTTTGTTGGAAATTAAAACACTCAAACAAACAACTTTTATTAAACTCAAAAATATTACAAGAACACTCTCACTCAAAATACAATACTACAACTCACTCTTTACTTCTTTTCTCTCTAAAGAAGTTCTTATTTTTGTTGATGAAAAACAACTAAAGAACTCCCCTATTTATAGGTGAATTATACAACTCCCAACTCCCAAATCCCACAATTAATAACCACAATTCTTAACTAACACAATTACTTACCACCACCTCCAACTAATACAATTAATAGCCAACTTATTTAGTTAATTTAATGGCCTCCAAATTGGTTGTAGTTAATAGCCTCCAATTTAGTTATCACACACAAAAATCTACATACTTAAAATACCTAAATAAATTTACTACATTTTGGATTTGTGGGCTTGGACTCCAATTGATTGGATTTGGATTTTGGGTTTCCATTAATATGGATCAAGTTTATAATCCAACAAATTTTGATTAATAAATATGAATATACAGATTTCGATCTAGCCATGATGTTCATTAACTTTTATGTGCAGATTTGAATGGTTCAGCCTACATTGGAGGTGTGGAAAGATTGCAAAGTGTTGCCGGCGAGAAATCTTCTGTAATCAAGGTTACTTTGTAATTGTTCTGCTACTCAACTATTTACTTGGTCCGAATACTTCAATGTGGTTTACTATGATTAGAGTATCACTTTTTAAAAGTTTAATTAATTTATTGAATAGGTGTGGACTGTTGAAAGCTACATAGTGAGTCCAAAGGTCATCGTAAATGTTTTAGTAGATTATCTTTAAATATCGTTTCTCTCTGGTATCTGAAATTGACTTGAATGTGTATGTACTTATTACTGTTCTAGTATCTATTTATGAGTAATTTGATGTTCTACCTTTAGAAGACATAATAAATATGTACTTTGGACAGGTCAAAATTGAATGACATGATAACTAAAATGTACAGCCTTGTTATGAGAGCTCTTTGTTCTGTACTAAGGGGCTTATTGTCCCTTTACAACTTTAATGAAAAAACGGCTTGCTATCTATTCGAGTAAATGGTAGTCATTAACTTTATTTAGGCAGACAACATATTTGTGAGTTGTGCAGAGAGTAAATCAAACAAGGCAGACTATATCTAATCTAATTTATTTGTGCATTGTCTAATTATGATTTAAGATTAACATTTGCTTGCTGAAATTTGGATTTGGAACTCCTACGAACAGTGATAATGTTTGGAGAAGAATCTGTGATAATGTTTGATTAAAGACTATACGAATGATTAAAGACTATATGAGCAGTTTGATATTAAACATGTAGAAAATATGATTACTGAAATGTATGGCCTTGTTAAAGGGGGATTTGTCAAGATAGATCTTATTTTATAAACTATTTACATAAATGTCATGACATGTATTTATTTCTTAATTTTAATTTTTTAACATTCTTTTTACAAATATACGGTGTATATATACATCAATTTGGAATTAACTATCTTTCTCCCCAATCCTTCCTTCAAATTCAAGCTCCATTGATTACTCAGCCCCCAATTCTCCCTACCCGATAACAATCAACAACAATGGCATTCTCAGCTTCTACTATGTCTCCCCTATCAAACCTCAATTATCTTGTTTCTCACACCCTAATCTCTCTTCTTCGACTTCTGTTTCCGCCACCCGAAAATGAATTTTCAATTTTGGTTTAGGGTTTCCAACTGCTTCGATTCTTGCTTTTGTGCCATTGGAGGCGGCTAATGCCATCTGTATTGAGTACTATGCTACTACTGCGGATCCTTTATGCAAATTCAACTTTGTATGCTCTGATCTCAGATTTTGTGATCTTGATGTTGTATCTAGTAAGGTAGCTCCCTATTGAGAGCTTATTATTATGAGTTCGCAACTTTACATATTCAATTGATTTGGCTGCTCTAATAGTTTAATTTGAAATCTCTAATCGTATTAGTATATTTTTGTCTGCCTTTCCATTTATTATTCATCAAACTATATTCTGGTGATCAATATGTAGTTCTAAACTAATAATGCGTTGTGAAAATTAATTTTGAAACCGTATCTTATGCTCAAAGCTCGTTGTGAGGTAATGGTGCTTTTCAGGTTCATTCATGATTTCGTACCTGCATTTTAGTGTTACTATTGATGCAATTCTGCATTTGGAAAAGTATAATGACATAAAGTCTTAGTGATGAGTTTGACTTATTGATAAACTTATAGTGTTTGGACATAAATATGAATTTTCATATAGGCGACCTGTATTTTTCGTTAAATCCTGCTCTATATACAGGTTCAGTATAGATATGCTTCTCTCGTTCTTTGTTGTTGCGATATGGCAAAATTGATCTGGTTGAAATTGGAGTGCACACCATGTGTTTGATAAAAATGCTAAGCTAGTGGTTTTGTTCTTGGAAATCTATTGAATATCTATTGGGCATATATTGGACATCTATTAGATGTTATTGGACTTTAGTCTAATTCTGTTTTAAGCGAAGAATCCCTGAATTAGTGCTTGTTAATCCACTAACATTGAGTGGTGTACCAATTGAGCTACACCCAATTAGTAACATAAGGAAAAGTTAATTATTATCGTGGCTAGATCCATAAGTATATCTTAATATATGTGGAAACTCATTCAAAAGCATTATAAATTTTTATAATATATAAATAATATATTGTTTTTGAATGAAACATAATTCAATTGAATAAGCAAAACATGTTCTGTCATAATCTTTCCATGGATATTATGTTGATATTGCTGGGAACTGACAGTCAAATTAAACATGCATAAGAGGCATGGCAGATATTCAAAATTTTGTCCATGTCTCCAGGAACTCCTATTAGTTGCATATAAATTAAATAAAGCCTTAACTAAATAATTCTCTACCTAGGTTAGCATGTTAAAGGACTAGGCATACCATAATTCCAAATTATATCCTAGTATATTTATTTTATATTAAGCATGTTATAACTCTAAGTTATAACCCAAGCATAAAATAAACTAAGCATGTAAAAATAATCATAATTGCACATGAAGTAGGTTCCACCAAATATAGTCCAACTATAATTTCTCTGACTTCATGCTATGATATGTCAAGGACTTTTGCATACATCAATGAATATATATTTAACCAGCTTTAATATATATATATATATATACACAAGCATATAGATATAATTAAAAGATGAAATGCCTTTATTGATTAAACAAATTATTCATACTATTACATAGTTAAGATATATCACCCTAGTTGCCTTAAGGGCATACATCATATCCAACAAACTCCCACTTGCACTAAGGCTAATTAGCCATATGTTTTAATCCATATGCTTTAACATGCTGGTCATGTTTGGCTTGAGTCAATGGCTTTATCAGACAATCCGCGAGGTTCTGATCAATGGGTACATATTCTAATCTTATTATCTTAGCATCAACAATCTCCCTGATTGTATAACACTTTCTGGATACATGTCTGTTTTTTTTATGAGACCGTGGTTCCTTTGCTTGAGCTATGGCACCATTGTTATCATAATACAAAGTAATTGGATCAACAGCCTCAGGCACCACACCAAGATCACCAACAAATCCCTTTAACTAGATAGGTTCTTTTACTGCTTCGCATGTGGCAATGTATTCAGATTCCGTGGTTGAATCAGCAGTAGTTTCTTGCTTGGAACTCTTCCAGCATACTGCCCCTCCATTTAACATATACACAAAACCTGACTGAGACTTAAAGTCATCCTTGTCAAATTGAAAGCTCGCGTCAGTGTAGCCTTTAATTGTGAGGTCACCTTCTCCATAAATCAAGAACTCATCCTTAGTCCTTCTCAAGTACTTAAGGATTGCCTTGAAGGGCATCTAGTGCTTTTCACCTGATTCTGACTGATATCTGCTCGTAAAACTCAAAGCCTGAGAGACATCCGGCCTAGTACATATTATAGCATACGTGATGGATCCTATCGCAGATGCATAGGGTATATCCTTCAGCGTATTCTCTGCTGAGCTGTCTTCGGACACTCAACCTTAGATAGGTGAATCCCCTTTGTCGTTGGGAGATAACCTTTCTTAGAATGCTCAAGGTTGAACCTATTTAACACCTTGTCTATATATGTACTTTGAGAAAGACTTAACAGCCTCTTGGATCTATCCCTGTAGATCTTTATAGCTAGTATAAATGCTGCTTCACCAAGGTATTTCATGGAGAACTTTCTTGACAACCAAACTTTAACATTTTAAAGAAGAGAAATGTCGTTTCCTATTGGCAGAATGTCATCAACATACAATACTAGAAAAATGACTGCACTCCCACTAACCTTCTTGTAAACACAAGGCTCATTTGCATTTGAGCAGAAATCCAATTCCCGGATTATCTGATCAAACCTTATATTCCAACTCCAGGATGCCTGCTTAAGTCCATAAATGGATCTTTGTAGCTTGCATACCTTCGAGCCATTTTGAGATGTAAAACCCTCAGGTTGTGTCATATGCACATCCCGGTCTAAATCTCCATTCAGGAATGCTATTTTTTCATCCATCTGCCAGATCTCATAATCATAATAAGCGGCAATGGCGAGGAGTATCCTTATGGATTTAAGCATGGCTACTGGTGAGAAGGTATCATCAGAGTCAATACCTTCCCGTTGACTACGACCTTTTGCAACCAACCTTGCTTTATAGGTAATTACATTACCGTCCATGTCTGTCTTCTTCTTAAAGACCCATTTGTACCCAATTGGTCTAACCTCTTGCGGTGCATCAACCAAATTCTAAACTTGGTTCTCGTACATGGAATCCATTTCTGATTTCATGGCCTTTTGCCATTTATCAGAATCTGAGCTTTTCATTGCCTCATAATATGTCTTTGGTTCATCATCCTCCATAAGATATAGTTCCTTATCATTAGTGATGATAAACCCATATCTATCAGGACCCTTATGAACACGACCTGATCTTTGCAATGATTGTGTTTCAACAGGTTGTTCTTGGATCACACTCTCTTGTGTATCTAGCACAGGGTCAATCAGTTGATTGTCTGTTTCTTTTTCTTAAACTTCCAGTTCAATAATACTCCCACTTACTTTTGCAAGTAAGTGTTCCTTTTCCAAAAAATGAGCATTCCGAGACACAAATACCTTTTGTGCTTCTGGTTGGTAAAATAGATATCCAGTTGTTTCCTTTGGATATCCAATGAACAGGCATTTGTCAGCCTTGACATTTAGCTTATCTGACGCTATCCTCTTTACCATGGCAGGACAACCCCATACTCTTAAGTGACTTAGAGATGGCTTTTTGTTACACCATCTTTCATAAGGTGTAAAATCAACTGATTTAGAGGGCACTCTATTTGAGACATAAACCGCCCTCTCCAGTGCATATCCCTAAAAGGATTTACTAAGAACTGCATGGCTCATCATGGACCTGACCATATCTAATGAAGTCCTATTCCTCCTTTCTGACAATCCATTGTGTTAGGGTGTATAAGGAGGGTCCACTAGGGAACTATCCCATCTTCCATTATATAATCCTGAAACTCCTGACTTAAGTATTCTCCACCTCGATCCGATCGAAGTGTTTTAATACGTTTCTCAAGCTATTTCTCCACTTTAGCTCTAAATAGTTTGAATTTTTCAAAACTTTCAGACTTGTGCTTCATCAAGTATAAATAACTGTATCGTGAGTAATCGTTAATAAAGGTTATGAAGTAGGAGTAGCCTCCTAGTCCCTGAACACTCATTGGACCACACACATCAGTATGTATAAGTTCCAATGTACTCGTGGCTCGTTCACCCTTTCCTTTAAAGGGTAACTTTATCATTTTTCCTTTTAAAAAAGGTTCACAATCACCATAAGACTCCAAGTCTATTGGGCTCAAGTCTCCACGCTTATGCAACTTGGTTAAGCGATCTCTGTTTATGTGGCCTAAACGGCAATGCCATAAGTAGAAGGAATTCTCATTATCTAATTCAACTTTCTTCACATTGTATATATTGAAAACTTTTATTTTAGTATCAAGAATATAAATGCCACCTTTCAACATTCCATAACCATAAAGAATATTATTCAAATGAATCTGACAATTATTATTTGAAAATAAAATTTCAAATCCTTCTGCTGCTAAACATGCAACAGATGCAATATTCTTAGTAACCCTTGGAATGTAGTAACAATTATTCAAAACTAAAATAAGTCTACTTGGCAAAATAAGACTAAAGCTCCCTACGGCTAATGCAGCAACTCTGGCTCCATTTCCTACGCATAGGTCCATCTCCCTTTTGCAAGTTTTCTATAGTTCCTTAGTCCTTGCACAGAAGTACAGATATGAGAACCACGACTAGTATCCAATACCCAAGTGGATTCTCGCGAAAAAGTAGCAAAGTTTTTAATTACAAACATACCTGAAGTAGATGCCTCTGTAGGCTTCTTCATCAAATGCTTAGAAGTAGGAGCTTTGTAATCCCTCTTCCCCACATTGGAAGCAGACATACTTAGATGTCTTCTTTTCCTTCTTCTTCTTACTGATTCTTTTCTTAGCACCCAGTGCCTGCTTCTTCTTCTTAGAAGCCTTGCCTTTTTCAACCAACAGTAGAGGTTTCTGATCTCTCTTGATCTAAGGTTCTATTATTTTTAGCATGTTAATTAATTCAGGGATAGTTGAATTAATCCTATTCATGTAACAGTTAGTCATGAAGCCTGAGTAACTATCTGTCAAGGACATCAACAAAAGGTCAATGCTAAAGTCATGATTCATCTCGAATCCCAATCGATTCAGCTTCTCAAGGTATCCCAAGAGTTTCAGTACATGCTGAGAGGCAGAGGTGCTAGCCTACATCTTGGTCCCAAAAAGGAGCTTGGAGGTCTTATACCTCTCTGTCCTATCCCTCTCTGAAAAGAGTTCTTCAAGATGGAGAACCATATCCTCCAAGGGCATGTTCTCATGTTGTTTCTGAAGCTCAGGATTCATGGACCATAACATAATACACATGGCAGTGTCACAATCTTTCCTATGCTTTAACCAGGCATCATGTTCCACATGATCCTCAACATTAGGTTCTATATGGAAAACTTCACTTAAGACATAGGCAATTCCCTCAGAGCTGAGAACTATTCTCACTGCTCGGAACCAATCAGAAAAGTTCGAGCCATTCAATTTGGAGTCAAGTAACATACGAAGATTAAAATTGGAAGCCATTTTCAACCTAAGATATAAGAAAAGAAAAGTTTTTAGATATTAGTTTAAGTACATGTATTTAATATAAGGACTTTTAATTATTAATTAAAAGTCCTTATATTAAATACATTTTCCTACTATTTTCTTCGAAATTTACAATAACCCATTCTATTGAATTCGTGAATATTAGCCTAGCTAAATTTCCTAGTAGGTAGCATCTATAACTAGTCTATTATAACCCCCAAATTTATGAGTCAAGTTATAATAGTAAGTCATAGTTAGAATCCCATTCCATTTGCATCGCATGCAATTGCTAATTCATTCAAGTTCCCTAATCCCAAGGGACGTGTGCTCTTATATTAGCATCTCCTTGAATATGTCTCAGATCTGGGCTAGCCCCCAATTTTATGGTGGACTACCCCAGCTTTGTTAAGGCAGACCCTATCTCAAACTTTACAACCAATCAATGTAGACTAGAAGGAACGTTTTGCGTAGCACTTTGATAGCCCAAAGAGACCGTATTATAAATTTGAGTAAGGAAGACTACAACTTGCCTTAATATATTTACTTTGGGATTTTATTGGTGTTAAACATCTCACCCAATCTAGGATTTTATCATATGGACAAAATTATGATATCTTGTATTAATTTAGGGAATTTTAGAATTAATTTACAAGGTCTAACCTTAGGTGGGTTCAGCTCTTTATTCTAATTATTCCATCAACCTAGATTATATACAAAATAATTAACACTTTTATTTGTTATATTAATATTGCTTTTCCTTTAAGCTTTTATTCAATAAATTTAATTTTTTTTACTCTGTTATAGAAACATATATAAGCACCATCTTATATACTAGAAATAAATTAGTTCATATTAATCCCCCAGTTGGTCAATTCAAATTGCACCGATGTAGGTTCCCATGTAGGAGAGGTGCCCTATGAGGAGTAGACACCAAGTCAAATCCTTAGCCAGAACAAATACGGGCACAAACTTGAAGACCAATGGATTCTCTTGAACTAATAAATTTTGTTCTTCCAATTCATGTAAATTGGGAGCATCTATAACCCGTGTAATTTAAATAAATTATTGACACTTGTATAATTTGAGTAAGTTGAGCAGGCTTATTCAAAATTATTTATAACCATTTTCTAACCTTGAAATGAAAGGCACAAGTTTATATTTATTGTTCCAAACAATTAAATAAACAAATTATTTCATTTAGAAAATAATATTTAGTTTGCTTCTAAATTAATTATGCACTAAATTGGCAAGCTCTGAACCACTGTTGGGAACTAACAATCAAATTGAACATGCATAAGAGGCATGGCAGAAATTCAAAATTTTGTCCCTGTCCCCAGGAACTCCTATTAGTTGCATATAAATTAAATATAGCCTTAACTAAATAATTCTCTACCTAGGTTAACATGCTAAAGGACTAGGCATACCATAATTCCAAATTATATCATAGCATATTTATTTTATACTAAGCATGTTATAACTCTAAGTTATAACCTAAGCATAAAATAAACTAAGCATGCAAAAATAACCTAAGCATAATTATTAAGTCCAAAAATACTTAAAGAAAAAGACTTAATAATTAAAAGAGAAATAAAAAGAACTTACCTGTTGAAGCGTGCTTTTGCAGAACCTTCTTACACAAGCCTCCAATAGTAGGATAACCTCTATGAGTATCCACACGAACCCCACCATCCAAAACCACCCTAGGAGGAAGAACTAAGAAGCCTCGAGTAGTTGCTAGACCACTCTAGAAGCCTTACCCAAAAATATAAACTAGCGGTGCCCGAATAAATTCAGGCTCCACAAAAATAACTTGCTCAATTACCTGAGAGATTAATTATCTCGCTTAGGATTCATGCTTTGAGCTTGGTACAATTTGAAAGGAAAGGGAATAGCCTATATATAGGCTTGGGGGAACATTTTGCTCCCCTTTTGAACGATGTGGGATGGGAGTAATTACTCCCATCCCGTGTTCACACAGCGTGCATGCTGTGTGCACAAGCAAGGCAAAGCCCTTGTGGGCTTTGCCTTGCTTGTGGGCTGCGCATGTGCAGCCCATTAGTATTGCTTGCACACCTTTTGGTATATTTTCGTGCACTCGAGCCTGTATAAAATACTTTTGTACTCTCGGTCTAATTAAACTCGCCAATGCGAAATTCCCCTTTTTAATCCTTTTTCAAATACTTATTTTCTGACCATAATAAATTAGTCACCAGTCAAAATAAATTTCTTAGTCCAACCAAAATTGATCTAATCAATTATAATTTATTTATGACTCTAATTAATTAGTTACTAGTCAAATAAAATTCCTTGGTCTATTTAAAATAGATTTAATCAATTTTAACCAATCAAATAATAATCCAATTATTATTTATGTTATATTTTCATAATGGAATAAATTTATTAGTTCTTTACTTATTCCAATGAAGGTCCAATGTGTGTGACCTTATAGGATCCCAAAGTATTGAGCTGTTAAGGCTTAACCAACTCTTTTTCTAACGGACCCATTGGCTCGATGCTCTAGACCGTGAATAGAACTAGATTACCTTAAACGATTGTAGTACGCCTCTAGCAAGGGTCTACCAACCCCCATTACTCGGAACATCATTTATGCTTATGACTTAATCCCGGTTAATGCAATAGTTATCCAGTGCGATAAATTCCTTCCATTCTTTAATATTAGTACCATCTGGTTTATTGGGTTCTGTTAAAGTGTTACCCCACTAATAGAGAGGTTGCTCCAAGCTATCCCAGTTATTTACTTGTTACCAAAGTATATTGCCTTTTACCATAGTGTGTTCGACTAGAAACCATTTCTATCAAACACATACTCTGATCAGAGGTTTATGGCAATCGTCACTTCAACAAGTGGCCAGGTACAACTCCTTAATATATCCGGAGCGATGGATTCTTTCTGACTACTTAGCCTACCAACGTGCTGTCATCACTATACCCGTAATCACCCGTAGCACCCTAAATTAATGAGTGCATAGTAATGACCCAAAGTATAGCAATAGTACCACACAAGGTAGCTAGCATCTCAAGTATGAGGACATTCGCAAACCTTATTGCATGAAGATAAACACTAACACATTGATATATAAACCAAGTGTTTATCTTGCTGCGGTCTCCAATATATCTCCAAGATATATCCATGTGTCAAACTTAAGGCACCACCTTCAGGCTTTAGGAGATTAACTACTTGGACCCTTTCTAAGAAAGTTGACCACATGCTAGTCTTTTTATTTCATCAATATCCTTTCTTGATGAAACTATGACTATGGATAGTTTAGACATAATCATAATTGCACATGAAGCAGGTTCCCCCAAATATAGTCTAACTATAATTTCTCTGACTTCATGCTATGATATGTGAAGGACTTTTGCATACATCAATGAATATATATTTAACCAGCTTTAATATATATATATATATATATATATATATATATATATATATATATATATATATATATATATATATATATATATAAGCATATTGATATAAACAAAAGATGAAATGCCTTTATTGATTAAACAAATTATTCGTACTATTATATAATTAAGATATATCGCTATAATTGCCTTAAGGGCATACATCATATCCAACAGATATTAAATTTTTTTTCATTTAAAGGCGGAGACCGGAGAATCGGCCTCGCTTTTATTAAAAACGAAAAGAAAAGAAACAAAGAAAAAAGAAAGAAAAAAAATGTTGACAAAACCAATCACAACAAAGTGTGATCCTATTGGTCTAAAGCTCCATAGTAGTTACGTTTGTTGTAAGCCTAACAGCCATGCTGGCACAATTGAACTATAATCGGCATGATAAGGAATAGCGGGAAGAAATTCTCCGTGATACAACATAGTCAATCCCGGCGTGAAGGCTGAGATGATGAGGCCTAACCGCAGCAATGATGACAATATCATCGTAAATTGAATTAAATTTCGAGGATGTGGCATGATAGGCACACGTCAAAACATCAAATTGTCGACTCAGATCAAAACCAAGATCCAAGCCGATAAACAAATTCACTTTCCGAGTAGAATCGCAACTTACTAAGGAAGAAACATCATTCTCTTTTGCCTGTTAGACAAGGATTACCACTGTCTATGCACCACCTATATAAACAGGTTTAAAAACCGTCTGACTGGGAATTACAAATGCCTAGTGAGGATGCCTGACACCGTTAGAGGGTGAAAATCAGCTGGCCAAACACCAGTGAAGAAGAACAGAAGGGGGGGAGTTGCATTTCAACCAAGGGCTTAGAACGCTGCACTCGTCATCCCAATAGTTGGTGGTCCAAATGAAGGAGGGGAAGACCCTCCAAAAATAACCGCCGGCGATAAGCCAGTGAATCAAAGCTGCTGGGCGTCCAGGGTGTAGGTGAGATCCCTAGCAGGCAAGGACTTTAGGCTTGAATCAACGCCACACTCGTCGTTCTCATAGTTGGTCGTCTAGAGGAAGAAGGAGGGGAAGATCCTCCAAAAAACACCACGGGCAAGAAGCCGATAAAAAAAGTTGTTGGACGGCTAGGGTTCAGGTGAAAACCCTAGCCGCCCCCCCACATAAGAGAATCCTTAGTTGATAGCTCGTACGATATTAACTTATTGAAGCTATTATTTGGTATAGTTTATAGTTTCGTGGTACACATAAGAATAGAAATATTGGATAAAGTTGGTGTTAAGTAAAGCTGCATTGTTTGTTTGTGATTTTAGTATTAAATGCAGTAGATCATCGTAATAATGGGAAAAATGCACAATGAGTACCCTTTCCAATCCTTTATTAAATCTGTGTTAAGCAAACGCTGCTTTGTTTGTTTGTACTACTGGTGATGTAAGTTGTACTTAGGATGTCACACCATACACAGATTTAACTAAGTATTCTTTTTTCTCCTCCTAGAACAAAAACAAAATATTGTCCAGCTTTTGAAAAGATTGAGGCTTTTATTCAATAGCCTCTCAATCACAAATATAGTTCTTTCTTTGAAATTTTTTAATTCAAAATCAATTACCAATTGCCACCAGTTAAGAAGTTAATGGGTGGAGCTAACAATATGGGGTCTTCCTTAACAACTATTTTGATTCCATGAATGGAAAGACAACTAGTTCCTATTTCTAGCAAAAATTTCACTTTTATAAAGTCACGACTTGCCATCGAGTTACAATGAAGAAAGCTTGATTATCTCCCTAATAGAAGCGCCTAGAAATGAGGCCACAAGGAAATACCTCCCTTTCACCAAACTAAGCAAAGCAATAAATTTTCGAGTCCAACCTACTTTTTGTCAACACAAAGTCTCATAGTTTATAATTTAAGAAAATAAAAATCTTAGATAAATAATTAAAAAATTTGAAAAATATGTTTTTGAATTAGTAACCAAATATTTTAATGTATAATACATTCGCTTGTTAAAGTAAGTTTTATGGTGTATTCTATGGTTACTTTCCTTTTTACAAAGTATCCATCGCTTTGCACTTTTTCACCATTAGATGAGTGGTGGTTATTTCAATCTAATGGTGAAAGAGGTAAAGTAATGGTTAAAAAAATTAAGCATAGAATATGCACAGTTTTATACATAAGGAAATTAAAAAATTGAAAAAATCATGAAAAGGAAAGAAATATTAAATACATATGCAAACCCTAAAAAGTAGACTATAAATACAGCCTATCAAACCCTTATTTCGCAGCCACAACAAGTCTGAGACAGGCGATGAGATATGAAACACTTCTCAATGAAGAAGATGAAAGAAGCAGCCGATCCCTCAGGTTTTCCCCAAATATCACCAGATGAACTGCTGCGAAAAGGTACATAATTTTAATCTCGTTCTTGTTTTTTCATAATAAATCAAGAGAAACCTCAATGGATCATGATTCAATTATAAGTATCATCTGAATATAGATCAGGCCAGGATGTTCATTGACATGTAATTATGTATATAGATCATGCGGCTATTGGATTTTTCATAAGAAATTAAAAGATCTTGAATTGATGATTTTTTTAATTTAATTGTGTTCAAAAGTTGATTAATAAATCTGAATGCAGATCTGAGTGGTTCAGCTGACATTGGAGGTGTGAACAGATTGCAGAGTGATGCGGGCGAAAAATCTACTATAAGCAATGGAATTAAACCGAAGAATTAGAACTGTTGATGTATAATTCCCACACCAATGGCTTCATATACAGTGTCCTTAATGTTAACTCAAGGTAATTTCGTAATTGTCCTGCTACTCAATGCTTGAATTGGTTGGAATACTTTAATATGCTTTATTATAATTGGATTAATATTGTCTCAAAGTTCAATTAATTTATTGATTAGCTTTGACCGTTGAAGAGTCCAAAGTACATCATGTTTAACAAAAATTTCAGTAGATTTGATTTTCTTTATTAGATTTCATTTCTCTTTGTAAATCTGAACTTGAGGTGATTGCTTGTTTACTGTTTCCGGTTCTAGGATCAAGTGATGAGCAGTTTGATGTTGGACATTAAAAAATATGATAACTAAAATGAACGGCTTCTTTAATGAGAACTCTCTGTTCTATTCAAGTTAAAGGATTAAGAAAAACTCTTCTATGATCTATCCCATTACAAGTATAACGAGGCTTGTTTTCCGTTCCATGATCCTTGAATAAATAGTTAATAAATGATAGCCAGCATTGCCTAATTATGTTTTTATCTGTAGCCAATGATTTTAAGATGTACGATTGCTTTTTTGCAATTTGAAATTTGGGCTTGAACTCTAATGATTGGTGGTAGTGTTTGGAGAAGAATCAGTCGATTTTGTTTGTTGAATCAGGATGCCAAGAGTTTTGTTGGTGAGTTCAGAGCCGAAAAATGGTTTCATATACAAGGATCGGAAAAAATTTGGATACGAATACATAAGGGTGTGGAGAATATATTAGCAAAGGAAAGCAATTTTTCCTCCAATTCATCGGGATCGGGGTTTCAGAGCTGCAGTTCACAGCGGCGCCGGATAAAAACCGGTCCGGGGAAGTGGAAATGGCCAAGGTTCTGGGGAAAGTGAAGGATAGTTTTGCAGTGGTGAAAAGATCGAGTGATCCGTATTATGATTTTAGAAAATCATTGGTGGAAATGATCATTGAAATGATCGCGAAATGATATTCTCGCTGGATGGTGAGGTCCTTAATGTAACTTAGAAAAGTAACAAAAATGTAATGAAATCATGATCTTTGGGATCATTTTGCTACTAATATGTTATGTCATTGATGTATTGCTTAAGAATTGGTATATGATATAGATGTAACGAAAATGGTAACTGCCCTTGTTGATTGTGTTGTCCTCAATTAGTTTTACAATATCAAATGTTAGGGTGACATTATTCATATTGAGCAGTTTCTTGAGTGATCTCTATTAAACTAGTGTGATTATTTACTTTTCATGGAAAATGTCGAAGCAATATAACTGAAATAAACCATAAAAGCGGTTTCCTGGTTAGAACAAATAAATGTTCGGTTTATGGTCTTGCAGCATATAGGGGTCTTCCTTAAACAACACTTCAATGCAATAGTCCATCTAGATGAAAGAAATGCTGCCAAAAGATATATAATTTTAATATTGCTCTTGGTTTTTTATAACTGAAAAGGTTTAGAAGCCGCAAAGGAAGATAAGCATTGCAACTTTGTTGGCATTCCTATCGACTCCTCGCAGGAACCAAACCTAAAATGTATTAAAGGTCCATGAGAAGAGGACAAAGTCACAAGTTTACAAAGTTAAATGGTAAAAAAATACAGCCATACTGATTCCCCTATACAAGAAGTCCTCTTAAATGACATTATCTTCAAAGACTGCTTTGTTCCTTGGTTTCCAAATCTCTCAATGGAAAATCATCCAAAGAGAAGTGCCAAAATATTTTGCATGGGTACCGGTAAAAAGACCATTCCACTGAATCTGAAACTTTCTCTGAAATTACAAAGGAGATTCCAATTCAATGAAAAAGAGAATTTCAAATGATTATGTTGGCAGTGGTTCAGTAGATGATAGTGTGATCTTGTGTCTCAAAGTATCCACAAAATGGGCAAGTAGCCGTATCAGACAATAAAATACCCAAACGAGCTAAAAAGGATTTAGTGGGCAACCATTGAATTAATTAGAAGTATCATGATGATATATTTTCTTTTCATTTTTTTGATAATTATGAATTTTTGTTGAGGTTAGGTATTGAACTTAATAAGACTTCTCATCACTATATTAAATGATGTACTAATTGAGCTATACCCAAATGATATATATATATATATATATATATATATATATATATATATATTCAATTAATTAGATCCTACAACGCTCTGCCATAAATTCCTTTTCTCTTCACGATTCCATTCAATTCTTCCTATTCATTGTTAATTTGCTATGTAGTTCCTTCTAAATTCATTTTGAAGAACGTGGTGTCGCTTTCTTTTTAGTCACTTGAAGATTTCAGCTACCATTAGTATTCTTCGGTTACAAACTCATAGCATTCGACTATAAAATGGCGACGAAAGTTGGTGAAGCTTCTTCATCGATTTATACAAACAGAAGGCTCAAATTCAATTGGCTGGAGAAAAAAAGATCGCTTCAGTGATTTGCTTGACCCTCCAATTCACCATATCCTCTCCTTCTTACCGTCCACAAAAGAAGCTATTCAGTCGGGCGTTTTATCGAAAAGATTGCAGAGTGTTGCCGGCGAAAAATCTACTATTAGAAATGGAATGAAACCGAAGAATTGGAACCAGATCTTGATGTTTATTTCCCACAGTAATTAACCAGAATTGGAACTTGTTCATCTTTTGTTATGTTGATTTCAGCAGCAAAACCAAAGCAAATTACCGAAAGTATACAGGTTGCTGGGCTCGCCACCAATCAAGTCAAAACTCATTTGCAGGTTTTTTTAGTAGTGAATTCAATAAATGAAGAAAATATTGTGTTTTAAGTAACTGTTTTAAGATGCACATATGTTTGATCACTTGATAGGACCTCATTTCTTACGTGCCAGGGCTATCTTATTTTGAACAATGTTTCTGATAACTGGCAAAACTATAAGTCAATCACTGAAATAGCAATAATCATAGGCGCGCCTAATGTTGAAGCTACACAATGAGTCCAAAGTTCATCATGTTTAACAAAAATTTCAGTAGATTTTGATTTTCTTTATTAGATTTCGTTTCTCTTTGTAAACCTGAACTTGAGCTGGTGGCTCGTTTACTTTTTGCCGTTCTAGGATCTAGCAATGAGCAGTTTGATGTTGGACCATTAAAAAATATGATAACTAAAATGAACGGCTTCTTTAGTGAGAGCTCTCTGTTCTATTCAAGTAAAAGGATTAAGAAAAACTCTTCTATGATCTATCCCTTTACAAGTATAAAGAGGCTTGCTTTTCATTCCATGATTCTTGAATAAATAGTTAATAAATGATAGTCAGCATTGCCTAATTATGATTTTATGTGTAGCGAATGATTTCAAGATGTACAATTGCTTTTTTAAATTTGAAATTCGGACTTGAACTCTAATGCTTGGTGGTAGTGTTTGGAGAATAATCAGTCGATTTTATTTGTTGAATCAGGATGCCAATTGTTTTTTTGGTGAGTTCAGACCCGAAAAATGGTTTCGTATACAAGGATCTGAAAAAATTTAGATACAAATACATAAGGGTGTGGAGAATGTATTAGCAAAGGAAAGCAATTTTTCCTCCGATTCATTCAGACTGGGATTTCAGAGCTGCAGTTCACAGCGGCACTGGAAAAAATGGGTCCGGGGAAGTGGAAATGGCCAGGGTTTCAGGGAAAGTGAAGGATAGTTTTGCAGTGGTGAAAAGATCGAGTGATCAGTATAATGATTTTAGAAAATCAATGGTGGAAATGGTCGTTGAAATGATCTCCGAATGATTTCTCGCTGGATGAGGTCCTTAATGTTACATTGAAAATGTAACGAAATCATGGTGTTTGGGATCATTTTGCTGCTACTGTCTTATGTTACTCATGTATTGCTTAAGAATTTGTATATGATATAAATGTAACTAAAATGGTAATTGCACTTGTTGATTGTGTTGTCCTTAATTAGTTTTACAATAGCAAATGTTAGGGTAACATTATAAACTTATTCATATCGAGCGGTTTCTTGCGTGATCTCTGTTAAACAAGTTTGAATATTTACTGTTCATGGAAAATATCGGTGCAATATAACTGAAATAAACAGTAAAAGCGATTCGTGTTTCAACTGTGTGTTTGTTATGCTAATTTTATGGTGTCTGCGGCTTTTCGTCTCTTTTCTAGCACGATCTGGACATCCGAACTGGTGTGATCAGTGGATTACTTTGCTACCCCTCCGACCTGACATGAAGCATTAATCACTACATATATTTGTTTTTCCAGAATAATTAAGGCGACTCTTAGCTTTCGACTATGAAATGGTGACGAAAGCTAGTGAAGCTTCTTCATCGGTTTATACCAACAAAAGGCTCAAATTCAATTGGCTATAGAAAAAAAATTGCTTCAGTGATTTGCCTGACCCTCTAATTGACCATATCCTCTCCTTCTTACCGCCCGCAAAATAAGCTATTCAGTCAGGCGTTTTATCGAGAAGGTGGCGGAATCAATGGACTTATGTCCCTTCTCTGATTTTCGATTCCACTGGTATATAAGGAACCTCTCCAAAAGGAACATCTCCAAAATCATTGTATTTCATTCGCCGGCAATGCTTTGCAATCTTTTCACACACATCAGTCGAACAAGTCAAATTTGCATTAAAAAAACTTATTTAAATCTGTCAGTAAATTGATAAGTTAATAATCATCCTAGCTTTTTTTTAATTGGTGGCAGGAAAAGTCAAGCAGAAAAGGTTTCTGCCGCCTTTAAACTCCCCCCGAAACAAAAATAATCATTATAGTAAATTATATAAAATTAACTTTTGATCTCCACCAAATTTTTCTTTCCTTTCCTTTCTTTATGAATACAACCATTATCTCTCATTTCCCTTCTTCTCTCTATCTATTTTATCTCTTGATGAAAACGTTGTATTCATGACATGGTATTTATAATGAGATATTTAGAGTTTTCTATATGAATTTCTCTATTTTTAGTAGTTTTTCATTATTTGATTTCCTTTGAACCTACCTACCTACCTGACTACCATAAGTATATATTCATGTATTTGGACACTATTTCAAAAGTGATTTATATTTTTATTAGACATCAATAATTCTTTTTGAGTGAAAAAATTATTTTGTGCGTAAAACATTATCTATTGTAATTTCTCTATGCATGTTATGAATGTTTTTCTGATCAGTTTTGTGTAATCAATAATTTTTCTTTATAACAACAAAAGGTATGATATTAAATTCAATGGTTCCCAAAGGTACATTTTACAAGATCATTGAGCAAATAAGCATAAAAATTCTACATAAAGCCAGTGTTAAGCAGACGTTGTTTTGTTTATTTGCGGTATTGTAATAAATGTAGTACATCATCCTAATAACAAAAAAAGACACGATACATTTTTTGTAATTACCAAATATTTCTTTTAGTTACTTATGCGAATTAACCGTAATACAGTGTGGTTGTTAATAGTAATTCCAACATATTGAAGTAAAATTTACAGGAAAAATTATACCAATTTGCTCTTTGCGCGTTAAAAATGTACTCAAAGTTCATGACATATTGTTTCTTTATATTTGTCTCCGATATATACATTTATCTTGTTTTTATCAGTGGTGAAGTCTGAGCTGAATGACACAAAATGAACATGTATCCTCTAAATGTCTTAGGTTCGAACCACATTGAGGGGAAATAATACAATGGTCCGATACCAAAGGACCCTTCGCTCTGCATGAATGACATGTGTCATGGAAACTACTTTTTATGCCATCACTTTTTACTATTCTAACCATTTATGGACACATATCATTTATGCAGGGAGACGAATCCTTTATTCCCGAACCATTGTATAATTTCCCCACATTAAGGCTGAACGATGATGTCTCTTTTTTATTTAATATAAGATTATTTCGAGCAACCTTTTGAAAAATTAAAAGAATCTTAATTTTTTTATTAATATTTAATTATTAATTTCCTACCTAGCCCCTACCTACCTCTTCCTACCTACCATAAGTATATACGGTAGTAATATTGGAAACTATTTCAAAGCATTTTATATTTTAATAACATTTCATAATTTTTTTAAAATAAAATATTAACTTCGTACATAAAAATTGTCTATCATAATTTTACCAAGCATATTACATCCACATGCATATCACGTATGTTTTCGCACTTTCTACGTAATCAATAAGAACTTAGTGAGCAACATTTTGAATTCACGGATTCGATTAAAATTGAGATCACTACTCCTACCGTGAACACATAGTCTCTAAGTCATTATTTAAGAAGAAAAATTTTAGATACATAATTAACAAAAAAGGAATAAAAATTTTCTGAAGTTGTGTACATATATATTTTGATTTACATGTATGCTTATAAAGTAAGTTATACATAAAAGGAAATTAAAAATTAAAAAATCATGAAAAAGAGGAGAATTGCTCAACCACATGTATACCCTATATTACAATTCGACTATAAATACATCATACCAAATCCTTAATTTACAGCCACCACAACTCTTAGAGAAGATGAAAGAAGAAATTCTGCTAAAAGGTATAGAAATTTAGTCTTGCTCTTTTATTTTCAAAATAAATAAAACAATCTTAAATAGATCATAATTAATTACAAGTATCCTGGTGATTTTTTTTCAATGAACTTTGACGAAAAAATTGAGTAGAGATCTGAATATGTATATATAGATTTACTTTGTTGACGATTTTAATTTAATTTGTTAGAAATCCATGAATTTGCAGATTTCTTATATGATTTTGGAGGAGTGAAAAGATTGCAAAGCGATGCCGATGAGAAATCTGCTTTGAGGAATGGAATTCAACGCAAGAAATGGAATTGGAGCTTAGAGTTCTTGACATATGGAATCATTTGATTGGTGCCAAAAGGTTTAACAAGCACTTTGATTGCTCCTTCACAGAATAATAATAAGAGCAATTGTATCCTCCAAGAAAAACTGAATTCCTCAACAAATATATCTTTGTATGTAAAATACCTCATTCCAAGTCGGATTCGGTAAACCATGCACTCACATCGTTCTACAATAGGTTTCAGTTTCGACCCAACACTCAACCATATGAGCAACACTGATACTATATATTGTTGTCTGATTCCCTAGCATGAGATATTATTTATTTTAAAACAATTTCCAAATTTACTTCCTTGATTCATTTATTTTTTAGCATTTCTAAGTAACAATCCTCTTCAAAATCTCTTTCGTCACTGTAATCGCTTCTATATCAGATTCTAAAATGGAAATAATGGTCTTTGTAATTATTCTTCTATAATAGTCTTATGTTATATAGGCATTTCTTTAAATTTGGTATATGATATAAATGTAACAAAAATGGTAATTGTACGAGTGATGTTATTATCTTAATGTATTTTGTAAAAAAGTTGTCGTTCTTCGGGCAACAGTATATACTTTTTCATGAACGAAAACGGAGGTTGGGTATATACTTCATTAGTATCGAGTTGCTTCATTTAGTAATCGTAATTAAAAGCTTTCCCGGATTGAACTCAACTTAATTTCCTCAAAAGGACCCTTTTCGACATTGAAGAAACCCGACAAGCCCAACGTGAGGGACACGAAATCTCAGTCCTTTTCGAGCATTCAAAACTCTGGTTCAAGCATTTGTTGTTCCACAAAAACAAATAAAACTCAACAACAATGTAAATGAATAAGGATACAAAATCTGGAAAAAAAACATCAGAAATTCATCAAAAATCGGTTCTGTTAATTAGTGTAGCTGATCTTGATGAGGAATGTACAGACTTGCATGGATTTTCTAGCAAAACCATATAAAATTTTAATAATTAAATTTATACACAAACTCAATACCAATAATTTTGATACTTTTTGTTTTACTTTATGCTTCCCTTGTTATTATTTTTTACTTTTTGATCTTTAATAATTAACTTTCTTTAGTTTTTAATATAAAAATAATTAGTTTGCTACTTAACAATTTATTGTATCATGTTTTGATCTTCTAAATAGTGAAAATAATGATTTTTTAATACTTTTGTTAAATAAAGAAATGTAAAACAGCTAGTATTTAGTTATGGTGGTTTATAGTTGTTGCAACATAAGAGGGTATTTTAGTCTTTTTTCTTCTTTTTCTTAATGTAGCCGTTGTATATAAGGCTCTCGTCTTTCCCTGTATTACGTACTGGTTCTCAATCTATGAATCATACCTCTGTAATTCTTTTTTCATTAATGGAGAAGTTCTTGCTCTCTCTCTCTCTCTCATTTAAAATCTTCACATGGTATCAGAGCTATTTCTTTGAATCAAATAACTTCCGCAAATCCTTTTTCTTTTCTTTCTCGCCTTTGATTTTGTTTTTCCCCAAATTCCAATTTCTAGGTTTTTTTAAGAAGATGTCTAATAGAAACCAGGCAAGAATTGATGACAACAGTCCACTTTACCTACAGCCGGGAGAAAATCCTTCGGTGGTTCTAGTTACTCCGCTACTGGATAGATCCAACTACCACACATAGGCTCACAACATCCGCATGTCACTAACATCAAAGAACAAGTTAGAGTTCATAGATGGTACCCTGCAAAAACCCTCAGTGAATTATCCTTTGTTCGGAGTTTGGAGGCGTTGCAGCAATATAGTCATATCTTGGATCTTGAGGTCTCTTTCCCCTTCAATCGCACAAACTACGACGAATTTTGAAACGACCAAGCAACTTTGGGAAAATCTCAAGGAATTCTTCTCTCAATCGGATGCTTACAGGCTAGCTGATCTTTAAACTGAAATCTTTAACATTACACAAGGAGAAAGGTCAGTAACAGGCTACTTAGCTACTTGGCAAGTTTTTTGGGACGAGTTCATTACTTTGAATCCTATACCCAACTCTTTGTGTGAGGGCTGCTATCGTAATATTAGGGAGGCCATAAGAAAGAAACAGGAGACCAATTAGATAATCTATTTTTTAAAGGGTCTTAACAGTTCTTTTTCAAATATAAAGGTCAGATAATGGCCATGGAACCTCTGCCAATAATGAATTAGGCATTTTCTCTGATTTTACAATTTGAGAGAGAATTTGTGACAAATAACAAATATTTGGCAATATAGGCTGCAATTGCTTCCTTTGTGAGAAACAATTCTGGTTTTCAGTAGAACAATCCCAACTACCAAGGGAATTTTAACAATAATGCTGCAGGATAGGTTGCTAGTCAAGGAAATTTCCAAGGAAATGGTTTCAACACTGGTGAATTGCTGGAAGAAAAATGGGTATCCCCCACATTTCAAGTCCAAATTTAGCAAGATCAATGCTGCAGTAGGCTGTGAAGAACTAGAGGACCAAGATTTGATAGAGCAAAATTTGGGCTATAATGAAAGTCAAGTTAACTAGTTGTCCTTGCAGAACAACTTGCCTCAACCCATGACCAACGTGAGCAATGGTGCTTTTACTCCTGAACAACTATAGAGAAAGTGAAGGATTGTACATATTGACTGCTGTCAACCTACCCGTTGATGATAATAGAGATGAAACTATTTTTTTTCTCTGCTACATGTAATAAGGATGAGATATGGCACTATAGATTAGGACACTTATCCAACAATAGATTAGCTGTTTTGCATAAAAGATTTCCTGATATTGATGTACCAAGTGACATTGTTTGTGATATATGCTATGAGTCAAAATTCAAAAAGTTGCCATTCCAATTATCTGAATCTATGTCTTTAAATCCATTTGATATTGTTCATGCTGACATATGGGGTCCTACTATTGCTTCTATTGATGGTTTTAAATTTTTTTTTAACTTTAGTATATGATCATCCCAGATTTACATGGGGTATCATGATGAGAAACAAAGGTGAGGCTTCAGAATTAATCAAGCAGTTTCATGAAATGGTAAGAGTTCAATTTGATAGAAATATAAAGATTATCAGGTCTGACAATGGGCCAAAATTTAATATTGCCTAGTTTAATGCTTCAAAAGGTATGATTAACCAGAAACCTTGTGTTGAAACACCTCAACAGAATGGCATAGTGGAAAGAAAGCATCAACACATTTTAAATGTTGCTAGATGTTTTAAAAACCAAAGTAATTCGCCTAAAACTTTTTGGACCTATTTCATTGCTAATGCTATTCATGTAATCAATACATTGCCTACTCCACTACTGAAAAATGATTGTCCTTATACCAAGCTGTATGGTAAAGAGCCTGACTATGACAATCTCAAGGCATTTGGCTGTTTATGCTACATTAATACTCTTGCTAGAAATAGGGCCAAATTTGACAACAAAGGTAAAAAGTGTATTTTTATGGGGCATGTTATAGGGGTCAAAGGATATAAGGTTTACTGCACTGAAGATAATAGCTTTACTGTTGCTAGAAACATTAGATTCGATGAGCATGTTTTTCCTTATGATAGGAAAGAATTGGATGAATTAGAGATAAATGAACCTGTTCAGATTAATGATAATATATCTGAGACAAGAAATGAATGCAATGCTGAAAGTTCAAAAAGAATTCATAAACAACCAGATTACTTAAAAGACTACCAATGTTGTAACGAACCGAATTTCGGAATTTACTTATAATAAATTACTATGGTATTAAAATATCATGGAAATTGTTTTTCTAGTTATTATTATTGTTATTGGATATAAGGCATGAGGAAATAAGAGTTAATTAAGTAAGAGGGATGAATTGGGCATTTAATTAATTGTTATCAAATTTTCCCTAATCTAAAAACTTCCGATTTTTCAATTCAACTTCGAATTCTTATTAGAAATTGATCCTTAAGCCCTTTATCATCATCAATTTCAGTGAATCAAGACTAGAAGAGGAGGATTTCAGTTTTTAAGATTCGGATGAATAGTAACCCGAATTTGAGGTGAGTGATTTTTTATGAAATTAAAGCTTAATTAGTCGAATTCTTGGTAGATTAAGCATATTTATGGTATTAGGAAGTTTATTTACACAATATCTTGATGGAATTATATATGGCTGTTGTATAGGAAGCTAGTGCAAGCAAATCAAAGGCAAAAGAGGTAGAAGAGAGCTAGAAAGAGCTTAGAAAAAGGTTTGTGTCTCAAATTTTGATTTATCGGTTTTTCGGAAAAATTTCCCGATTTGTCTCCCTATTTTGTTTTGATGTTTTCTGTTGTTATATAAATCAAATTTTAATGATTCTTGATTCTATTGATATCTACAAAAAGCAAGGAATATATGTTTAGAAGGATCCTTGTTGAATTTCGTTCGTTTTCAATGTGAAATTTTCATTCGAAGTTGAGTCATGAAATCTATTTTTGAAAAATCTCAGCTTTGTACACTGTTTAGTATTTTGATCATAACTTTGGTTATGCAATTTGGATTTCTATGATTCTGGTGGCATTGGAAAGCTGAGACATGTGGCGAATTATGTTTAGAAGAAATTATTTCGATTGGATGTTGTTTTTTTAGTGAAAAATGCAAGGGACGTCAGGTCACAGAATCTGGAAATTTCTGGAAAGTATGAATATTGATTTTATTGAGTTTTAATGGAAGTTTGATGCTTTAAAATTTGGGATTTGAATTTCTTAATTACTGAAGTTATGTTGAATTATGATTGACGGTTTATACTGAAATTTTTAAGATGTTAATTTGATTTATTGCCCTTATTTAACGAGTACAATACGGGTCAGGGTAGGTTGGAGCCAATGAAGGGGGGTACAGTACTGTACAAACAATTGAAGTTTTGGCTTCAGACTTTGGCTGATATTATGATATATATATTGATATTGAAGCTTCAGCTTCGGGCTTGACCGATATATTGATTTTGAAGCTTCGTCTTCGCGCTTGACCGATATATTGATTTTGAAGCTTCGGGTTCGGGCTTGACCGATACATTGATATTGAAGCTTCGGCTTCGGGCTTGTCCGCTCCCGTATCCATTTTACCATTATTCAGGACTTGTTTACTTTGGGCAATATATGGTTATTTTGTTTGGAAAAATTGGATATAAATTTGAATGTACTTTGAAAGGTTTATAATATAAGTTGTGTTTTGGTTTTATAATGTTGTTTATCATACTTTGTTTCTATTTTAAAGTGTTAAAAAATGTTCAAAATTGTTGTATTTCTTTTATGTACATCACTAAGCAAATTTCTTAGCATGTAGTTTATTTTCTACACGCAGATACTGAAGATTTGTAAATAGCTTGGACCAAAGCGGTATAAGTGGATTAGCTTGAAGAGCAAGTAAGGAAAGACTCAAGGTGGATTTGTAATTTAATGTAATCTTATGGTTTGTAGAATAACGGCACGTACTAGATAATGTGAGACATGTATAGTGGTATTGACAAATATTTGGAGAATAATTAGCATTGAGAAATATTTGGAGAATAATCTGGAATTTGAAACGCTATATTTGTATTTGTACATATGTAATCTATAAGTATTGAATTCTATATAGTGGAGTAGAGTTGTTTACTGGGTGATTACAGTTACCGTGGCACTCCCTTCAAAGGGCGTGATACAAATATTTTATGATTTCTGAAGGCAATGTTCAAAGGCTAGAACAGAGCAAACTTTATCCTTTATCATCTGTGCTAAGCTATGACAGGTTATCTACTTCTCAAAAGGCCTTCTCACTTGCTATATCCACCGATGTTGAGTCAAAGTGATGCAGCGGAAAGAATACACAAGATAAATAACTTAATTCCTTTGATCTCGCAAGTCGCGGGAAGTCAATTCTTCTAACAATCTTAGATACTCTCTAAGATAATTTGCCTTCTAAAAAACCTAGATACTCTCTAAGAAATTTAGAAAATTTTAATGAGAATACTCTTCTTATTGATGAATAATCGAGAAAACAAGAACTTAAACTGAATAATTCTTTACACCATAGCCCTTTATATAGGCTATTTATTCTAATCTTAAAAGAACAAGAAATCAAAACTAAAAGAACAAGAAATCAAGAAACTCTAAATCCTAAAAGAATAAGAAATTCTAATCCTAACAAAATAATGAATCATAATAAAATTAAACTTCCTAAATAAAATAAAATAATGAAAATACTAATAATTTTTGGATTTTACAATAAATCCAAATTTTGAAACTCTTAGAGTTTGAATTTAACCAAGACAGCATCGGGCTTATGGTATAACCATGAGTTCTTCTTAGAAGCATATTTCCACCCAAAATAGACACTTGAATCGTCCAAATCAGAGGATCCAGCCAAATAGCACAACACAACCTTATCCTTATTTGTTTTATTTCTTCATTCTGCATCACAAAGTCATACAGAGAGGCAGCTAAAAAGAAAGAATGGCAAGATGCTATGGATATAGAACTCAAGGCACTAAAAGACAATGAGACATGGGATGTAGTCTCATTACCAACAGGTAAAGATCCTATTGGGTGCAAGTGGGTGTACAAGGTAAAAAGGAAGAGTGATGGTAGCATAAAAAGGCAAAAGCCACGTTATTAGCAAAAGGTTTCACATAACAATTTGGAATTGATTATGTAGAAACTTTCTCACCTGTAGCTAAAATAACCACTATAAGATTACTTCTTGCTATTGCTGCCAAAAGAAACTAGTTTTTAGAGCAATTGGATATTAATAATACCTTCCTCCGTGGCAATCTAGAAGAGGAGATATACATGGATCTACCTCAGGGTGTGAAATCCTCACTACCTAATGTTGTATGCAAGCTAAAAAAGTCCTTATATGGACTAAAGCAAGCAAGTAGGCAATGGAATCCCACACTCACTAAATCCTTACTAAATATTGGTTTTACTCAATCGTTGCCTAACCCTTCTTTGTTTGTTAAACAAACCAAAGATATTTTCATTGCAATGACTGTTTATGTAGATGATGTTATCTTAGCTAGCAATGATGAAAAGGCTATACAAGAAGTCAAAGACTATCTCCATTCATGCTTCACAATCAAGGATTTAGGCAAGCTTAAATACATTCTTGGCCTAGAAGTAGCAAGAAATAAAATAGGAATCCATTTATATCAAAGAAAGTACACCTATTAGCAGAATATGGGTTTCATGATTCTAAGCCTACTACAACACCAATTTGTATTGATCAAGAAGACTATAAAAAATAGAAATGATTGAAGATATCACTGGATACAGGCAACTAATTAGTAAGCTACTCTATTTAACTAACACTAGACCTGACATCATTTGCTGTGCAGCAACTCTCACAACACCTGAAACATCCACATAAAGCGCACTTGACTGTTGCTCATAGGATACTAAGGTATCTTAAAGGGAAACCTGCACAAGGCATCTTTTATTCCAGTTCAACAGACATACAGTTGAAGGCTTTCATAGATTCTGATTGGGGAAGCTACAAAGAAACCAGAAAATCGAACACTGGCTACTGTGTATTTCTTGGAGAATCATTGATTTCCTAGAAATCCAAAAAGCAAAACACTGTCTCTAGGAGTTCATCCGAAGCAGAATGCAGAGCTTTGGCAGCAACAACATCATAAATCCAATGGATTATATATTTACTTCGAGATTTAAAGATATTAAATCCAAGTCCAGCGCTACTTTTCTGCGACAACACGTCAGCCGTCCATATAGCAAAAATTTTAGTCTTTCATGAAAGGACTAAGCATTTGGACAACGATTGTCACTTTATAAGAGGCAAGATTCAAGCTAGCATCATTCAATTAATGTCAATCTCCTCACACAATCAACTAGCAGATATGTTTACAAAGGCATTACATTCCTCAGCTTTCAATCACCAAGCCAACATGCTAGGGATGTTACACGTGATTTGTTGACATGTGCGTAATTATTTGAATAATGTGACCAAATAATAATATTAGAATAAATAATTGATGGGTTTCTTACATTAGAAAGCATATGATTTCATGTTTTTATAATTAAGGGTAAACTTTAAAAAAGTACATTGTTGTTTCACTCATTTGTAAACGGGGTTTGGGGAATATTTTTTTTGTAAAAAATGGTCTGTGGTTTCAAAAACTTTGCAAATAAAGGATCCTCAATTTTAAATTATATCACGAAAATGGGTAATCTTGTTCGTTTTTATTTGAATTTTTGCAGGATAGTCATTATAAATACAATACACATCGGTGAAATTTTTTGAAATTTTTTTAATATGTAAATATTTTTTTAATTAAATTATGACAATAAACTTTTAAAAAATCAGAAAAAAAATCTCTAGAAATCACTCAAATCATGACGTATAATTTTTAAATAATAAGGCGAAATTATTAAAATGTTGAATTGTTAAAAATATTCAATATGACACCATTATTCTGAATCCATAGACTCCATTTTGTAAATTTTTTGAAACCACTGACCTCATTTTGCAAAAAAAATTCCTCAGAACCCATTTTGCAAATGAATGAAACCACAAGGTACTTTCTTAAAGTTTACCATGTAATTAATTATAATATTAATGTCTCCACCACTTTGACCAACACCTTTAAATCCAGTTCAGACTAATCTCCCTGATAAACAGTGGCCTATGTTTTAGAGATTTCGAGTTAGATAATTTTATTACATGATATTTAATTGTATAATAAAACATAGATCCCCAAAATTGTAAAACAGATTGGGAATTTATTTTTTATATAATGAATTCAATTTCAATTCTCAAATTCCACGTTGTTAGTTATTTTTTTTAATTCTCGTGAGTATGGACTTGACTATAATATTGTTTCGTTGACAAGTGGAGGTGCCAATAATTATAATTGCACTATATTGGCAACGCATGTATAAAATACTACGAGTTAAAGTTTTAATTTCTTTGAGATTGCTTAATGTCTTGTCTCACTGTTACTCCCGAATCTGACACTAATACTTATAGACTTTTTAAAAAGGTTTTCATGTCATTTTAAAAGTTGAAATGTTTATATTACGTTTTTAAAGAGAAAACAAGTTAAGAGGACTAATAATATATTTTAAGGCTATTAGTGCTAAGTTTAAGGGTAATATACATTATATGCCTTAGTTTCTCCATTTACTAATTTGTATGTAATTTTAGAATTTGTTAAGGGTAAGTGGTTGGCAGCCTTATGAAATTAAGGCTAAATATCTATGTCTTTGTAAACTTTCAAAAGTTGTAACTATTAAAAACTAGTATAGTATCCGTGGGATATACGGATAGGTCATCTGTAATCAGTTTATCAATAACAAATTTATTTCACAATATAATTTATTTGCGGAAAATACTTTCTACACAAAGAATATCAAATTCAATTTATCATACTTATTTTTTGCATTGTTATATTAATTACAAACTATATTTCTTCTTAATTATTAACTTTTTCTAATTAATGCAATTACACTGCACTCTTGCTTAGTCTTTTATAAATAAACTTATAAAAGTAGAGCATGGAGTACGTGATAACAAATTTGTATTCCCAATTTTATCCAAAACTTAGCCCTTAATTTCTCCTCTTTTTTCCTTCAATCGCGTTACCACATTCTAAACTCCTCCTAATCCACGATTGTTCATCATTTTTTTTCAAATCTCATCTTAATTACCAATGGATCACACTTCAATTTATAAATTACTAAAGGATTCACAAAATTCATTTATTTCTTCTCGATAAATTCATCCATCAGCAATGGTTTTTTCCAATTTGGAGAAAATAATATAAAAATTACAAAATTTACCCAATAAATTGAAAAGGTAGAAATAAGAAAAAATAACACATGTTTAAAATGAAACGATCCAATAATACATGGAATTCAATATTATGGTATTCATGTTTAATATTATTGTATTTAAAATTGAATAATTACTGTAATAATGGTATTTAAATTGGTTAATATTCATACTAATCATATTATTTCAATTTATATTACTATGATAATTACTATAATAATGGTATTTAAAATTTACAATAATGGTATTATTATACCAAAATATAACTACAATAATGGTATTCAAAATTGGTTAATATTCATACCAAAATATATTAAAATTGGTTAATATTATAGTATTTAAAATTGAATAATTACTATAATAATGGTATTTAAAATTGGTTGATATTCATACTAGTCATATTATTCCAATTTATATTAAATAATAATAATTACTATAATAATGATACTTAAAATTGAATAATTACTATAATAATGGTATTTAAAATTTATTACCATATTATACGATAGCAATAGTGTTTAAATTTGAAAAATAATTACCATAATAATGGTATTTGAAATTGATTAATTACTATAATAATTGTATTTAGAATTGGTTAATATTATACCAAATTATATTAAAATTAGTTAATATTATGGTATTTCAAAGTGAATAATTACTTTAATAATGGTATTTAAAATTGATTAATATTCCTACTAATCATATTATTCCAATTTATATTACTATAATAATTACTATAATAGTAGTATTTAAAATTAAATAATTATTATAATAATAGTATTTAAAATAGAATAACAATTACTATAATAATGTTATTTAAAAATAAATAATTATTATAATAATAGTATTTAAAATTGAATAACAATTACTGTAATAATTGTATTTAAAATTAAATAATTACTATAATAATACTATAATAATGATATTTAAAATTGGTTAATATTATACCATAATATATTAAAATTGGTTAAAATTATACCAATTTTAATATATTGAATAATTACTTAAGAATATTAATTGAAATATTTTCAATTATTGGATCAGCTAATATATCTCTGAAATATGTTTTAAAAATTTAATTTGTTGTTCTCGATTTTATTTAGTTTTAATCTATTTATTATAATCCTATTTAAGAATTAATGTGACTCTATTTCCTCATCAAATATTTGACAGGGAATTACAAGATAACTGCATAAAAGTATAAATTAAAATCCTATTTCAGAACAAAAATTAAATTTTATAATAGTACTCACTCCTACTTATAGGTGATAATGAAATATTTTTAATTATTTGATCAAGTGAAATAATTAAAAATATTCCATTATTATCACAATAAATGTTTAATAAAATCACAACAAATTAAATTTATGAAAATAGATTTATGAATTAGTGTGACTCTTTTTTCTCATCAAATATTTGACATGGAATCACAAGATATTTGCAGAAAATTTTAAATTATAATCCTATTTACTAGAAAAAATTACATTTTATAATAATAATTACTCCTATAATGTAATATATTAAATTATTTGGTCAACTAATATATCTCCTAAATCTATTTATTTAAAATTTAATTTGTTGTTCTTGATTTTATTTAATTCTATTGCTTATACTCCTATTTAAGAAAAATTTTGAATATCATAATAGTATTTACTCCTTATTTAAGAATCAGGGTAACTCTTTTTTCCTCATCAAATATTGGCAAAAAAATATAAGTTATAATCCTATTTAATTAAAAAATTATATTTTATAATAGTACTTACTTCTATAATGTAATATATTAAATTATTTGGTCAAATAATATATCTCCTAAATCTATTTATTTAAAATTTAATTTGTTATTCTTAATTTTATTTAATTATGTTGGTTATAATCCTATTTAAGAAAAAATTTGAACATCATAATAGTACTTACTCCTTATTTAAAAATCAGTGTGACTCTTTTTTCCTCATCAAATATTAGAAAAGAAGTATAAGTTATAATCCTATTTAAAAAAAGATTCGAATTTTATAATAGTACATACTGTTTCTTATGGATAATTTTATAATAGTAACTCCTAATGGAAGATAATGGAAATTTTTTTATTTAATCAAGCGAATTCAAATTTTATAATTACTATTTAAGTAAATCTATGAACTAATATATCTCCTAAATCTATTTTCTTAAAATTTGGAATGTTGTTACTGATTTTAATTAATTCTATTCTGTTAATCCTATTTCATTAAAAAAATTTCAAATTTAATTTAGTTTCTTATTTGAGAAATGCCTATAACTCAAGAAAAATTTCTTATTCTTCCTCTTATATATATATATATATATCTTTAAACTGCTCGTGGTTCATTGAAGAAAAAAGAAAAAGATAAATTTTGCCATTTTCTCACACATGTATGTGTGCGTGGGCGCGCGCGTGTGTGTGTATGCATATGTGTGTGTGTATATATATTGCAAAGAAACTTATCATTGATATACTTATTACAAATAACCTATCAGTGCATCGCAGGGAATCTTGATTGCTAATGAGGCCAATCTTTTTATCCTTTTAACAAAGTGAATGTCTGGAGTGATTGTATATATGTTTTATAAATTTATGAGCATGATATATTGAAATATAAGTTATATGATATTTGTGAACTAATGAGATTTTATTTAGCATATGCAATTGCAAATTAAATAAATGATGTGAAATAGACGTATGACACACCCTATCAAACATTACGATACATGTTATGTTATCTAGACCTATATGGTCAACTAATTGTAATATTTGACAAATGGATCGAAAGGTCAACCAATCGTTTATTTGGACTGAAAGGTCAACAAATTGTTATATAGCTGGCCAGCAAATCAATTGACAATTATTACAAATGTTACATCTTCTCGGGGCAATGGCTTGGCAGGAAAATGTCACAATAAATAAATAAATGAATCATTTATAACAATATTTGATTGCGGATTTAGGATTTTTAATATGTTTGAATTAAAAGTAGAGGCTAGATAACTTGCACGGATAATAGAGGGCGATTAGGTGGCTAGGGTTCTCTCGTGAACCCTACCCGCGTAGATTTCACATGCATTTTGATCGGATTTCGACAAGAGGTTGGCAGCTCATTTTTCCTTCTTCAGATTGTTAAGGAGGCTAGGGTTCTCTCTTGATTCCTTGCCACCTAGATTTTCTTCACCATCGTTTGGCCGTCATTTTTTATAAGGCTGTTCGGATCTCTCTCTCCGTTCGATAATAGGGAGATTAGGCGGCTTCCATAGGCGTTTGGCCAGCTTTTCGTAGATTGACTTTTTGAATGGAGGGTGATTAGCGACTAGGGTTCGGTTTGGCTTCTCGGATTTCTTCTGACCTGCGTCGTTCCGGTACTCCTTGGAGAGTCCAGGCGCTCCTCAACTTTTTGCCTGCTTTCACCAGCGGTTTGGCTTGTAGTTTTCAACAAGGGTATCAGGTTTTTCTGTCCTTTTGCATTTATTATTGGTTGCGGCATTGCACAAATGGTGCCTTTTCGGGCAGTTGTAATTGCTAGGAAATGTTATTCATCATCGCGTTCATCTTAGCCTTCGCGGTATTGACTAAGGTGCATCACGAGAATCTTATTCCCACTAATCAATTTTGCTATGGATCTTTAGATCATTAGGTTCACACTCTATTGTTATAGGGATCTTTAGTTCATTATTATTGTACTAGGTTGCAATTAGCTTTGTTACATCCTTCGGATGTTTTTATTTTTCTTTTCTTTTGTTTTTTTGTTTTTGATTTTTCTTTTCTTTTTAATAAATGGAGCCGATGTTTTCCAAGCTCGACCTTTACTTAGGAATTTTAATATGTTTAGAATATTTGGCATATTAAAAG
Organism: Euphorbia pulcherrima; assembly: GCA_947683365.1. NCBI lineage: Eukaryota > Viridiplantae > Streptophyta > Magnoliopsida > Malpighiales > Euphorbiaceae > Euphorbia > Euphorbia pulcherrima. The sequence goes on from CANTUS010000010.1 coordinate 3,316,105, forward strand.
GCATTGATGTAAAAGAAATATTCAACTTTTGTTGATTAATAAAAATGGCTCGGTTTTTGTTCCTAAAAACGCATATTTGATTGCCTACATGTTGACTTTTAGAATGTGTGTGTATATGTGATTTGCTAAATTCATAGATTCTTTATATTCACTAAGTTGCGCCTTATATAAAGCATAAATTTTTCAAAGGTGATAGAATTTATACTAGAAGCTCACTACCTTTAGATATCATGGACGAAAGATTGGTTGATTGTGTTCCATCTCGCTCCCTCTTTTTATATGACAAGCATATAGTATGGACGGTGGTCGAGTTGTGGGTTTTGTTATGTATATATACATATAAATGAAGTATTATATATATATATATATATATATATATATATATATATATATATATATATATATATATATATATATATATATATGTGTGTGTGTGTGAGAGAGAGAGTGTGTGTGTACTGTGTATATTATTATCATATGCTTAGCATATGGTACATGGTATTTCAAGCCCATGCTTGCTAATTATTTAATAATTATAAAATGACTTATTGATTTCTGCATATTTGGGCTCTGATATATACATTTATCTTGTCTTTATTAGTGGTGAAGTCTTAGATTAGGGAATTTATATATAGTACCGAGTATTTAATACCCTCCGCCAATCCAACGATTGAGCATTTATAATAGTGTATTTATATATTCTTCCATCTTAATTAAATGGTATCTAGTGAAGACTCAACCATTGTATTAGAGGATGGTATTAAATATCCGGTACCATATATCCGGTACTATATATAAAAATCCCTTAGCTTATTGGTAAAAAAGGAACATGTAGCCTCTAGATGTCTTACATTGAAACCACATCAAGAATGAATGAAGAATTTTCTTTTTTTTAATAATGTAATGAACAAATTTTTTTCAAAAAATAAAAGAAATGGTGTCTACATTAAATTTTAATTATTAATTTCCTATCTACCTCCCTACAAACCTGCCACAAATATATATTAGTAATATTTGGAAACTATTTCAAAGCTTTCTATAGTTTATTAACATATCAATAATTTTTTTTAAATAAAATATTAATTTCGTACATAAAGGTTGAGCTATGTAGAAAACCGGCTATATTTATTAAAATGAAAAGCAACAACTAAAAAATAAAAAGAAAAAAAAATATTATAAGGCCGTAACAAAAGATTTGCAACGTAATACATAAATAATGGACTAAAAGTCTCAATTAGAACAGAGTGTGATCCAAATAATCTAAAGATCCATAGTAAAATGATCAGCGGGAAGAAGATCCCCCTGATGCACCAAAGTCAATCCCGATTAATCCTAACAGATGTGAGGTCGTGCAAGACCGACACAACGTCAAAACATCTAATCGTCGACTTAGGTCAAACCGAAATCCAAGCAGAAAAACCAAATCTGAAGATCCAAGCCGATGAACTTGCGATTCCTACTGCCCGGAGAGGCACCACCCTATATTGCTAGGGATTAGCCAAACCCGCCCGCCCTGAAACGCATCAAAGAAGGAGATGAGATCCCTGTGTTTGAAAAACTGCCGGTCAAATACAGGTTAGAATAACATCGACCCCCAGTCAAAACGCCGGCCAAATAGAACCTTATCCGCCTAAACAGTCTCATGTCGAAGGTCTTGAACCAACCATGCCGGAGGAGTGAAAACAACCTGCCAAAGTGCAGGTGGATTATGGGTGCCGCCAAGTCACCAAGTCATCTTGTCAAAACCCGGTGGAAAAAAACCAAAAGAACCCAAGCCGAATCACCGAAGTCTGCTGCTGTGGAGATCTAACTGACCAGACACCGCTAGAGTGAGAAACCCGGTTAGAAGCTGGCAGAGAACTTAGCGAGCAACATTTTCAATTCACATTAGATGAATATTGAGATCACTACTGTTATCATGAACACAAAGTCTCTAGGTCACTATTCAAAAAGAAAAATTTTAGATATATAATTAACAGAAAAGGAATAAAAAAAATTTGAAGTTGTTTACATATATATTTTGATTTACATGTATATGCTTATAAAGTAAGTTATGCATATAAGGAAATTAAAAATTAAAAATTAAAAATTCATGAAAAAGACGAGGATTGTTCAAATGCATGTATACCCTATATTACAATTAGACTATAAATACATCATATCAAATCCTTAATTTTCAGCCACCACAACTCTTAGAGAAGATGAAAGAAGAAATTCTCCTAAAAGGTACAGAAATTTAGTCTTGCTCTTATAGTTTGAAATAATTTTAATTACAAGTATCCTTGTGATTTTTTTTCAATGAATTTTGTGGAAAAAAATTGAGTAGAGATCTGAATTTGTAGATATAGATCTACCTATGATTTTCAATATTTACTTAAATTTAAGTTTGTATACAATTTTAATTTAATTTGTTAGCAATCCGTGAATGTGCAGATTTTTCATATGATTTTGGAGGAGTGAAAAGATTGCAGAGCATTGCCGGCGAGAAATCTGATTTGAGGAATGGAATTCAACCCAAGAAATGGAATTGAAGCTTACATTTCTTGACATATGGCATCTTTTGATTAGTGCCGAAAGGTTTAACAAGCCTTTGATTGCTCCATTAAAGTTTAAATGGGAAATAATAATAACAACAATAGGTTTCAGTTTCAACCCAACACTCGACCATATAAAACCTATGCGCAACACTGATTATATATATTGTTGTCTAATTCCTTCGCGTGAGATATTATACATTTTGAAACAATTTCAAAATTTTCTTCCTAGACTGGTTTATTTTTTAACATTTCTAAGTAACAATCCTCTTCAAAATCTTTTTTTTTCGTTGTAATCGCTTCTACATCAGATTCTAAAATGGAAATCATGGTTTCTGTGATTATTCTTCTGTAACAGTCTTATGTTATATAGGCATTTCTTTAAAATTGATATATGATATAAATGTAACAAAAATGGTAATTGTACGAGTGATGTTGTTGTCTTAATGTATTTTGTAAAAAAGCTGTCGTTGTTCGGGCAACATTATATACTTTTTCATGTACGAAAACGGAGGATCAGTAAATACTTTTTCATGAACGAAAACGGAGCTGCTTCATTTAGTAATCGCAATTTAAACCTATATGTTCCTTGTTTAAGGTTTAATTTAGATCGATTTGTTTCCCGGATTGAACTCAACAAAATTTCCTCAAAAAGACCCTTTTCGACATTGAAGAAACCCGACAAGTCCAACATGGTAGAGCAGATAAACCTGAAATCCAGGGACACGAAATCTCAGTCCTTTTCGAGCATTTGTTGTTCAACAAAAACAAATAAAACTCAACAACAAATGAATAAAGATACAAAATCCAAAAAGAAAACATCAGAAATGCATAAAAAATCGTTCTGTTATTTAATTAGTGCAGCTGATCTTGAGGAATGTGTAGACTTGCTTAGATTTTCTAACAAACTCATAAAAAAATTTGTCCATATAGCAGCAGATTAGGCCTATAAATGAAATTGAAGTTACAAATAAATCACTAACAATCAAATTTAATAATAAATAGAATTAAAAAGAAAAGAACAAGCCTGGATCCCGGCTAAGTAGCCTAGATCAACTACTTCTTGTCCTAAGAGAAATGTAATAGGAGAGTGCAGCCATGATAATTGTCTCGGTAATCGAACTCAAATCGCGAACATGACCAGTAATTTTAATCTCGTGGAGCCTCCAAAGAGTTACAGCAAAACATTTAAGTCCATTAACTACTGACATCAATATTCCCGTTTTCTTACAATACATCAACTAATCAACAAGAAACCATTGACTTGTTGATTTTGATGATTTTAGTTGCAGCTTTCCTTTAGTGATTAATATGCTTCCATCCCCATTTAACATGATTTTGATGAAAGCTCATTTGATATGTTTCCATCATCATTTTATCATCTCGATCATTAATAGGATTTATTTATTCAGATAAATAAGCAAATAAATCTCACTGGCGTGATCTGCTCAATATTCTAGATCACATACTACACGTGATTTTTGAATAATGTGACCAAATAATACTATGGTACTATTTGAATAAATAATGGATGGGTTTCTAAAATTAGAAAGCATTTGATTTCATTATGAATTATTGTTCCTATAATTGATTATAATATTGATGTCTGCACTACTATTGTTGAAACTGTTGCTCAAATTGCAGTTTCATTTTGATTTGTTGAATTATTCGTATCTGTTTGCGGTGTTTTACTTGGTCAACTAGCTTATATTTTTTTGTATCAATTGTTTATCTTTTAGCTATCTTTTAGGTGGTTAGTTAATTGTTTCAATATTATATATTGAGCTGATAATTATCAACAAAATTATTCAGATTTCCCAACTTTCTCTCGCTAGTCAAGTACATCTTTGCTATTCTACTTCTCTGCAATTACTATTATTCTTCTTTGTCTATTTTACTCCCAAACAATTGGTATCAGTAGCATAATTGTTCTTAAGGAACCTGATGGAAGAAGAATCAAGCATTCCACATCTTGCACCACCAATTTTCGATGGTGACAATTATCAAATATGGGCTGTAAGGATGGAGGCGTACCTGGATGCTTTAGATGTTTGGGAAGCTGTAGAAGAGGATTACGAAGTGGGTAATTTACCCAACAATCCCACTGTGGCATAAATTAAATCCCATAAAGAGAGAAAGACCAGGAAGTCCAAGGCAAAGGCATGCCTGTTTACAACAGTATCTGCATCCATCCTAACCAGAATTATGAGCCTCAAATCGGCAAATGCTATTTGGGAATACTTGAAGAAGGAGTTCTCGGGCAATGAGAGGCTAAGAAAATGCAAGTCCTGAATCTCGTTTGAGAATTTAAATTGTAGAGGATGAAGGAACTTGAGACCGTCAAGGAGTACACTGATAAGTTGATGAATATTGCAAACAAAATCAGATTACTCGGTAATGTCTTCTCTGATACTCGACTAGTAGAAAAAATGTTGGTCATAGTCTAGAAAGATATGAAGTTGCTCTTACAACTCTGGAGAATACAAAGGATTTGTCAGAAATCACTTTGTCAGAGCTATTGCACTCCTTTTAGGCTCAGGAGCAGCAAAGACTTATGAGAGAAGAGGGAATAATCAAAGGAGCCTTGGCAGCGAAACATCAAACAGTTGTGAAAAAGAAGTCTAATGGCAAAAAACAAGCTCCGCAGATTCATGAGAGTTCAAGTAAAGGCAAAGGTAAGATGAAGGTGTTTCCACCATGTGTGTACTATAATAAGACTGGTCATTTTCCCTTGAAATGTTGGAGAAGATCATATTCAAAGTGTAGCAAGTGCAACCGGTTGGGTCATGAGGCGATAATTTGCAAGTTTCAGAAATAAGAAGCTCAAGTTGCTAATCATGAAAGTGAAGATGATGATCAAATCTTTGTAGCACAATGTTACTTGACCAGCAATGTCACTGAAAACTGATTGATTGATAGCGGTTGCACAAATCATATGACGTATGATAGATGATTGTTCAAGGACTTTGACTCTACTGAAATCAGCAAAGTCAAAATTGGTGATGGTGGTTTTCTTACAGTTAAAGGAAAAAGGACTGGGGCCATAATAACTAAAACAGGTACCAAGATAATATTTGATGTTCTTTATATTCCAAATATAGATCAAAATCTATTAAGCTTGGGGCAGTTGGTGGCTAAAGGACTCAAAGTTACATTTAAGAACAAATATTGCCATGTCTATAGCACATCTTGAAAAGAAATCTTGAAGTTTCAAATGAGAGGTACGAGTTTCTCGTTCAATCCGGCTGAGGAGGAAATTGCAACATACCTAACTGAGTCAAATGAAACAGACACCTGGCACAAAAAGCCCGGTCATTGCTACCTTCCAAGAATGTTATAATTTAATCCTAATGATCTTAAGATCTATAGTAGTTAAGTTTGTTGTAAGCCTAACAGCCATGCTGGCATAGCTGAATTGTAATCGGCATGATAAGGAACAACGGGAAGAAATTTTCTGTGATGTATTATAGTCAATCCCAGCAAGAAGGCTAAGATGATGAGGCCTAAAGGCAATAATGATGACAATATCATCGTAAAATTCAATTCAATTTCGAGGATGTGGCATGATAGGCCCAACATCGAAACATCAAACTATCGACTCAGATCAAAACCGAGATCTAAGGCAATAAACAAATTCACTTTCTGAGTAGAACCACAGCTTATTGAGGAAGAAATATCATTCTCTTTTGCCTGCTGGACAGAGATTACCACTGTTTGTGCACCGCCTTATAGAGCTGCTAGTCCGAGGACAACTGAGCCGCAACCCACCATGAAACTGCTACCATCCTTCGCTGGAAAGAAGGAACACAATGAACCACCCATTTAAACAGGTTCAAAAAACCGTCAGACTGGGAATGACATACGCCTGGTGAGAATGCCTGACACCGTTAGAGGATGAAAATCGGCTGGCCAAAAACCAATGAAGAAGAACAGAATGGGGGAGTTGCGTTTCAACCAACGGTTCAGAACACCATGCTCGTTGTCCTAATAGATGGTTGTCCAAATGAAGAAGGAGGGGAAGACCCTCCAAAAATAATCGCCGGTGATAAGCCGGTGAATTAAAGCTGTTGGGTGGCTAGGGTTTAGGTGAGATCCCTAGCCGCCAAGGACTTTAGGCTTGAATCAACGCCATGCTCGTCGTTCCAACAGTTGCTCGTCCAAATAAAGGAGGGGAAGTACCTCCAAAAAGAACAAACGGCAAGAAGCCGATAAACAAGCTGTTGGTCGGCTAGGGTTCAGGTGAGAACCCTAGCCGCCCCCCATATGAGAGAATCCTTAGTTGATAGCTCATACTATATTAACTTATTGAAGCTATTATTTGGTATAGTTTACAGTTTCGTGGCACACATAAGAATAGAAATATTGGATAAAGTCCGTGTTAAGCAAATGCTGCATTGTTTGTTTGTGATTTTAGTATTAAATACAGTAGATCGTCGTAATAACGGGAAAAAATGCACAATGAGTACCCTTTCCAATCCTATATTAAAGCGATGTTAAGCAAACGCTGCTTTGTTTGTTTGCACTACTGGTGATGTAAGTTGTACTTAGGTTGTCACACCATACACAGATTTAATAAAGTATTCTTTTTTGTCCTCCTACTACAAAAGAAAATATTATCCAGCTTTTGAAAAGATTGAGGCTTTTATTCAATAGCCTCTCAATCACAAATATAGTTCTTTCTTTGAAAAATTTTAATTCAAAATCAATTACCAGTTGCCATCAGTTAAAAGTTGCTGGGCGGAGCTAATAGTATGGTATGGGGTCTTCCTTAACAACTATTTTGATTCCATGAATGGAACGACAACTCGTTCCTATTTCTAGCAAAAATTTCACTTTTATAAAGTCACGACTTCCCATCAACTTACAACGGAGAAAGCTTGATTATCCCCTTAATAGAAGCCCCTAGAAATGAGGCTACAAGGAAATACCTCCCTTTCACCATACTAAGCAAAGCAATAAATTTTCAATTCAGCGATTCGATATAAATTGAGTCCAACCTACTTTTTGTCAACACAAAATCTCATAGTTTATAATTTAAGAAAATAAAAATCTTAGATAAATAATTAAAAAATTTGAAAAATATGTGTTTGAATTAGTAACCAAATATTTTAATGTATAATACATTCGCTTGTTAAAGTAAGTTTTATGGTGCATTCTATAGTTACTTTGCTTTTCACAAAATATCCATTACTTTGCACTTTTTCACTACTGGATGAGTGGTGGTTATTTCAGTCCAATGGTGAAAAAGGCAAAGTAATGGTTAAACAAAGTAAGCATAAAATATGCAAGTATTATACATAAGGAAATTTAAAAAATGAAAAAAAATCATAAAATGGAAAGAAATATTAAATACATATGCAAACCCTAATAAGTAGACTATAAATACAGCCTATCAAACCCTTATTTCGCAGCCACAACAAGTCTGAGATAGGCGATGAGATATGAAACACTTCTTAATGAAGAAGATGAAAGAAGCAGCCGATCCCTCAGGTTTTCCCCAAATATCACCAGATGAACTGCTACGAAAAGGTACATGATTTTAATATCGTTCTTGTTTTTTCATAATAAATCAAGAGAAACCTCAATGGATCGTGATTCAATTATAAGTATCATCTGAATAAAGATCGGGCCAGGATGTTCATTGGCATGTAATTATGTATATAGATCATGCGGCTATTGGATTTTTCATAAAAAAAATTAAAAGATCTTGAAATGTTGATTTTTTTTAAATTTAATTGTGTTCAGAAGCTGATTAATAAACCTGAACGTAGATTTGCGTGGTTCAGCTGACATTGGAGGTGTGAACAGATTGCAGAGTGATGCCGGCGAAAAATCTACTATAAGCAATGGAATTAAACCGAAGAATTAGAACTGTTGTTGTTTAATTCACACACCAATGGCTTCATATAAAGTGTCTTTAATGTTAACTCAAGGTAATTTCGTAATTGTCCTGCTACTCAATGCTCGACTTGGTTGGAATAATTTAATGTGTTTTACTATAATTAGATTAATGTTGTTGTCTCATAGTTCAATTAATTTATTGATTAGCTGTGGACCATTGAAGCTACGGAACGAGTCCAAAGTTCATCATGTTTAACAAAAATTTCAGTAGATTTGATTTTCTTTATTAGATTTCATTTCTCTTTGTAAATCTGAACTTGAGGTGATTGCTTGCTCACTGTTCTATGATCGATCCGTTACAAGTATAACAAGGCTTGCTTTCCCATTCCACGATTCTTGAATAAATAGCTAATAAATCATAGTCAGCATTGCCTAATTATGATTTTATGTGTAGCCAATGATTTTAAGATATACAATTGCTTTTTTGAAATTTGAAATTCGGACTTGAACTCTAATGATTGGTGGTAGTGTTTGGAGAATGTATTAGGTGAGTTCAGAGCCAGCATTGCCTAATCAGTGAATTTTATTTGTTGAATCAGGATGCCAAGAGTCTTGTTGGTGAGTTCAGAGCTAATTGTAAGGCATATGGGCTGATTTTGTAGTATAAAAAAGGCCTATGGCCTTAGTTGAAATTACACCAACAAGGCCTTTCTCATCTTTAAGGCATTTGTTCTTCTTATTCCTTTTCTTTGTAATATTTTGTTATAAAATTAAATTGGTAGTGTAATTTAAGTGTTTTCTCTTTATTTTGTTTTAGCAGTAGTTTTAGTTTGCTAATAGTTTCCACAACAGGATGATACAACCAACAATAAATATTAAATAGGGAATTGGATCACCGAGACAAGTAAGTGAATTTGAGAAAACACAGGTCGGTAGAGGTTGTTGTTGAGATAATTCACTCTTATTTACGGTGTAGGTGTTGGAATTAAAACATTCAAATTAACAACTTTTATTAAACTCAACGATATTTCAAGAACACTCTCACTCAAAATATAAAACTACAACTCACTCTTTACTCCAACTAATACAATTAGTAGCCAACTTATTTAGTTAATTTAATGGCCTCCAAATTGGTTGTAGTTAATAGCCTCCAATTTGGTTATCACACACAAAAAATCTACATACTTAAAATACCTAAATAAATTTACTACATTTTGGATTTGTGGGCTTGGACTCCAATTGATTGGATTTGGATTTTGGGTTTCCATTGATATGGATCAAGTTTATAATCCAACACCCCCCCTAAACTTGATCTTGTCATTCCGAGTGATCTTGCGAGCAGCTTAGTGAATATATCCGTAATTTGATCTTGTGTCTTCACGTATTCAAATTATACTTCGTTTCTTGCAATACATTCTCTTATGTAATGGTAGTGGATGTCGATGTGTTTGCTTCGATCATGGAATACAGGATTCTTTGCTAAGGCAATAGCTGACTTGTTGTCAACACCGATCTCAGTCGGCTCCTCTTGCATTAACCCAATCTCCTTCAATAAATTTCTAAGCCAATTGCATGACAGACGCACGAGGTTGCTGCAACATATTCTACTTTACATGTAGACAAAGTTACAATTGGTTGTTTCTTTGACATCCAAGTGAAAGCAGTGTCTCCCATGAAAAACAAGAATCCACTAGTGCTTCTTCGGTTATCTACGTCTCCACCGCAATCGCTATCGCTGTATCCAACAAGCTTGTAATCGTTAGATATCGAATAAAACAAGCCAAAGTCGATTATACCTTTTAAATAGCGAAGAATTCTCTTAGCGGCTTTAAAATGGGTGGTCGTTGGTGATTCCATATAGCGGCTTACTAATCCGACTGCATGTAAGATATCCGGCCTCGTGCATGTAAGATAGCGTAGACTTCTAACCAAACTTTTGAAAAATGTTGGATCTACACTGTCCCTTTCTTCATGTTTGGAGATCTTAATCCCGTACTCCACCGGTGTGCTTATCGGCTTGCAGTTATCCATCTTGAACTTTTTCAAGATCTCCTTTGCATAGCTTTCTTGTGAAATTAAAATTCATCCATTTGTTCCTTTACTTCTATGCCGAGGTAATACGCCATGAGCCCCATGTATGTCATCTCGAACTCCTTTGTCATCACTTTTTTGAATTCATCGAACATTCTTTGATTGCTTCCAGTGAAGATCAAATTATCCATGTAGAGGCACATAATCAAAATATCTCCATCTTTGATCTTGATGTAGAAAGCGTGCTCATAGGGACATTTGTTGAAGCCATTTTCTTGGAAGTACTTGTCGATTCTACTATTCCATGGCCTTGGTGCTTGTTTTAGCCCATAAAGAGCCTTCTTTATTTCAACACCTTGCCTTCATAGCCTTTTGCTTTGTAGCCTGGTGGTTGTTGAATGTAGAATTCCTCTTCAAGAACTCCATTTAGGAAGGTCGATTTTACATCCATTTGATAAAACCTCCGTTTGTTTTGAGCCGCCAAAGATATGATTAGTCTAACAGTTTCCAATCGAGCAACTGGAGCAAACACCTCATCATAGTCGATTCCAGCCTTTTGGCAGTAGCCTTTTGCAACAAGCCTCGCCTTATATCTTTCGATATCTCTCTTGGCATTTCGCTTTATTTTGTACACCCATTTCACACCTATTGCCTTGTGTCCTTTGGGAAGTAAAGTGAGTTCCCATGTGTCATTCTTCTCAATGGCCTTGATTTCTTCATCCATTACATCTCTCCATTGTTTCTCTTGTGCAGCTTCTTGAAATATCACCAGTTTATAATCAACAAATAGATAAAATAATGTTAAATTATCTAATTGTTCAGTCTCCTGATAGAGTTCTCGAAGGCTTCTTGTACAATGCACGGTTCTTTCATCATCACTCCTACTTGAAGATAGAGAGGATGATGAGAATGACATATCTTTATGAGTTGGAGAAGTTCTCTTTATTGCTCAGCTGTTGTCTGATCATCTTTATCGAACTGAAAAAAGTTGAAGTCATCTGTCTGAGAATTAAAATTCCATTATCCTTCTACATCAAATATCACATCTTGGCTTATCACAACCTTCTTGTCAGTTGGATTGTATAGCTTGTAGCCTTTTGAGCCTGAGTCATAACCGATGAAAATGAAACTCTTGCTTTTATCATCGAGTTTGGTTCGATTCTCATCTGGTACATGAACATGAGTTATGCTGCCAAAGACTCGCATGTGGGAGATTCCGCGCTTTCTTCTACTCCATGCTTCTTGTGGTGTCTTTCCCCATACACTTCTTGTAGAAGAATGATTTAACAGGTAGACTGCACATGCCACTACTTCTACCCAAAACTCCTTGGGTAGTTTCTTACTTTTGAGCATACTTTGTTCCATGTCGAGGAGTGTTCTGTTCTTCCTTTCCACCACACCATTTTGTTGGGGAGATCTAGGGACTGTTAGGGGACGACGGATTCCATGTGCTTCACAAAACTCATTGAATGCCTTGGACGTGAATTCTCCTACTCGTCTGATCTCATGGCTTTGATTTTATGACCACTCTCCTTTTCGATGGCTACTTTGAACTTCTTGAATACTTCAAAGACTTCAGATTTTTGTTGTAAGAAGTACATCCATGTTTTTCTTGAAAAACCATCAATGAAGAGGAGGAAGTAATTTTTATTACCGAAATAACTTGGCTTAAAAGGACCATACACGTCTGTGTGGATGAGCTCGAGCGGCTTCTTGGCTCTAGAATCTAACTCATTTGGAAAGCTTCTCCTGAATTGCTTCCCTTGTAAACATCCTTCGCACAATTGATCAGGATTGTTGATACATGGTAAGCCTTTGATCATTCCTTTCTTTGATAGTAGCTCCAATCCTCCGAAGTTGAGATGACCAAATTGAAGATGCCATAGCCACGATGCGTCTTTATAACACGCCTTCAAACACTATGTAACATCATTCTGAATGTTCAAAGGAAACATTCTATTCCTTGACATTTGCACTTCGGCAATTAGATCTCCTCTGCCATCTCTTATAAAAAGACTACAATTTTTCAAGTGAAAATCATAGCCTTTTTCTAAGAGCTAGCCTAGACTTAGAATGTTGCATTTCATATTATGCATATAGTAGGCATTTGAGATTAACTAGTGGCTACCATCTTTTGCCCAAAAAAGTATATTACCTTTTCCTTTCACCGATATTTTGCTGTCATCTCCAAAAGAGATGTCCCCACTCACTTCTTCAGTGAGCTCCACGAATAAACTTCTTTTGCCACACATGTGATTGCTTGCACCAGTGTCGAGATACCATGTGTTCTTTTGATGATCATTGCTGTTGTTGTATGCTAGTAACAATGTTTCTTTCTCTTCGGTTTTCTCTTCCACGAAGTTGGCCTTCTCCTCAACCTTATTGCTAGGGGATCTACATTTTGAAGTGTAATGCCCGAGCTTTTGAAAATTATAGCATTGGACTTGAGATTTATCATACCATGAGTTTGAGTTGCCTCTAGTTATTGTTGGAATTGTTGTTATTGTGATTCCAACTTCGTCCACGATCATGACCGCCACCTCATCCACCGCCTTAACCTCAACCTCTGCCTCTGCCTCTACTATTGCCATGACTTTCACTCATATCCTTGAGTTGTAGTTTGAGGAGTTGCTCAGTGATCCGTTGCTTCTTCTTGTGCTTTTCTTCATAAGCTTGTAGTGATCCTTGGAGTTCCTCGATCGTCATCTCTTCCAAGTCTTTTGTTTCTTCAATTGTCACCACAATGTGCTCAAATTTGGGATCCAACGAGTGGAGTATCTTCTCTATTGTTCTTACATCTTCTAACTTCTCACAGTTTCTTTTCAATTGATTAGAAACGGCTGCTACTCTAGAAAAGTATTTGGAGATAGAATCGGATGGTTTCATGTGCAAGGATTCAAACTCACCTCTTAGTGTTTCGAGACGGACCTTCTTCACCTTTTCAACTCCTTTGTAAGAGGTTTGTAGCTTCTTCCATTCTTGCTTGGAGAAAGTTGCACTTGAAATCTTTTCAAAACCATCATCATCTAATGCTTGATAGATGAAGAAGAGAGATTTCTTGTCTCTCTTTCGGGAATCCTTCAAAGTTGTAGCTTGATCTGGCGTAAGAGAGGCTTCATTTTTGAGCTCCTTAAAACCTTTCTCTACGATATCCCAAACATAATGGGCACCGAGAAGAGCCTTCATCTTGATACTCCAATTGTTATAGTTGTTGTTGTTTAGTGTTGGAACTTGAAACGATGCCACGCTATTCGCCATCTTACTCAAATAGCTTTTCTAGACGTACAGGGATTGTTGCGATGCTTTTTGGAATCTTTTGCAACACACTGGATGTATTGCAACGCTTTTGGCAGTCTACTGCGACACTTTCTGGGCTTTTTAGCTACTGCGATGCCTGGGCAGTTTCAACTCGATTTTTCCGCACTCGGAAAAAAAATTCATTTCGGGAGGAGGACTCGAGCTCTCAACCTAGCACTGGTACCACTTTTTTGGAATTAAAACACTCAAATGAACAACTTTTATTTAACTCAAAGATATTTCAAGAACACTCTCACTCAAAATACAAAACTACAACTCACTCTTTACTTCTTTTCTCTCTAAGGAAGTTCTTATTTTTTTGTTGATGAAAAACAACTAAACAACTCACCTATTTATAGGTGAATTATACAACTCCCAACTCCCACAATTAATAACCACAACTCATAACTAACACAATTACTTACCACCACCTCCAACTAATACAATTAGTAGCCAACTTATTTAGTTAATTTAATGGCCTTCAAATTGGTTGTAGTTAATAGCCTCCAATTTGGTTATCACACACAAAAATCTACATACTTAAAATACCTAAATAAATTTACTACATTTTGGATTTGTAGGCTTGGACTCCAATTGATTGGATTTGGATTTTGGGTTTCCATTGATATGAATCAGGTTTATAATCCAACAGTAGGGTACTCAGTACTTATGAATTTTTTTTTAGATTTTACAGAAAAGATATAATTTCAATGGAAATACAATTTCATATATACTCATAACCCTCTCAATTTCTAGCTGATGTAATTATTTTTTTCAATTTATACTTTGAAAAAAAATAGAAGAAATTTATATTAGGTATTTGGAAAATACTTACATGGCATGTATATATTGCAATCTTTATAATAAGTTATGCATCAACGGGGGCATTTATATGGCTCATTTGGAAACATAACGTGCACAAAGTCACAAACTCGAATAACTAAGGCTAGTTGTCGACTGGTGGAGAATGTAAGCTCTTGTATAAGAATACATGTGACTAGCCGGCGCTGAACCATGTCGCCCTTCTTTTATTGCTGCTCCAGCAACCATCTCACTTCCGATTGGACTCGTCGGTGATTGCTTTTTCTTCTGAAGACCATCTGGCTTCTAAGTTCATCTTTGTTTTCTTGTTTTTGGTTTGGTTTGGTTTTCAGTTCCACTGGTGCAATTTGGTTTTCGATTTTTTAATATGGCTCACTCATCTAATCTTTTGAGGACTCGTCAAAATAGACAGGATCATGATCGTCCTGATAGTAACCGGATTTACGTTAAAAAATTTCCAAACAGCCATGACGCAGCGGCATTGAAAAGTACTTTTTTGAAATATGGGGTTCTAGGAGTGGTTTTCGTTGCATGGAGAAAGAATACGAAGAATCTGAATTTTGGTTTCGTTTCTATTAATGGGTCTATCCCTATTCATGATGCCCTTTACAGATTAAATGCAGTTACAATTGGCTATATCAGGATGCATGCTTCCAAGGCCAAATATCCTTCTTCAGGTAAGCAGTTTATCCCTCCTCGACTACCCCCTCGTACACAGGCCAAGCCAAGACTGAATTTCAGGGATTCTGCTAGGGATAATAGATCCTATGCAAATGTAGTAGCTCCTGCCTCGGATTCAAATCAGCCTAAGATTGCTACTGACTTACCGTTATAGATCTGGGCTAGTTTTGCTTGTCTGCTCCGGGTAAGGGATATTTCAGTTGTTCCAGACTTGACGGAGATTGTGTCGAATAGGAATTTTGCTTTTGATTTCATCGCTCCAGCTGGTGGTAATCAGGTGGTTATGTCATTCCTCTCGTCCAATGCAAAGATAGCTTTCCTTGAGGGGGACCGGCTCCACCTACAAATTTAACCTGCCTCCTACCACCATAATCACTTATTATCATGCTTTCCAAAAAGATTGAGTATAATTCTAGTAGCTTCTCAATCACATGCCTGTTGTGATTGGGATCTTTAGTTCATTATTATTGCACTAGGTTGCAATTAGCTTTGTTACATCCTTCGAATGTATTTATTTTTCTTTTCTTTTATTTTTGATTTTTCTTTTCTTTTTAATAAATGGAGCTGGGTCTTTTCTGAGCTCGACCTTTACTTAGGAGTTTTAATATGTTTAGAATATTTGGCATATTAAAAGGCATTGACGTAAAAGAAATATTTAGTTTTTGCTGATTAATAAAATTGGCTTGGTTTTTGTTCCTAGAAAAGCATATTTGATTGCATACATGTTGACTTTTCGAATGTGTGTGTATATGTGATTTGCTAAATTCATAGATTCTTTATATTCACTAAGTTGCGCCTCATATAAAGCATAAATTTTTCAAAGGCGATAGAATTTATACTAGAAGCTCACTACCTTTAGATATCTTGGATGAAATATTGGTTGATTGTGTTCCATCTCACTCCCTCTTCTCACATGACAAGCATATAGTATAGAAGGTGGTCGAGTTGTGGGTTTTGTTATGTATATATACATGTAAATGAAGCATTAGTTTGAAATATATATATATATATATATATATATATATATATATATATATATATATATATATATATATATATATATATATATATATATATATATATATATATATGTGTGTGTTTGTGCGCGCGCGTGTACTCTTAATATTATTATCATATGCTTAGTATATGGTACATATTGTTTCAAGCCCATGCTTACTAATTATTTAATAATTATAGAATGACTTATTGATTTCTGTATATTTGGGCTCTAATACATACATTTATCTTATCTTTATTAGTTGTGAAGTCTTTAGCCTAAGGAATTTATATATGGTACCGAGTATATAATACCCTCCTCCAATCCAACTGTTAAGCATTTATGAGAGTGTTTTTATATATTCTTTCATTTTAATTAAATGGTCTCTAATGAATATTCAACCGTTATATTAGAGAAGGATATTAAATACCCGATACTATATATAAAAACCCCTTAGCGTACTGGTAACAAATGAACATGTCGCCTCTAGATGTCTTACATTCTAACCACATCAAAAGTAAATGAATATATATTAGTAATATTTGGAAACTATTTCAAAGCTTTTTATATTTTGATAACATATCAAAAAATTTTTGAAATAAAATATTAATTTCATACATAAAACACTGTTTATCATAATTTATCAATCTTATTACGTCCACATGCATATTACGTATGCTGTTCACACTTTCTACGTAATCAAAAAGAACTTTTTTATCAAAGGTTGAGCTCGGCAGTAAATCGGCTCTATTTATTAAAAAGAAAAGCAACAACCAAAAAATAAAAAGAAAAGAAAGAAAAAAAATCACGAGGATGAAACAAAAGATTTGCAACCTAATGCAAAAATAACGGACTAAAAGTCTCAATCACAACAGAGTGTACATCCTAATGATCAGAAGATCCATAGCAAAATGATCTACGGGAAGAAGATCCCCCTGAGGCACCAAAGTCAATCCCGATTAATCCTAACAGATATGAGGTCATGCAAGACTGACACAATGTCAAAACATCTAATCATCGACTTAGATTAAACTGAAATCCAAGCCGAAAAACCAAATCTGCAGATTCATGCCGATGAACTTGCGATCCCTACTACCCTGAGAGGCACCTCCCTATACGGCTAGGGATTAGCCATAATCGCCAGCATCGAAACACATCAAAGAAGGAGATGTGATCCCTGTGTTTGTAAAACTGTTGGCCAAAAACTGGTTAGAATAACATCAACCCCCAGTCAAAATGCCGGCCCAATAAAACCCTATCCGCCTAAACAATCTCATGTCGAAGGTCTGGAACCGACCATGCTAGAGGAGTGAAAACAACTTGACAAAGTGCAGGTGGAATATGGGCGCCGCCAAGTCGCCAAGTCGTCTTGCCAAAACCTGGTGGAAAAACCAACAGAAACCAAGCCGAATCACTAAGGTCTGCTGCTATGGAGATCTAACCGACCAGACACCGGTAGAGTGAGAAACCCGGTCAGAAGCCGATGGAGAACTTAGCGAGCAACATTTTCAATTCACATTCGATGAATATTGAGATCACTACTCCTATCATGAACACAAAGTCTCTAGGTCACTATTTAAAAATAAAATTTTTAGATATATAATTAACAAAAAAGGAATAAATTTTTTTGAAGTTGTTTACATATATATTTTGATTTACATGCATATGCTTATAAAGTAAGTTATGCATATACGGAAATAAAAAATTAAAAAATCATGAAAAAGAAGAGAATTGCTCAAATGCATGTATACCCTATATTACAATTAGACTACAAATACATCATATCAAATCCTTAATTTACAGCCACCACAACTCTTAGAGAAGATGAAAGAAGAAATTCTGCAAAAAGGTATAGAAATTTAGTCTTGCACTTATAGTTTGAATAATTTTAATTACAAGTATCCTTGTGATTTTTTTCAATGAATTTTGTGGAAAAAAATTGAACAGAGATATGAATATGTAGATATCAATATTTACTTATATTTAAGTTTGTATACAATTTTAATTTAATTTGTTAGAAATCCGTGAATGTGTAGATTTTTCATATGATTTTGGCGGAGTGAAAAGATTGCAGAGTGTTGCCGGCGAGAAATCTGCTTTGAGGAATGGAATTCAACCCATGAAATGGAATTGGAGCTTACATTTCTTGACATATGGCATCTTTAGATTGGTGCCGAAAGGTTTAACAAGCCTTTGATTGCTCCATTAAAGTTGAAATGGCAAATAATAACAACAATAGTTTCCAGTTTCAACCCAACACTTGACCATATAAACCCTATGCACCACAAGATTATATATAGTTGTCTAATTCCTCCGCGTGAGCTATTATTAATTTTAAAACGACTTCAAAATTTTCTTCCTAGATTCATTTATTTTTAACGTTTCTAAGTAACAATCCTCTTCAAAATCTCTTTAGTCGTTGTAATCGCTTCTATTTCAGATCCTAAAATGGAAATCATGGTCTCTATGATTATTCTTCTGTAACAGTCGTATGTTATATAGGCATTTCTTTAAAATTGGTATATGATATAAATGTAATAAAAATTGTAATTGCACGTGTGACGTTCTTATTTTTAAAAATCTGTTAGGCAACATTATAGACCATTTTTTGTAATTAAAGCTAAGGATCACTAAATACTTAATTCATATCGAGTTGCTTCATTTAGTAATCGCAATTTAAACCTATGTTCCTTGTTTAAGGTCTAATCTATATCGATTTGTTCTAAAAAAGCTTTCCCGGATTGAACTCGACCAAATTTCATCACAAAGACCCTTTTAGGCATGAAGAAATCTGACAAGTCCAACATGGTAGATTAGATACAAGTCTAACATGGTAGATTAGATAAACCTGGAATCTGGGGAAATGAAATCTCTGTCCTTTTCGAGCATTCAAAATTCTGATTCAAGCATTTGTTGCACCACAAAAGCAAATAAAACTCAACAACAATGTAAATGAATAATTAAAGATACAAAATCCAAAAAAACATAAAAAAAATGCATCATTTTTTCTTATAAAGTACCCGATAGAGGGAATAGGTAGGTTGAAAAGGCTCCCACCGCAGTTAAAAACTCTCTCGAATGATTTTTATTAATAAAATGTAAATTAGGATTACATAGGTCGTCCGCAAAATGCTAAAAGAAATGGCAAACAAACGGCCAGAACTAAACAAGCCTAACAAGTGGCCTACAAACGAATTAAAAACATAAAACTTGTTGAAGTCTTCCATTTGATTAAGGGACGAACCAGTATTGGGGCCTTAGGTCATAATCTTCCCTAATAAAATCAGCAACAAAAACTTGGTGAGAACACCACCATTCATCATCGTTATTCACACCATATCGGGCCAAGGCATCCATAGCTCGGTTCCCCTCATGATATATATGCGAAACAATCACATGCATTTGATCCTGAAGAATAACCGATGCCTCCTATCTAAGCTGTAAGCACTAAGGAATTCTTTTCAGTCTATGTTTAAAAACATAAACCACATAACATGAGTCAGTTTCAACCTATAAGTGGCTCCACCCCCTCATAAAAGTGCTCTCAGTCGTAATAAATGGTTGCCAATATAGTTCCACCTCAAAAGCACTGAATCTAATCTCCCCGAGATTGCTCCATGAGGGAATCCTCCTGAATTACTAAAACTACCACTGTATCCTGCAACGGCCGGACACTTAAAGGCCTATCCATCGACATTTACTTTCATAAAAGTCCCACTCGGTGGCTGCCACAAAACTTGAATGATCCTCCCTATTTTATTAGGGAGAATACTAAAACCCAATTGCTTTAAGGCTCTAAAGTCGTCAATAGTTTTAGTACACCCTATGCGAAAGAACTCAACCTCTTTCATGGCTTTCCATAACAATTGTAGGCATTCTGATATAGCTAGCACTTTACTCTCAAATGGGGCCAAATTCCTAGTGTGCCAAATCTCCCAACAATAAGTGAGAATGGCAACATTCCAAATCGCAAAAAGTTGCATGCCACACCAACGTTCCCTAGCACAGTCAATAAGGTGAGAGATGCCATTGTCAAGGCAAATTTTGTTCGCTAAAAAATTCCCAAGCGCAAGCCATAAACTCCTAGGAAAAGGTCAAATCAGAATGATGTGCTCCATTGTTTCACAATCCTTACCATAAAGAGAATATCTAGAGGCAGAGAATATTCCTCGAGCCTGTAGTAAATCGTTAGTAGATATCCTACCATACAAAATGCACCAACAAAGAGTATAGCGTAATGGCGGTAAAGAAGCTTTCCACATAAAAGTATGTCATTGCATAAGCTAAGTGGAGTTGTGAATAACAGCATATGCACCTTTGATAGAATAAACCCCATCCACCGACGGCTTCCAAATGCATGAATCAAAGGTGACTGATAATCTTCTCAAATTATCAATCTCCTGTTGAATCTCTAAAGTTATATTATGCGGTAAATTCCATTACTCACCTTGAAGAAAATCAGACACACTACCTAATAAAGTATTCCTTTCGTCCTCCGATATAGAAAGCCTAGAAAGCAAACTCTGATTATTCCAATTATCAAACCAAAAATATGTACGAGCGCCATTAGAAATTAACAAGCAACAATGCTCCCTTACAATAAGAAAAAGTTGTTCGATAGAACCCCAAATGGATGAAGAGAAAGGTTAACGTCGAATATCGCCAGATTTATGCATAAATTGACATTTTAGTTTGCGCATGACAAAAGAATTACCATCAAAAGTCTCCCAAATTAGCTTTCTGAAAAAAGCCTTATTGAGATTACAAAGCGATTTGATTTCTAGGCTTTACGATTTTAGCAATTTACATGTAACACTCCGTGTTTGACCGACTGCTCCCACAAACCAACACAAGTCTTTCCAGTAGGCTTTATCCTCACTTGCTCACTTCCTGGAAATTACTTCCCAGGAGGTCACCTATCCCGTGATTGCTCCAAGTCAAGCATGCTCAACTTTGGAGTTCTCCTGAGTAGGCTCCCGAAAAGCAGGTGCACCTTATTGGTATAGGTAGTACCAATCAAATCTCTTAAGTGTCTCTCAATTGTAATGTCCCATATCAGCACAATCTTGAAACCCTGTCTTTTAGGTGTGGATTCGGTTCATTCCTGTCCCCATCGACATCCTTCATAGCCGCGCTTTGCTCAGGCCTTCTACCCCGACGCCAACCCTCTTAGGACCGGGTCATTACATTGTAGCAGGTTTTCTAAGGCACCGTTAGAGGTTTTTTAATCATTGTAGAACTGGGCCAGATGAAATTTTGAATAGCTCTTTTCATCTCTTTAATTAAGCTGATTGGCCATCGGTAAACCGAGGGAGTATGAATGAAAGAACCTTGTATCACCAAATTAACAAGAAAAATATGTCCCCCCATTAATAACAATTTTCCTTTCAAATCAGAAAATTTATTAATGATTTTATCAACTATTCCTGGTAAATGCTTGCGCCTAGGTATACCTCTAAATAGAGTAACACCCAAATAAGGAAAAGGTGCTTCCAACTTCCTAACACGAAGAATAAAGTAGAGATTTCTAGCCCGATGAGCATTTACTCTGGACCCAAAATAAACATAACTTTTACTCTAATTCACATGTTGACCAGAGATAACGGCATAATTTTCAAAGAGACACTTAATGTCTCTAAGATTTTTAGTAGTAGCTGAACCAAAAAGTATCAAAATTGGCACGAAGAGTTATCAATAGCTCTCACAACTGCACTAAAGAGCTATTAACGACTCTCACAAACTTTGGGTTCAGCAGGTCAATTCATGACAGCTGCTTATTTCTTAAGGGTTACATCAATATGCAGAATTTCCTTGATGTGGTAAAATATGTAGATGACATACTTGTCTGTGGGACAAATGAAGCAGAGATCAAATGTTTCAAAGATTATTTGCACTCACTCTACAATAAAGGATATGGGCCAAGCAAAGTTTTTTCTTGGAGTTGAAATATCACAAATAGCTAAATGCATTACACTATCATAATCTAAATACATTTTAGACATGTTAAGAGATACAGGGCTAGAAAATGCAAACACCACCTCAAGTAGATTCCCAACTGGCATAACTCTACATACTACCAGTGCACCTCTAATAGAACCAAACTCTTATAGAAGATTGATCGGGAAATTGCTATATTTGGGGTTTACCAGGCCTAATATATCCTTCATAGCTCAACAGTTGAGGTAGTATATGCAGGAACCATAAGACCATCACATGAAAATAGCTTTACATGTACTAAAGTACTTGAAAGGCACTATCAATTATGGTCTTTTCTATCTTACAAATTTTGATATCAAATTAGAAGCATTCTATGATTCAGATTGGGGAACATGCAAAATCACAAAAAAGTCAATTACAAGGTATTGCATCATGGTGGGGTCATCTCTAATTTCCTGGAAAAGTAAAAACCAAGGGATTAGTAGCTGCTCATCAGCTGAAGCTAAATATAGAAGTATGTGTGTTTTATCTTGTGAGCAAAAGTGGATTAGCTATCTGTTTCAAGACCTACAACTGCATGTTATGTTGCCTATCATACTGCACTATGATAATGTAGTTGTTATTGCTCTAACCAAGAACCGACTTTCTCATGCTAAGCACATAGAAATAGACTACATATTGTTTGAAATATGGTACAAGTTGGCTTCCTCAATATCTTGGCAATATCAACTAGAAGTCAACATATTGATCTCTTCACTATACACCTGCCTTCCATACAAATGTAGCCTTCCCTAACAAATATAGGATTCACTTGTTTCATTCACAATGATGTCGATTATGAGGGGGATGTTTGAATATATACAAGATAACAAGACATCAAAATGAGCTTAGTGCACTCATTCTCGAGCCACATGCAGCTGATCATTGCCCAATTTAGTGACATCAGTAGTAACCAACTTTCCAGTCTAAAAGTTAGTTATCAATTTCTAGCTCATTTTAGCTCTTTTCAGTAGCTATACTCGTATCAATGTAAGGCTATATAAAGCCAAAACTTTGTACGGTACTGACTAATGAGAAATAACAAAATATTAAAAATTTTATAATCTTTTTCATAAAACAGTCTATCATAAATTTTCCATGCATATCATGTTGATACACACACATACACGCATGTTTATCATATACTTACGAGGTAATCAATAATAACTTAGCTGCCTAACAATAAAAAGTATGATATTAAATTTACTGATTTTAATTGACAAGCTATTATTGGTATAGTTTACAATGTCATGGCACACATAGGAAAACAAATATTGGATAAAGCCAGTGTTAGGCATACTGTCAGAAAGGAAAGAATGCATTAATTTGGAATGAAATTTTGCTAGAAAGGAAAGAATGAATTGATTTGGAATGAGATTTGTTAGCCATCAATTCCAAATCAAATATGAAAGATATGAGGAAACGAAGTGGAAGCCTCATTGAAGTCTCATTATTTCTTTTTAATGTCTTTCCTTACGTAATAATTATTTACCTTGTGTATGTCTTTGTATTCTACTATAAAAGCCAGTGTAAATCTCTTGAAATAATACACCAAAAATAAAAAGCAATTCTTCCATTTCTTTTTTCTCCATTTCTCTTATTTTTCATTTCTGTAATTTAAAACATGGTATCTGAGTGTGTTTTTGTCTTAGGACCATAATGAGTGCTTATCACATACTAGGCAGAGGACTAGTAATTTCTAGCAAGAAAACAATAGCAATGGCAGCACAAGATCAACGGAAATTAGGCCAAGTCAGAAAAGACAACATCGGCCATGCAAACTTTCATAAACTAAAAAGTTTTTCATGGATTTTCGATTATGGTGCCATAGACACTATGACTTTTGATTTCAATGATATCAAAGTTCAAACCAAGCCCTTAAAAACACATGTTATGGCGGCAAATAGGGAAATAGTACCTGTAAATGGTGTTGGGTCAATTGATAAATCGCCAACTTTGAAATTATCAATGTATCTCTATGTCCCGTCACTATCACATAAATTGTTATCTACTAGTCATGTTATAAAAGAGCCCAATCGTACTGTACTAATGCACCCAACTTTCTGTGTACTGCATGATATCGAGACGGGAAAAATTATTAGACGTAGCACTGAATGCTAAGGATTGTACTACGTGGATGAAATTTCCCAGCACAGTACTGTTATGGTTGCCTATGGAACTATAGATAGGGTTGCTTTGCTTTAGAACCGGAGATTGGGACATCTATCCATGGGTTATTTACATCTTCTATTCCCTAAGCTTCTAATTCTAGCGATAAATTACAATGTGAAACATGTGTTATGGCCTAAAATCACCGAAAAACCTTTAGACCAAATAATACCAGAGTTGCATCACCATTTGAATTAGTTCATTTAGATGTATTGGATCCATCACCTGTTGTGGGTGGCCATTTTTCAAATTAAAAGTTAGGGCTGATAATCTGGTCTCGAATATTATTAAAAGAAAAGAAATGGAGTATAAAAACATAAATAAAAAAGAAAAAGAAGCTTACATGAAGCTAAATACAATGCTTACAAGAAGTAGAATCATAAACCAAGCCATAAAAATGCAATAGAACCACCCACTAAAGGGAACCACACCTATCGTGCTACCTTGGTGAATTTCCTCCAGCATGAGGTACAGCTGGACGGTGAACCGGAGCAAACTATCTTCTCGGAGCAAGGAAGATCAAAGCTTAAGAAAAGCTTTGGTTGGCCATGGATTTAGATATTTTCTCCTTTTTGTTGATGATTGTACTCGTATATCATGGGTGTTCTTCTTGAAAAACAAGTAAAAGTCACAAAGAAATTTATCGACTTTTACAAAATGATCCAAACCCAATTCAAAAAAACCATTTGAATATTACGATTTGATAATGGAGGGGAATTTGTCAATATGCATATGAAATAATTTTTCCAAAAAAATGGGTTAGTTCATCAGGCTTCTTGTCCATATACCCATGAACAAAATGGTATAGGCAAAAGGAAAAACAAAATCCTACTAGAAATGACCCGAGCATTTATCATTGAATCCAAAGTCCCTAAAAGTGTTTGGCCAGAAGCATTAGCCACAGCCACATATTTACTCAATAGACTTCCAATCAAAACTCTCAACCTACAAGCACAGTCCAAACCCTAGCCAAATGTATCGATATACCTCCACCTTTGACCCTTCAACCAAGAATTTTTAGTTTTTTAGTTTTTGTCCATAATCCTAAAACAGAGAGAACCAAACTTGACCCATGTGCAAAAAATGTGTTTTTTTCGGATATGGAATTAATCAAAAAGGGTACAAATGTTATAATTCTAAGACACATCATATGTATACCACGATGAACTGCGATTTCCTTGAAAATGAGTATTTTTATCAGACGTAACTCAGTTGTCAGTGGGAGAGTAGAGATACAGACACACTTAGTTGGCTTCGTGAAACTATAATTTTAGAAGAATTGGAGATACATAAGGATAGTGTTGTTGGGAATACTTTGGATAGTTATATACAATCTGAGGAGCTTAGTGTCTTAAAAAGTAATGATCCCAACTTGGTATCTGAGGTAAGAGAATCTGACTCTGAAACTTATCTCATTTCTATTTCGACTGATCATGGTGAATATAGAGTTATAGGAGAACATGTGATAGAATAGGAGATAGAGAGGGAGGAAATATTTGCACTACCTCCAAGGCATAAAAGAGGAGTTCCTCCTGACAGATATTCCCCAGAGAAAGAAGCTAGGAGATCAAGATATCCAATAGCTAACATTGCATGGGGGAGTCTATTTGTGGATGCTAAAGCCTTGATTACAGCTTTGTGTAAGGAAGAGATTTCAACCACGGTCGAACATGCTTTAACATCAGACAAGTGGACTAATGCAATAATGGATGAGATAAATGCCCTAAAAAATAATACATGGAAGAAATGTACCCTACCCACAGGAAAGAAACCAGTTAGTTATCGCTGGGTCTTTACCGTGAAACAAAAACTAGATGGCTTAGTTGAGAGATACAAAACACGGTTCGTAGCAAAGGGATATACTCAGACCTATGGCATCGACTACTCAGAAACTTTCTCACCCATCGCAAAAATTGATACGATTAGGGCACTGTTCTTGGTAGCAGCAAATAAAGAATGGCCACTTCATCAATTTGATGTCAAGAATGCCTTTATGAATGGAGACTTGAAGGAAGAAGTCTATATGGAAGCTCCACTAGGTTTTCAAAAGGAATTCAAGAAAGGGGAAGTTTTTAGGCTGAAGAAATTTCTCTGTGAGCCAAAGCAATCAACCAAAGCTTGGTTTGGGAGATTCACAGTAGCAATGAGAAAGTTTAGGTTCACACAAAGCAATTCCGACCATACCCTTTTCCTTAAACGAAGGGGTAAACTTGTAACATGTTTGATTATCTATATTGATTACATGATCATTACAGGTGACGATGTAGAAGAAATTACAAAGCTTCGAGAAAGCTTGTTCACATAATTTTAAATTAAAGACTTAGAGAAGATTAAAGTACTTCCTTGGAATCGAAGTGCTAAGATCCAAACAAGGAATCTTCATATGTCAGAAAAAAGTATATCTTGGATCTGCTACCTGAAACGGGGATGCTTGATTACAAACCGGTTGATAAGCCTATATTGGTAAATCATGGGCTTAAGATAGAAGATGAAGTAAAATTAGCCGACAAAGAGAGATACCAATGATTGGTAAGAAAATTGATATACCGATCACATACTCGACTAGATATTTCTTATGTTGTTGGAGTAGTAAGCCAATTCATGCACCAGCATCAAACGAATCATATGGAAGCTGTATGGAGGATCGTAAGGTATCTTAAAGGAACAATCGAACATGGAATTTTGCATAGGGCACATGGTCATCTAAATATTTGAGGGTACACTAATGCTGACTGGGCAGGAAATCTAGTAGATAGAAGATCAACCTCAGGCTATTTTACTTTTGTAGGAGGTAATTTAGTCACATGGAGAAGTTTGAAACAAAAGGTAGTTGTGTTGTCAAGTGAAGAGGCAAAATTTCAAGGAATAGCTCGAGGGTTAACGGAGATATTGTGGCTACAAAAGCTACTAACAGAAATTAGTTTTCCACCATCAGAGACTTGCAAGATAATGTCTGATAACCAAGTAGCCATCTGAATCTCTAAAAATCCAGTGCAACATGATCAAACGAAACATGTAGAGGTTGATCCACATTTCATAAAAGAAAAGATCGAAGCATAAATTATAAAACTACCCTTCATAAGATACAAAGACCAATTATTAGATATTCTAACAAAGGCTGTAAATGGAAAGGTGTTTAAAGAAGTGTTAGACAAGTTATGCATTGGAGAGCCCATAACTCAACTTAAGCGGGAGTGTTAGAGAGGAAAGAATGCATTGATTTAGAATGGAATTTTGCTAGAAAGGAAAGAATGAATTGATTTGGAATGAGATTTGTTAGTCATCAATTCCCAATCAAATATGGAAGATTTGAGAAAACAAAAATGGAAGCCTCATTGAAGTCTCATTATTTCTTTTTAATGTCTTTCCTTATGTAATGATTATTTACCTTATATATGTCTTTGTAGTCTACTATAAAAGCCAGTGTAAAGCTCTTGAAATAAAACACCAAAAATATAAAGCAATTCCTCCATTTCTCTTGTCTCCATTTCCCTTATTTTTCATTTCTGTAATTTAAAACACATACCCCGTTTTGTTAATGTGTGGTATTGTAATAAATGTAGTAAATCATCGTAATAATGGAAAAAAATGCAAATTGAGTACCCTTTCCAATCCTATATATATTAAAGCATCATGAAAGCTACCCTTTCACAAATCAAGTAAAAATCAATTCAAGATTTTTTTCAGTGAAAAAATTATTGTGTGCCTAAAACATTATTTGTTGTAATTTTTCCATGCATGTTATGAATTTTTTTATCAGTTTTGTGTAATCAATAATAATTTATCTATATAAAAACAAATTGTATGATATTAAATTCAATGGTTCCCAATGGTACAATTTACAAGATCATTGAGCACATAAGCATAAAAAATCTACACAAAGCCAGTGTTAAGCAGACGTTGTTTTGTTTATTTGCGATATTGTAATAAATGTAGTACATCATCCTAATAATGAAAAAAGTCACCGTACATTTTTCGTAATTACCAAATATTTCTTTTAGTTACATATGCGAATTAACCGTAATACAGTGTGGTTGTTAATAGTAATTCCAACATATTGAAGTAAAATTTACAGGAAAAATTATCTCATTTTGCTCCTTGTGCATTAAAATGTACTCAAAGTTCATGACATATTGTTTCTTTATATTTGGCTCCGATATATACATTTATGTTGTTCTTATTAGTGGTGAAGTCTGAGCTGAATGGTAAAAAATGAACATGTATCTTCTAAATGTCTTAGGTTCAAACTACATTAAGGGGAAATAATATAATAAGATTACTGCTTGCTGTTGCTGCAAAAAGAAACTAGTTTTTGGAGCAATTGGACATTAATAATGCCTTCCTCCATGGCAATCTAGAAGAGGAGATATACATAGATCTACCTCAGGGTGTGAAATCCCCATTATCTGATGCTGTTTGCAAGCTAAAAAAGTCCTTATATGGACTAAAGCAAGCAAGTAGGCAATGGAATTCCACACTCACTAAATCCTTACTAAATATTGGTTTTACTCAATTGTTGGCTGACCCATCTTTGTTTGTTAAACAAACCAAAGATATTTTCATTGCAATGACTGTTTATGTTGATGATGTTGTCTTAGCTAGCAATGATGAAAAGGCTATATAAGAAGTCAAAGACTATCTCCATTCATGCTTCACAATCAAGGATTTAGGCAAGCTCAAATACATTCTTGGCCTAGAAGTAGCAAGAAATAAAATAGGAATCCATTTATATTAGAGAAAGTACACATTGGACCTATTAGCAGAATATGGGTTTCTGGATTCTAAGCCTGCTACAACACCAATTTGTATTGCTCAAGAAGACTATACAAAAATAGAAAAGATTGAAGATATCACTGGATACAGGCAACTAATTGGTAAGCTACTCTATTTAACTAACACTAGACCTGACATTTCATTTGTTGTGCAGTAACTCTCACGACATCTGGAACATCCACATAAAGCATACTTGACTGCTGCTTATAGGATACTAAGGTATCTTAAAGGGAAACCTGCATAAGGCATTTTTTATTCTAGTTCAACAGACTTGCACTTGAAGGCTTTCATAGATTCTGATTGGGGAAGGTGCAAAGAAACCAGAAAATCAACCATTAGCTATTATCTATTTCTTGGAGAATCATTGATTTCCTGGAAATCCAAAAAGCAAAACACTGTCTCTAGGAGTTCATCCAAAGCAGAATACAGAGCTATGGCAGCAACAACAACAGAAATCCAATGGATTATATATTTACTTCAAGATTTAAAGATATTACATCCAAGTCCAGCTCTACTTTTCTGTGACAACATGTTAGCCATCCATATAGCAAAAAATTAAGTCTTTCATGAAAGGACTAAGCATTTGGACATTGATTGTCACTTTGTAGGAGACAAGGTTCAAGCTAGCATTATTCAATTGATGTCAGTCTCCTCACACAATCAACTAGCAGATATGTTTACAGAGGCATTACATTCCCCAGCTTTCAATCACCAAGTCAATAGGCTAGGGATGACACAATCTCATGATGCTATGCTTGCGGGGGGGATGTTAAATGAAGAAAGGAAAAACAGCTAGTATTAAGTTAGTTAAGTTATGGTCGTTTATAGTCGTTGCAACACAAGAGGGGTAGGGGCGGTTTGACAACCATGATTTATTTAGATAAAATATGTACGTAATTATTTGAATAATGTGACCAAATAATAATATTAGAATAAACAATTGATGGGTTCTTACATTAGAAAGCATATGATTTCATGTTCTTATAATTAAGGGTAAACTTTAAAAAAGTGCCTTGTGGTTTCACTCATTTGTAAACGGGGTCTGAGGAATTTTTTTTTTTGCAAAACAAGGTACGTGGTTTCAAAAAATTTGTAAATAAAGGATCCTCAATATTAAATTATGTCACGAAAATGGGTAATCTTATTTGTTTTTATCTGAATTTTTGTAAGATGGTCACTATAAATACAATACACATCGGTGAAATTTTTTGAAATTTTTTTAAATAAATTATTATAATAAAATTTAAAAAAATCATAAAAATATAAAAAAAATATCCGAAAATTACTCAAATCATGACGTATAATTTTTAAATAATAAGGCGAAACTATTAAAATGTTGAATTGCTAAAAATATTCAATGTAACACCACTATTCTGAATCCATAGGCTCCATTTTGCAAATTTTTTGAAACCACTGACCTCATTTTGCAAAAAAAATTCTTCAGAACCCATTTTACAAATGAGTGAAACCACAAGGTACTTTCTTAAAGTTTACACCATAATTATTTATAATATTTATGTCTCCACCACTTTGACCAACACCTTTAAGTCCAGTTCAAACTAATCTCCCTGATCAACAGTGGCCTATGTTTTGGAGATTTCGAGTTAGATAATTTTATTTCACGAAATTTGATTGTATAATAAAATTTAGATCCCCAAAATTATAAAACAGATTGGGAATTTATTTTGTATATAATGAATTCAATTTCAATTCCCAAATTCCAGGTTGTTAGTTTTTTTTTAATTCATCCTGAGTATGGACTTCACTATAATATTATTTCATTTACAAGTGGAAGGTGTCAATAATTGTAAGTGACACTATATGCAGTTCGTATGGCAACGCATGTATAAAATACTATGAGTTAAAGTTTAAATTTCTTTGAGATTGCTTAATGTCTTGTCTCACAATTTGACCCTAATACTAATTGACTTTTTTAAAAGGTTTTGATGTCATTTTAAAAGTTGAAATGGCAATATTACGCTTTTAAAGAGAAAACGTATTGTTTTATCCAAGTTAAGAGGACTAATAATATATTTCAAGGCTATTAGTGCTTAGTTTAAGGGTAATATACATTATATGTATCTTTGTTTCTCCATTTACTAATTTGTATGTAATTTTAGAATTTGTTAAGGGTAAGTGGTTGGCAGCCTTACGAAATTAAGGCTAAATATCTATCGTCTTTTGTAAACTTTCAAAAGTTGTAACTATTTTTAATTTATCAAAAACTAGTATAATACCCGTGCGATGCATGGATAGGTCATCTGTAATCAGTTTATTAATGACAAATTTATTTTGCAATATAATTTATTTGCGGAAAATATCTTTATACGCAAAGAATATCAAATTTAATCTATCATACTTATTTTTTGCATTGTTATAATAGTTACGAACTATATTTCTTCTTAATTATTAACTTTTTTCTAATTAATACAATTACACTGCACTCTCGCTTAGTCTTCTATATATAAACTTATAAAAGTAGAGCATGGAGTACGTGATAACAAATTTGTATTCATAATTTTATCCAAAACTTAACCCTTAATTTCTCTGCTCTTTTTTCCTTTAATCACGTGACCACATTCTAAACTCCTCCTAATCCACGATTCTTCTTCAACTTTTTTTTCAACTCTCATCTTAATCACCAATGGATCATACTTCAATTTATAAATCACTAAAGGATTCACAAAATTCATTTATTTCTTCTCGACAAATTCATCCATCAGCAATGATTTTTTCCAATTTGAAGAATATAATATAAGAATTGCAAAATTTACCTAACAAATTGAAAATGAAAAAATAAGCAGAAATGACACATGTTTAAAATGAAACAATCCAACAATAGATGGAATTTAATATTATGGTATTCATGTTTAATATTATGATATTTAAAATTGAATAATTACTATAATAATGGTATTTAAAATTGGTTAATATTCATACTAATTATATTATTTCAATTTATATTACTATAATAATTACTATAATAATGGTATTTAAAATTTATAATAATGGTATTATTATACCAAAATATTACTATAATAATGGTATTTAAAATCGGTTAATATTCATACCAAATAGATTAAAATTGGTTAATATTCCAGTATTTAAAATTGAATAATTACTATCATAATGGTATTTAAAATTGATTAATATTCATACTAATCAGATTATTCCAATTTATATTACTATAATAATTACAATAATAATGGTATTTTAAATTGAATAATTACTATAATAATAGTATTTAAAATTTATTACCATATTATACTATAATAATAGTGTTTAAAGTTGAATAATAATTACTATAATAATGGTATTTAAAATTTATTAATTACTATAACAATTGTATTTAGAATTGGTTAATATTATACCAAAATATATTAAAATTGGTTAATATTATGTTATTTAAAAGTGGATAATTACTTTAATAATGGTATTTAAAATTGATTAATATTCATACTAATCATATTATTCTAATTTATATTACTATAATAATTACTATAATAATAGTATTTAAAATTAAATAATTATTATAATAATAGTATTTAAAATTGAATAACAATTACTATAATAATGGTATTTAAAATAAAATAATTACTATAATAATGATATTTAAAATTGGTTATTATTATACCAAAATATATTAAAATTGCTTAAAATTGGTTGATATTATACCAATTTTAATATATTCAATAATTACTTATGAATATTAATTGGAATACTTTCAATTATTTGATCAACTAATATATCTCTTAAATATGTTTTAAAAATTTAATTTGTTGTTCATGATTTTATTTATTTTTATTCTATTGATTATAATCTTATTTAGGAATTAACGTGACTCTTTTTCCTCATTAAATATTTGACGGGGAATTACAAGGTAACTGCATAAAAGTATAAATTAAAATCTTATTTCAGAATAAAAATTAAATTATTTAATAGTATTTACTCCTTCTTATGGATAATAATGAAATATTTTTAATTATTTGATCAAATGCAATAATTAAAAATATTCCATTATTATCATAATAAATGTTTAATAAAATTACAACAAATTAAATTTATAAAAGTAGATTTAGGAATTAATGTGATTCTTTTTTTCTCATCAAATATTTGACATGAAATCACAAGATATCTGCAAAAAAAATTGAAATTATAATCCTTTTTAACAAAAAAAATTACATTTTGTAAAAGTACTTACTCCTATAATGTAATATATTAAATTATTTGGTTGACTAATATATCTCCTAAACCTATTTATTTAAAATTTAGTTTCTTGTTCTTGATTTTATTTAATTGTATTGGTTATACTCCTATTTAAGAAAAAATTTAAATATCGTAATAGTACTTACTCCTTATTTAAGAATCAGTGTGGCTCTTTTTTCCTCATCAAATATTGGCAAAAAAAATAAGTTATAATCCTATTTAATAAAAAAATTACATTTTATAACAGTACTTACTCCTATAATGTAATATATTAGATTATTTGGTCAAATAATATATCTCCTAAATCTATTTATTTAAAATCTAATTTGTTGTTCTTGATTTTGTTTAATTATTATGTTGGTTATAATCCTATTTAAGAAAAAAAATTGAACATCATAATAGTACTTACTCCTTATTTAATAATCTGTGTGAGTCTTTTTTCCTCATTAAATATTGGAAAAATAGTATAAGTTATATGGTAATGCTATATTGACAACTTACATATTGACAACTTTTGACACCTTTAATCTCCAACCTCCATCTTTTTATCATCTAACAGTGGGTATCACTTTAATAAAAATAAAAAAATACTGCTTTTCGTTCCTTTTCCAACACTAAAACTCGCAAGGAATTTTTATCTTCTTTCCTAATCAATTATCTTCTTCCTCTCTCCCTATTTTCTAGCTACCCTTAC
Organism: Euphorbia pulcherrima; assembly: GCA_947683365.1. Lineage (NCBI taxonomy): Eukaryota > Viridiplantae > Streptophyta > Magnoliopsida > Malpighiales > Euphorbiaceae > Euphorbia > Euphorbia pulcherrima. The sequence continues at coordinate 3,350,126 of CANTUS010000010.1, forward strand.
CAATTTGAAATCCCTATTTTCTAGCTGCATGATAATACTAAAACCATATGATGGGCAAAAGGAACCCTTTTAGTAACGGTGTACAGTATAGGTGCATGCCCCTAAAAGATACTGTGCACGCATGAACATAGGGGCATGCGTGCACAATATCTTTTAGGGGCATGCACCTATACTGTACACTGTTACCAAAAGGGTTCATTTTGCCCACCCTAGGGTTTTAGTATTGTCATGCAGCTATAAAATAGGGATTTCAAATTGGTAAGGGTAGTTAGAAAATAGGGATTTTAAATTGATAAGGGTAGCTAGAAAATAGGGATTTTAAATTGGTAAGGGTAGCTAGAAAATAGGGAGAGAGGAAGAAGATAATTGATTAGGAAAGAAGATAAAAATGTCTTGCGAGTTCTAGAGTTGGAAAAGGAAGGGAAAGCAGTATTTTTTGTTTTTATTAAAGTGATACCGACCGTTAGAGGATAATAAGATGGAAGGTGGAGATTAAAGGTGTCAAAAGTTGTCAATATAACATTACCGTAAGCTATAATCCTATTTAAAAAAAGATTTGAATTTTATAATGGTACATACTGCTTCTTATGGATAATTTTATAATAGTAACTCCTTATGGAAAATAATGAAATTTTTTTATTTAATCAAGGGAATTCAGATTTCATAATAATTATTATTTAAGTAAACCTATGAACTAATATATCTCTTAAATCTATTTTCTTAAAATTTAAAATGTTGTTACTGATTTTAATTAATTGTATTCTATTAATTCTATTTAAGAAAAAAATTTGAAATTTAATTTATTTTCCTATGTAAAGATATTATCGTACCGATTATTTACTCTAATATAAGTATAAGGAATGGCTATAACTCAAGAAGAATTTCTCATTCTTCCTCTTATCTATCCCCCTCTCTCTCTCTCTTTAAAGTGCTCATCGTTCATTGAAGAAAAAAGAAAAAGATATTCTGCCATTTTCACACACACACACACACACAAACACACACACACACACACACACACACACGTATATATATTACAAAAAAACTTATGATTGATATACTCATTACGAATGACCTATCTGTGCATCGTACAAGTACTCTTGATTACTAATGAGGCCAATCTTTTCATCCTTTAATAAAGTGAATGTCTGGAGTGATTGTGTATACGTTTTATAAATTTATGAGCATGATATATTGAAATATATATTGCATGATATCTGTGAACTAATGAGGATTTTATTTAGCATATGCAATTGCAAATGAAATAAATGATATGAAAGAGACGTATGACATATCCTATCAAACATTGCAATACATGTACTGTTATCTTGACCTATTTGGTTAACTAATTGTAATATCTGACAAATGGACCGAAAGGTCAACCAATCATTTATTTAAACCAAAAGGTCAACAAATATATAGCTGGCAAGAAAATCAATTGACAATTATTACAAATGTTACATGTTCTCGGGGCAATGGCTTGGCTGGAAAATGACACTACAAATAAATAAATGAATCATTCATAAGCATATTTGATTGTCGATTTAGGAGTTTTAATATGTTTGAATTAAAAGTAAAGGCAAGATAACTTGCACGACTATTAGAGGGCGATTAGGTGGCTAGGGTTCTCTCCTAAACCCTACCCGCCTAGATTTCATGTGCACTTTGACCAGACTTCGACACGAGGTTGGCAGCTCGTTTCTCCTTCTTTGGATTATCAAGGAGGCTAAGGTTCTCTCTTGATTCCTAGCCGCCTAGATTTTCTCTACCGGCATTTGACCAATGCATTTGATAAGGCTGTTTGGATCTCTCTCTCCATTCAACAGTAGGGAGATTAGGTGGCTTCCATTGCCATTTGGCCGGCTTTTCACAGATCCATTTCGGCAGTCCTAGGAGAGTCCAGGTGCTCCTCAACTTTTTGCCTGCCTTCACCGACGATTTAGCTTGTAGTTTTCAACAAGGGTATCAGGTTTTTCTATCCTTTTGCGTTCATCATTCCCTGCAGCATACCACAGTTGGTGCCTTTTCAGGTAGTTGTAATTGCTAGGCAAAGTTATTCATCATCGCGTTCATCTCAGCCTTCACGGTATTGACTAAGGTGCATCTTGGGAATCTTCTTCCCATTATTCAATTCTATTATGGATCTTTAGACCATTAGGTCCACACTCTGTTGTGATTGGGATCTTTAGTTCATTTCGACCTTTACTTAGGAGTTTTAATATGTTTAGAATATTTGGCATATTAAAAGGCATTGATGTAAAAGAAATATTCAGTTTTTGCTGATTAATAAAATTGGCTCGGTTTTTGTTCCTAAAAAAGCATATTTGATTGCCTACATGTTGACTTTTCGAATGTGTGTGTATATGTGATTTGCTAAATTCATAGATTCTTTATATTCACTAAGTTGCGCCTCATATAAAGCATAAATTTTTCAAAGGTGATAGAATTTATACTAGAAGCTCACTACCTTTAGATATCTTAGGCGAAAGACTGGTTGATTGTGTTCCATCTCGCTCCCTCTTCTCACATGACAAGCATATAGTTTAGAAGGTGGTCGAGTTGTGGGTTTTGTTATGTATATATACATATAAATGAAGCATTAGTTTAAAATATATATATATATATATATATATACATATATATATATGTGTGTGTATGTGTGTGTATGCGCGTGTGTGTACTCTGAATATTATTATCATATGCTTAATATATGGTACATGTTGTTTCAAGCCCATGATTACTAATTATTTAATAATTAGAGAATGACTTATTGATTTCAGTGTATTTGGGCTCTGATACATGCATTTATCTTCTCTTTATTAGTGGTGAAGTCTTTAGCCTATGGAATATATATATATGATACCAAGTATTTAATACCCTCCTTCAACCCAATGGTTGAGCATTTATGAGAGTATATTTATATGTTCTTTCATCTTGATTAAATGGTCTCTAGTGAATATTCAAACGTTATATTGGAGAATGATATTAAATACCCGGTACTATATGTAAAAACCCCTTAGCCTACTGGTAAAAAATGAACATGTAGCCTCTAGATGTCTTACGTTCGAACCACATCAAGAGTAAATGAAGAATTTTCTTTTTTTAATAATGTAATCACAATTGCACAAATTTTTTCAAAAAAATAAAAGAAATCCTGCCTACATTAAATTTTAATTATTAATTTCCTATCTACCTCCCTACAAACCTACCACAAATATATATTAGTAATATTTGGAAACTATTTCAAAGCTTTTTATATTTTGATAACATATCAATAATTTTTTAAAATAAAATATTAATTTCATACATAAAACACTATTTATCATAATTTATCAATCATATTACGTCCACATGCATATTACGTATGCCTTACACACTTTCTACGTAATCAAAAAGAACTTTTTTTATCAAAGGTTGAGCTCGGCAGAAAATCGGCTCTATTTATTAAAAAGAAAAGCAACAACCAAAAAATAAAAAGAAAAAAAAGAAAAAAAATATCACAAGGATGTAACAAAAGATTTGCAACCTAATGCAAAAATAATGGACCAAAAGTCTCAATCACAACAGAGTGTACATCCTAATGATCTAAAGATCCATAGCAAAATGATTTGCGGGAAGAAGATCCCCCCGATGCACCAAAGTCAATGCCGATTAATCCTAACAGATGCGAGGTCGTGCAAGACTGACACAATGTCAAAACATCTAATCATCGACTTAGATTAAACTGAAATCCAAGCCAAAAAACCAAATCTGAAGATTGAAGCCGATGAACTTGCAATTCCTACTACCCTGAGAGGCACCACCCTATACGGCTAAGGATTAGCCAAAACCGCCAGCATCGAAACACATCAAAGAAGGAGATGTGATCCCTATGTTTGAAAAACTGTCGGCCAAATACTAGTTAGAATAACATCGACCCCCAGTCAAAACGCTGGCCCAATAAAACCCTATCTTCCTAAACAATCTCATGTCGAAGGTCTCGAACCAACCATCCCGGAGGAGTGAAAACAATTTGACAAAGTGCAGGTGGAATACGGGCGCGCCAAGTCGCCAAGTCGTCTTGCCAAAACCCGGTGGAAAAAACCAACAGAACCCAAGCCAAATCACTGAGGTCTGTTGCTATGGAGATCTAACCGACTAGACAGCGGTGGAGTTAGAAACTCAGTCTGAAGCCGGTGGAGAACTTAGCGAGTAACATTTTCAATTCACATTTGATGAATATTGAGATCACTACTCTTATCATGAACACAAAGTCTCTGGGTCACTATTCAAAAAGAAATATTTTAGATATATAATTAACAAAAAAGGAATAAAATTTTTTAAAGTTGTTTACATATATATTTTGATTTACATGCATATGCTTATAAAGTAAGTTATGCATATACGGAAATAAAAAATTAAAAAATCATGAAAAAGAAGAGAATTGCTCAAATGCATGTATACCCTATATTACAATTAGACTATAAATACATCATATCAAATCCTTAATTTACAGCCACCATAACTCTTAGAGAAGATGAAAGAAGAAATTCTGCAAAAAGGTATAGAAATGTAGTCTTACTCTTATAGTTTGAATAATTTTAATTACAAGTATCCTTGTGATTTTTTTCAATGAATTTTGTGGAAAAAAATTGAATAGAGATATGAATATTGAGATATAGATCTGCTTATGATTTTCAATATTTACTTATATTTAAGTTTGTATACAATTTTAATTTAATTTGTTAGAAATCAGTGAATGTGTAGATTTTTCATATGATTTTGGAGGAGTGAAAAGATTGCAGAGCGTTGCCGGCAAGAAATCTGCTTTTAGGAATGGAATTCAACCCAAAAAATGGAATTGGAGCTTACATTTCTTGACATATGGCATCTTTAGATTGGTACCGAAAGGTTTAACAAGCCTTTGATTGCTCCATTAAAGTTGAAATGGCAAACAATAACAACAATAGTTTCCAGTTTAATCCCAACACTTGACCATATAAACCCTATGCACCACAAGATTATATATAGTTGTCTAACTCCTCCGCATGAGCTATTATTAATTTTAAAACAACTTCAAAATTTTCTTCCTAGAGTCGTTTATTTTTAAACGTTTCTAAGTAACAATCCTCTTTAAAATCTCTTTAGTCGTTGTAATCGCTTCTATTTCGGATTCTAAAATGGAAATCATGGTCTCTATGATTATTCTTCTATAACAGTCTTATGTTATATAGGCATTTCTTTAAAATTGGTATATGATATAAATGTAATAAAAATTGTAATTGCACGTGTGACGTTCTTATTTTTAAAAATCTGTTAGGCAACATTATAGACCATTTTTTGTAATTAAAGCTAAGGATCAGTAAATACTTAATTCATATCCTGTTGCTTCATTTAGTAATCATAATTTAAACCTATGTTCCTTGTTTAAGGTCTAATCTATATCGATTTGTTCTAAAAAAGCTTTCCCGGATTGAAGTCAACCAAATTTCCTCATAAATACCCTTTTAGACATGAAGAAACTTGACAAGTCCAACATGGTTGATTCGATACAAGTCCAACATGGTAGATTAGATAAACCTGGAATCTGGGGAAATGAAATCTCTGTCCTTTTTGAGCATTCAAAACTCTAATTCAAGCATTTGTTGCACCACAAAAGCAAATAAAACTCAACAACAATGTAAATGAATAATTAAAGATGCAAAATCCGAGAAAAATCAAAAAAATGCATCATTAATCGTTTTTCCTTATAAAGTACCTGATAAAGGGAACAGGTAGGTGGGAAAGGCTCCCACCGCCGTTAAAAACTCTCTCCAATGATTTTTATTAATAAAATGTAAATTAGGATTACATAAGTCGTCCGCATAATGCCAAAAGAAGTGGCAAACAAACGGCCAGAACTAAACAAGCCTAACAAGTGGCCTACAAAGGAATTATAAACATAAAACTTGTTGAAGTCTTCCATTCGATTAAGGGACGAACCGGTATTGGGGCCTTAGGTCATAATCTTGCCTAATAAAATCAGCAACAAAAACTTGGTGAGAACACCACCATTCATCACCGTTATTCACGCCATATCGGGCGAAGGCATCCATATCTCGGTTACCCTCATAACATATATGCGAAATAATCACATGCATTTGACCTTGAAGAATAACCGACGCCTCCTATCTAAGCCGTAAGCACTAAGGAATTCTTTTCAGTCTATGTTTAAAAACATAAACCACATAACACGAGTCAGTTGCAACCCACAAGTGGCTCCACCCCATTACAAAAGCCCTCTCAATCACAATAATGGTTGCCAATATAGTTCCACCTCAAAAGCACTGAATCTATTCTCCCTAAGAATGCTCCATGAGGGAATCCTCCTGAATTACAAAAACTGCCACTGTGTCCTACAACGGCCGGACACCCAAGGGCCGATCCGTTGACATTTACTTTCATAAAAGTCCCACTCGGTGGCTGCCACAAAACTTGAATGATCCTCTCTATTTTATTAGGGAGAATATTAAAACCCAATTGCTTTAAGGCTCTAAAGTCGTCAATAGTTTTAGTTCACCCTATGCGAAAGAACTCAACCTCTTTCATGGCTTTTCATAACAATTTCAGGCATTCTAAGAGAGCTGGCACTTTATTCTCAAATCGGGCCAAATTCCTAGTGTGCCAACTCTCCCAACAACAAGTGAGAACGGTAACATTCCAAATTGCAAAAAGTTGCGTGCCACAGCAACGTCCCTAGCACAGTTAATAAGGTGAGAGATACCATTATCAAGGCCAATTTTGTTCGCTAAAAATTTCCCAAGCGCAAGCCATAAACTCCTAGAAAAAGGACAAATCAGAATGATGTGCTCCATTATTTCACAATCCTTACCACAAAGAGAACATCTAGAGGCAGAGAATATTCCTCGACCTGTAGTAAATCGTCAGTAGATATCCTACCATACAAAATGCACCAACGAAGAGTAGAGCGCAATGGCAATAAAAAAGCTTTCCACATAAAAGTATGTCATTGCATAAGCTGAGTGGAGTTGTGAATAAAAGCATATGCACCTTTGACAGAATAAACCCCATCCACCGACGGCTTCCAAATGCATGAATCAAAGGTGACTGATAATCTTCTCAAATTATCAATCTCCTGTTGAATCTCTAAAGGTATATTATGCGGTAAATTCCATTCCTCACCTAGAAGAAAATCAGACACACTACCTAATAAAGTATTCCTTTCATCCTCCGATATAGAAAGCCTAGAAATCAAACTCTTATCATTCCAATTATCAAACAAAAAATACGTACGAGCGCCATTAGCAATTAACAAGCAACAATGCTCCCTTACAATAGGAAAAAGTTGTTTGATGGAACCCCAAATGGATGAAGAGAAAGGTTAACGTCGAATATCGCCAGATTTATGCATAAATTGACGTTTTAGTATGCGCATGACAAAAGAATTACCATCAAGAGTCTCCTAAATTAGCTTTCTGAAAAAAGCCTTATTGAGATTACAAAGCGATTTGATTCCTAGGCTTTATGATTTCAGCAATTTACATGTAACACTCTAGGTTTGACCGACTGCTCCCACAAACCAACATAAGTCTTTCCAGTAGGCTTTATCCTCACTCGCTCACTTCCTAGAAATTACTTCCCAAGAGGTCACCTATCCCGTGATTGCTCCAAGTCAAGCATGCTCAACTTTGGAGTTCTCCTGAGTAGGCTCCCGAAAAGCAGGTACACCTTATTAGTATAGGTAGTACTAATCAAATCACTTAAGTCTCTCTCAGTTCTAATGTCCCATATCACAATCTCAAAATCCATAATCATTCTCAATTGCACCATCCCTTACTAGCACAATCTTGAAACCCTATCTTTTAGGTGTGGATTCAGTTCATTCCTGTCCTCATCGACATCCTTCATGGCCGCGCTTTCCTCAGGTCTTCTACCCTAGCGCGAGCCCTCTTAGGGCCGGGTCATTACATTGTAGCAGGTTTTCCAAGGCACCACAAGAGGTTTTTTAATCATTGTAGAACTAGGCCGGATGAAATTTTGAATAGCTCTTTTCATCTCCTTAATTAAGCTGATTGGCCATCGGTAAACTGAGAGAGTATGAATGAAAGAACCTTGTATCACTAAATTAACAATAAAAATATGTCCCCCCATCAATAACGATTTTCCTTTCAAATCAGAAAATTTATTAATGATTTTATCAGCTATTCCTCGTAAATGCTTGCGCCTAGGTATACCTCTAAATAGAGTAACACCCAAATAAGAAGGTGCTTCCAACTTCCTAACACCAAGAATAGAGTAGAGATTTCTAGCCCGATGAGCATTTACTCTGGACCCAAAATAAACACAACTTTTACTCTAATTCACATGTTGACCAGAGATAACGGCATAATTTTCAAAGAGACACTTAATGACTCTAAGATTTTTAGTAGTAGCTGAACCAAAGAGTATCAAAATTGGCACGAAGAGTTATCAACAGCTCTCACAATGGCACTAAAGAGCTATTAACGACTCTCACAAACTTTGGGTTTAGCGGGTCAATTCATGTCAGCTGCTTATTTCTTAAGGGTTACATCAATATGCAGAATTTCCTTGATGTGGTAACATATGTAGATGACATACTTGTCCGTGGGACAAATGAAGCAGAGATCAAATGTTTCAAAGATTATTTGCACTCGCTCTACACCATAAAGGATAGGGGCCAAGCAAAGTTTTTTCTTGGAGTTGAAATATCACAGATAGCTAAAGGCATTACACTATCATAATCTAAATACATTTTAGACATGTTAAGAGATGCAGGGCTAGAAAATGCAAACACCACCTCAAGTAGATTCCCAACTGGCAAGACTCTACATACTACCAGTGCACCTCTAATAGAACCAAACTCTTACAGAAGATTGATCGGGAACTTTCTATATTTGGGGTTTACTAGTCCTGATATATCCTTTATAGCTCAACAACTGTGCCAGTATATGCAGGAACCACAAGACCATCACATAAAAATAGCTTTACATGTAATAAAGTACTTGAAAGGCACTATCAATTATGATCTTTTCTATCTTACAGATTTTGATATCAAATTAGAAGCATTCTACAATTCAGATTGGGGAACATGCAAAATCACAAAAAAGATAATTATAAGGTATTGCATCACGATGGGGTCATCTCTGATTACCTGGAAAAGTAAAAACGAAGGGATTAGTAGCCGCTCATCAGCTGAAGCTAAATATAGAAGTATGTGTGTTTTATCTTGTGAGCTAAAGTGGATTAGCTATTTGTTTCAAGACCTACAACTGCATGTTATGTTGCCTATCACACTGCACTATGATAATGTAGTTGTTATTGCTATAGCCAAGAACCCACTTTCTCATGATAAAACAAAGCACATAGAAATAGACTACCATATTGTTTGAAATATGGTACAAGAGGGCTTCCTTAATGTCTTGGCAATATCAACTAGAAGTCAACATATTGATCTCATCACTATACATCTGCCTTCCATACAAATGTGGCCTCCTGTAACAAATATGGGATTCACTTGTTTCATTCACAATGATGTCCATTGTGAGGGGGATGTTTGAATATATACAAGACAACAAGACATCAAAATGAGCTTAGTGCACTCATTCTCGAGCCACATGCAGCTGATCATTGCCCAATTTAGTGACATCAGCAGTAACCAACTTTCCACCCTAAAAGTTAGTTATCAATTTCCAGCTCATTCTAGCTCTTTCCAGTAGCTATACTCAAATCAATGTAAGGCTATATAAAGCCAAAACTTTGTATTATACTGACTAATGAGAAATGAGAAAATATTAAAGATTTCAGAATCTTTTTCATAAAACACTGTCTATCATAATTTTTCCATGCATATCATGTCGATACACACACATACACGCATGTTTATCATATACTTACGAGGTAATCAATAATAACTTAGCTACCTAACAATAAAAAGTATGATATTAAATTTATTGATTTTAATTGACAAGCTATTATTGGTATAGTTTACAATGTCATGGCACACATAGGAAAACAAATATTGGATAAAGCCGGTGTTAGGCATACAGTCAGAGAGGAAAGAATGCATTTATTTGGAATGGAATTTTGCTAGGAAGGAAAGAATGAATTGATTTGGAATGAGATTTGTTAGTCTTCAATTCCCAATCAAATATGAAAGATACGAGGAAACAAAGTGGAAGCCTCATTGAAGTCTCATTATTTCTTTTTAATGTCTTTCCTTATGTAATGATTATTTACCTTGTGTATGTCTTTGTATTCTACTATAAAAGCCAGTGTAAATCTCTTGAAATAATACACCAAAAATAAAAAGCAATTCCTCCGTTCCTTTTTCTCCATTTCTCTTATTTTTCATTTCTATAATTTAAAACATGGTATCTGAGTGTGTTTTGGTCTTCGGATCATAATGAGTGCTTTTCTTTTTAAAACCAAATTTTTTTTTGAAAACCATCATAATGAGTGCTTATCATATACTAGGCAAAGGACTAGTAATTTCTAGCAAGAAAACAATAGCAATGGTAGCACATGATCAACGAAAATTAGGCCAAGTCAGAAAAGACAACATCGGCCATGGAAACTTTCATAAACTAAAAAGTTTTTCATGGATTTTCGATTATGGTGCCACAGCCACTAGGACTTTTGTTTTCAATGATATCAAAGTTCACACCAAGCCCTCAAAAACACATGTTATGGCGGCAAATAGGGAAATAATACCCGTAAATGGTGTTGGGTCAATTGATAAATCGCTAACTTTGAAATTATCAATTTGTCTCTATGTCCTATCACTATCATATAAATTGTTATCTATTAGTCATATTACAAAAGAGCTCAATCGTACTATACTAATGCACCCAACTTTCTGTGTACTGCATGATATCAAGAAGGGAAAAATTATTAGACGTAGCATTGAATGCTAAGGATTGTACTATGAGGATGAAATTTCCCGTCACAGTACTGTTATTGTTGCCCATGGAACTTTAGATAGGGTAGCTTTGCTTTAGAATCGGAGATTGGGACGTCCATCCAAGGGTTAATCACATCTTCTATTCCCTAAGCTTTTAATTCTAGCAATAAATTACAACGTGAAACATGTGTTATGGCCAAAAATCACCGAAAAACCTTTAGACCAAATAATACCAGAGTTGCATCACCATTTGACTTAGTTCATTTAGATGTATGGGATCCATCACCTGTTATGGGTGGCCATGTTTTTTTATTTAAAAGTAGGGGCCGATAATCCCGTCCCGAATATTATTAAAAAAAAAGAAAAAGAGTATAAAAACATAAACAAAAAATAAAAAGAAGCTTACATGAAGCTAAATATAGTGCTTATAAGAAGCAGAACCATAAACCAAGCCACAAAAATGCAATAGAACCACCCACTAAAGGGAACCACACCTATCGTACTACCTCTCCGTGAATTTCCTCCAGTATGAGGTACAGCTGGACGGTGAACTAGAGCAAACTATCTTCTCGGAGCAAGGAAGAACAAAGCTTTGAGAAAAGCTTCAGTTGGCCATGGATTTAGATATTTTCTCCTTTTTGTTGATGATTGTACTCGTATATTGTGGGTGTTTTTCTTGAAAAACAAATAAAAGTCATAGAGAAATTTATCCACTTTTACAAAATGATCCAAACGCAATTCAAAAAAACCATTTGAATATCACGATTTGATAATGGAGGGGAATTTGTCAATATGCATATGAAACAATTTTTCCAAAAAAATGGGTTAGTTCATCAGGCTTCTTGTCCATATACCCATGAACAAAAAGGTGTAGCCAAAAGGAAAAATAGAATCCTACTAGAAATGACTCGAGCATTTATCATTGAATCCAAAGTCACTAAAAGTGTTTGGCCAGAAGCATTAGCCACAACCACATATTTAGTCAATAGACTTCCAACCAAAATGCTCAACCTACAAACGCTGGTCCAAACCCTAGCCAAATGTATCGATATACCTCCACCTTTGACCCTTCAACCAAGAATTTTTGGTTTTTCAGTTTTTGTCCATATTCCTAAAATAGAGAGAACCAAACTAGACCCATGTGCAAAAAATGTGTTTTTTTTTCAGATATGGAATTAATAAAAAAGGGTACAAATGTTATAATCCTAAGACACATCATATGTACACCACGATGAACTGCAATTTCCTTGAAATTGAGTATTTTTATCAGACCCAACTCAGTTGTCAGGGGGAGAGCAGAGATACAGACACACTTAGTTGGCTTCCTGAAACTGTAATTTCAAAAGAATTGGAGATACATAAGGATAGTGATGTTGGGAATACTTTGGATACTTCTGTACAATCTGAGGAGCTTAGTGTCTTAAAAAGTAATCATCCAAACTTGGTATCTGAGGTAAGAGAGTCTGACTCTGCAACTTATCCCATTTCTATTTCGACTGATCATGGTGAATATAGAGTTATGAGAGAACAGGTGACAGAATAGGAGATAGAGAGGGAGGAAATATTTGCACTACCTCCAAGGCATAATAGAGGAGTTACCCCTGACAGATATTCCCCAGACAAAGAAGCTAGGAGATCAAGATAACCAATAGCTAACATTGCAAGGAGGAATTTGTTTGTAGATACTAAAGCCTTGATTACAGCTTTGTGTAAGGAAGAGATTCCAAACACGGTCGAACATGCTTTGACATCAGACAAGTGGACTAATGCAATAACGGATGAGATGAATGCCCTAAAAAATAATACATAGGAGAAATGTACTCTACCCATAGGAAAGAAACCAGTTAGTTATCGCTGGGTCTTTACCATGAAATAAAAACTAGATGGCTCAGTTGAGAGATACAAAACACGGTTGGTAGCAAAGGGATATACTCAGACCTATGGCATCGACTATTCAAAAGCTTTCTCACCCATCGTAAAATTGATACGATTAGGGCACTATTCTTGGTAGCAGCAAATAAAGAATGGCCAATTCATCAATTTGATGTCAAGAATGCCTTTTTTCATGGAGACTTAAAGGAAGAAGTCTATATGGAAGCTCCATTAGGTTTTCAGAAGGAATTCAAGAAAGGGGAAGTTTATAGGCTGAAGAAATTTCTCTATGGGCTAAAGCAATCAACCAAAGCTTGGTTTGGGAGATTCACAGTAGTAATGAGATAGTATAGGTTCACACAAAGCAATTTCGACCATACACTTTTCCTTAAACGAGGGGGTAAACTTGTAACATGTTTAATTATCTATGTTGATTACATGATCATTACAGGTGATGATGTAGAAGAAGTTACAAAGCTTCGAGAAAGCTTGTTCGCATAATTTGAAATTAAAGACTTAGAGAAGATTGAAGTACTACCTTGGAATCGAAGTGCTAAGATCCAAACAAGGAATCTTCATATGTCAGAAAAAAGTATATCTTGGATCTGCTACCTGAAATAGGGATGCTTGATTGTAAACCGGTTGATAAGCCTATAGTGGTAAATCATGGGCTTAAGATAGAAGATGAAGCAGAATTAGCCGACAAAGAGAGATACCAATGATTGGTAAGAAAATTGATATACCGATCACACACTCAACTAGATATTTTATATGTCGTTGGAGTAGTAAGCCAATTCATGCACAGCATCAAATGAATGACATAGAAGCTGTATGGAGGATCGTAAGGCATCTCAAAGGAACAATCGGACATGGAATTTTGTATAGGGCACATGGTCGTCTGAATATTTGAGGGTACACTAATACTGACTGGGCAGGAAATCTAATAGATAGAAGATCAACCTCAGTCTATTTTACTTTTGTAGGAGGTAATTTAGTCACATGGAGAAGTTAGAAATAAAAGGTAGTTGCATTGTCAAGTGAAGAGGCAGAATTTCAAGGAATAGCTTGAGGGTTAACGGAGATCTTGTGGCTACAAAAGCTACTAACTGAAATTAGTTTTCCACCATCAGAGACTTGCGAGATAATGTGTGATAACCAAGCAGCCATCCGAATCTCTGAAAATCCGGTGCAACATGATCGAACGAAACATGTAGAGGTTGATCGACATTTCATAAAAGAAAAGATCGAAGCATAAATTATAAAACTACCCTTCATAAGATCCAAAGACCAATTATCAGATATTCTAACAAAGGCTTTAAATGGAAAGGTGTTTAAAGAAGTGTTAGACAAGTTGTGCATTGGAGACCCCACAACTCAACTTGAGCAGGAGTGTTAGAGAGGAAAGAATGCATTAATTTGGAATGGAATATTGCTAGAAAGGAAAGAATGAATTGATTTGGAATGAGATTTGTTAGTCATCAATTCCCAATCAAATATGGAAGATTTGAGGAAACAAATATGGAAGCCTCATTGAAGTCTCATTGTTTCTTTTTAATGTCTTTCCTTATGTAATGATTATTTACCTTATATATGTCTTTGTATTCTATTATAAAAGCCAGTGTAAAGCTCTTGAAATAAAACACCAAAAATATAAAGCAATTCCTCCATTTCTCTTGTCTCCATTTCCCTATCGTAATATTGGAAAAAAAATGCAAATTGGGTAACCTTTCCAATCCTATATATATTAAAGCATCATGGAAGCTACCCTTTCACAAATCAAGTAAAAATCAATTCAAGATGCTTTTGTTAATGGTTAGGAATGTTGCATTTTGGCCCCGTTCTCTTGGGCTGCTATTCAATGTAATTCAGTTCAGTCCATATCATTTCAGTTTGGTTCGGTTCAGTTCAGTTTAGCTCTGCGTAGTTATAAATTTACACTAGAATGAGTTCAGTTCAGTTCATCCAACTTTAGTTCAGTTAAGTTCAGCTTTTAGAAGTTGAAAAGAACAGGACCTTAATTTGTCACACCATACATGGATTTAACAAAATATTAAGTTTTCCTCCTAAAACAAAAACAACCTCTTATTCGGCTTGTGAAAAGATTAATTGATTCTTTTATATATTCAATAGCCTCACGATCACGAGCACTAAATATTGTTCTTACTTTGATAAATTTCAATGCAAAATCAATTACAACTTGCAATCTGTAAAGATGCGAATGGTTGGAGCTAATAGTATCGGGTCTTTCTTAAGCAAGTAGTTTGATTCTAAAATTGATATAGATGGCTTATTCCTAACTTGCTAGTGAAAATCGCTTTTATAAATTCACGGCCCGGCATCAAAGGTAGACCAAAGAAATCTTTGAATAGAAGCCTCTAGAAACGTATTTTCCACAAACATATTTTCCAAGCAAAGCAAGATTTTCAATTCATGCATCCAACGTAGATTGAGACAACCCTACTTTTTGTCGGCACAAAATCTTTCATTTATTAATTTAAAAAAAGAACAATTTGGATGCATAATTTAAAAAATTGAAAAATACGCTTTTGAAATAGTTACATAATATCCTAATGTAATTCCATTTGCTAGTTAAGTAAGTTTTATATAAAGGAAATGAAAAATTAAAACTTCTTCAAAAGGAAAGGAATATTAAATATATATTGTAAACCCTAAAAGATTTTTCTACTATAAATACAGCCTATCCGAACCTTACCTCGCAGCCAACACAAAGTTTTAGAGAGAGGGAGATAGAAAATGAGAGATTATACAGTTTTCAATGAAGACAACGAAAGAAGCAGCCTGTCCTTCAGATTTTCTCCAATTATCAGCAGATGAAATGCTGCGAAAAGGTATAGAATTTTAATCTTGTTCTTCTTTTTTCATTAAAATTAAAAAAAACCCTAATAGATCGTGAATCAATTATAAGTACCATGCTGATTTTTTTGAATTAATCGGAATCTGTAGATATAGATCAGGCCAGGATGCCAATTGATATATAAATATGTAAATTGGTCACGTTGTAATTGGATTTGTCATGACAAAATCAAAAGATCTTGAATTGATGATTTTTTAATTTAATTTTGTTGAAATTTTGGTTAATAAATATGAATATATAGATACAGATCCAGCCACAATGTTCATCAACTTTTGTATGCAGATTTGAATGGTTCAATTGACATTGGAGGTGTGAAACGATTGCAGAGTGCTACCGGCGAGATATCTACTATGATTAAGGTAATTTTGTTAATGTGGTTTATTATCAGTAGAGTAAAACTTCCTAAAAGTTTAATTAGTTTATTGAAGACTGTTGAAGCTACATAATGAGTCCAAAGTTCATCATACTTAACATAATTTTTAGTAGATTTTCTTCAGATATTATTTCTCTCTGTGTATCTGAAATTGAGTTAATTGTCATGAGCAATTTGATGATCTACCATTAGAAAATATAATAACTAAGACGTAAAGCCTTGTTAAGGAGAACACTTTGTTCTACTCACTTTTAAGGGGCTTATTGTCCCCTTTACAACTTCTATGAAATAACGGCTTGCTTTTGATTCGAGTAAATGATAGTCATTACCTTATTTGGACCTTACAACATATCGGTAAGGTATACACATAGTAAATCAAACAAGGCAGACTATGTCTAATCTAACCTATTTGTTCACTGTCTATTTATGATTTAAGATTAACATTTGCTTGCTTAGATTTGGATTTGAATTCTTAAGATCGGTGATAATGTTTGGAAGAATCAGTCGATTTTATTTGTTGAACTCTTAAAACAATATGATTCCTTGTTCTGATAAATTTATATTTGTTGTTTCAGGAAATTAACAAACGGCTCATAGATTCTGAATCGAACAATTTCTCGTTTTGTCCCTAATAATTTCAGACTCTGCAATTTTAAGCACATAAAAGACTAAATTTTTCGCACAATTTCGGGATTTCAGAATTTGGGGCTCTTCTGTAATCAAAATCAACAACAGTGTTAGACCCTTTTGAGCAAATTCTTCATTTTTGTCCTTCAAGAAATCATGAACTCCAATAATCATTTGTAAAATCAAGTTATTAATTGTAAACAAATACAGCAACCCAATTACAGCAAACTTTACATCAACATTTTGAGAACCCAATGCCCTCATAACAGCTTTGTGTAAAATCTTGAATCGAGGCTTCAAAGCTTGAGAAATCACCCTCCTGCAGTCACTAGGAATATTAGCAAACACTAACATTGCAGTTTCTTGAGACTTATTATTCTCAGAAGAAACAAAAATTCCTAAAAGATCGAAAAGCTCTTCCTATTTGAGATCTCATCAAGCTAGGGTTCCTGGCGCATTTCCTTCACTATCCCATTTCAGCGGCGATCAATTTTCAGGTAATCTCTCTTCTCTTCAACGCCAAATCCCATGTAGTTTCAGATTTATGTTTCGGTATTAACTGATCCTTTCTTTCGGTACGGATAGAATTTCCATTGTAGTATAGAATTTCCATTATATATAACTTTGGAATGTATATAAAATTAAAGTGATTTCCTGTTTCGATTATTCATATTTGTTGTTTCAGGAAATTAACTTGAGAAATAGTCATTGAAAGGAGCTCTGATGCTTTTAATGGAAAGAGAGGCAGAATTGATGGGATGGAATAAGACGGGCACGAACAGAATCAATGTTTTGTTAGATGGAAGAGGAAAATAATCAAGCAAAAAAATGCTCAAAACATAAAAATGATTAATTCACACACTAATTTTATTACAATACACTCATAAACTCTTATTATTTTTCACTCTCTTACTCTCTTTAAAATAGCAAATTACATTGCCTTATATAGGCATTTGATGAATTCTACAATGGTCCTATCATTTTCTCAATATTTCAATCTATTACAAAATTCAAATTTAGGTTGACAACTTACTTTAATTTTTCACAAAATCCAACTAACAAATGCTATAAAGTCTAAGTCTCCTAATAATCCAAGTGCCCATTTTTTCAATGTTTCCAACCACCAAAAATACTCCCATTGTTTTTCGAAGTCTTCTTACCAATTTTTCAAATGTAATTAGACTAGATGGCTCCATTTTTTATTTCAATATTTTGGAAGTTTAATGTTTTAACACTCCCCTTAAACTTAATTCTCTGTTATTCCCAACAACGCTCGCAATTGATTAAACACATTATACTTTAATGGCTTTGTAAAGATGTCCGCTATCTGATCTTGTGTTTTGACATACTTCAATGTGACTTCCTTCTGCTCAATACATTCTCAGATGAAATGATACCTCGTATCGATGTGTTTGCTTCGATCATGGAAGACAGGATTTTTCGCCAACGCCAATGCCGATTTGTTATCGACAAAAATATTCGTTGGATCATGCTGTGTCATTTGAAGTTCCGTTAAAAGTCTTCTCAGCCATATTGCATGACACACACATGATGTTGCAGTAACATATTCAGATTCACATGTTGACAACGTCACTATAGGTTGCTTCTTTGAACTCCAAGTAAATGCCGTGTTACCAAGAAAAAATGCAAACCCGCTTGTACTTTTTCGGTCATTTTTATCACCAGCCCAATCACTGTCGTTATAGCCAACTAATTTGAATTCGTCAGATTTTGAATAATCCAATCCAAAATTGGATGTACCTTTAACATAACGGAGTATTCTTTTCGCTGCATTCCAATGAGACTCCTTCGGTTCTTCTATGTATCTGCTCACTAGTCCAACTGCATACAGAATATCTGGCCTTATGCACGTCAGGTATCTGAGACTCCCGATTAAACTTCAAAAAATTGTCAGGTTCACCCTGACTCCATTTTCACCCTTGGTCAATTTCAAACTGCATTCGGCCGGAGTGCTAATAGGGTTGCAATTTTACATCTTAAATTTCCTCAAGATCTCTTTGGCGAAGCCACTTTGACAAATAAAAATTCCATCATCACTTTGCTTCACTTCAATGCCAAGATAGTACGACATCAGGCCAATATCTGTCATTTCGAATTCACGAGTCATCTTCTTCTTGAAATCATTAAACATTTGAGGATTGTTCCCGGTAAATATAAGATCGTCCACATATAAGCAAACAAGCAATATATCTCCACCTTTCACTTTCATGTACAAGGCATACTCGTGTGGGCACTTGACAAATCCATTCTCACAAAAATATTTGTTGATGCGGCTGTTCCAAGCTCTCGGTGCTTGCTTAAGTCTGTACAATGCCTTCTTCAGCTTCAACACTTTTCGTTCATGACCTTTGACAATGTAACTAGGTGGTTGTTGGACATAGATCTCTTCCTCCAAGTATCCATTCAGAAATGCTGACTTTACATCCATTTGGTGGATCTTCCATCCATTTTAGGCAGCGACTGAGATCACCAGTCTGATAGTCTCCATTATCGCTACTAGTGCAAATACTTCATCATAGTCAATACCGGGTTTTTGACTATATCCCTTTGCGACTAGCCTCACTTTATGTCGAATGATTTCTCCATTTGCATCCTTCTTTGCCTTGAACTCCCATTTGACTCCAATGGGCTTTTTCTCAACTGGAAGTTTGGTCAACTCCCATGTCTTGTTTTTCTCAATTGAATTGATCTACTCCTCCATGGCTTTTCTCCATTTCTCATGTTTCATAGCTTCTTCAGCATCAATAGATTGACTATCAATAAGATGACAGTAAAGAGTCAATTCTTCATTGAGCTCTCTAGTTGCATCATAAAGATCTTCAACAAGACGAAATTTTCTAGGTCTTTCTCTTGGACTTTGACTTTCATCATCATCGTGTCCTAGAGATGCAATTAGAATGGGACTATATGACGTCGATGCTTTGCCTGGATCCTCCACATCTCGATCATTATTTTCATCCATGGTGAAAGGATAAAAACTGTAATTCTTCTGCTTGTCATTATGCCATTCCCAAATTACTTCCTCATCTTCCTTGTGTCAGGATCAAACATCTTATAACCTTTTGAAAATTCTAAATATCCCACGAACAAGTATTTTTTGCTTTTATCGTCCAGCTTTCTCCTTTCTTCATCCGCAACATGAACATGTGCAACACTCCTAAAAACATGAAAATGAGAGATAATAGGTTTTCTCCCACTCCATGCTTCCTGGGGTGTCATATCTGAAATACTTGTTATTGGAGCTCGGTTCAAGATCTAGACAGTACAATCAACAGCTTCTGCCCACAACTCTTTAGGCAAATTCTTGCTCTTTAACATGCTACTCACCATATCCATCACGGTTCTATTCTATCGTTCAACAACACCATTTTGCTGGCGATCTCAGGACTGACAAGAAATGACGGATTCCTTGATGCTCATAGAATCTTTTAAATTCATTTGACGTGAATTCTCCCCCTCTGTCGGATCTTAAAGCTTTGATGTAATAGCCACTTTCTTTTTCCACCATAGCTTTAAACTTTTTAAATGCTTCAAAAACTTCTGATTTCTCTTTTAGAAAATAAACCCACATCTTTCTGCTATAATCATCAATGAATAGCAAGAAATATTTGTTGCCTCCCAATGATACTGGTGTCATTGGTCCGCAAACATCAGCATGAACAAGCTCAAGGGGAGCCTTTGCTCTTGACATGGACTCTTTTGGAAAACTAGTTCTAGAATGTTTTCCAACAAGACATCCTTCACAAAGCTGATGGGGTTTATTAATCAGCGGAAGACCATGCACCATCTTCTTTTGGCTTAGCAATTTCAACCCTCCAAAATTGAGATGACAGAATCTCAAATGCCAAAGCCAATCACATTCTTTCACGCAAGCTTTTAAGCATCTTGCTACATCCGTCTTGGTGTTGAGAGTGAACATTCTATTTTTTGGCATTGGTACACTAGCTAGCAGCTCCTTCTTTTCGCTTAACAGCACCAACTTTCGGTTCACCATTTGAATTTGGTAATTTTTCTCCAGCAGTTGTCCCAAACTTAAAATGTTACTTTTCAAGTTTGGAATGTATTAAACATTGATGATTAATTGGTGCTCTCCTTTCTTTAAACGAATAAGAATAGTTCCTTTTCCTTGAATAGGAACTCTTGAGGAATCCCCAAAAACAACATTACCACAGAATGACTGGTCCAGCTCTACGAACATTTTCTTGTCTCCACACATATGGTTACTAGCACCATTATCAAGATACCATATGTTGTTTTCTTGACTGTATTCACCTTCACGGGTTAGTAATACCGTGTTGGTTACGTCCTCTTCTTGAATGTTGTTCGCCGTTTCCTTTGTTTGCTTTGGCGGGCTCCGACATTCTACTACATAGTGGCTATATCTGGAGCAATTGTAGCATGGAACATTGGACTTGTCACGTCCATCATTATGCCTCCAGTTTCCTCTTCCTCGTCCACGTCCATGACCACGACCTCTGCCTCGTATGGACTGATTATCTCCATTATTATTTTCACCACTACCGAATGGTGGATTTCTGCCACGTCCTCTTCCTCTTCCATTTCCTCTACGACCTCAACCACGTCCTCGTCCGTAGTGGCTAGAATCCAGGCTACTTTTACCTTTGACTGAAACCCTTGCTGCCAAGACTTGTTCAACAGACTCTTCTCTTTGTCTGTTTAATCTCTCCTCACGTGCTTGTAATGAGCCAACTACTTCATTGACGGTCATTTTACTTATATCCCGAGATTCTTCTATTGCCACTACAACATAGTCAAACTTTGGTAGTAGTGACCTTAGAAGTTTTTCAACAACCCTGGATTCTTCAAGCTTTTCTCCATATTGCCGTATTTGGTTAGCGACAGATTTTAATCGTGAGGAGTAATCTACAATCACTTCTATCTCCTTCATCTTCATCATCTCGAACTCTCCTCCCAACATTTGGAGCCGAACTTTTTGTACTTTCTCCTCTCCTTGAAGAGAAACTTGTAGTATATCCCAAGCTTGCTTGGAGGTGGTCGCTTCTGCCCACTTCTCAAACCTAACATCATCTAACCCTTGATGGATGATACTAAGAGCCTTCTGGTCATTACGTCGACTCTTATTCAAACTGTCCTTTTCGACTTACGACAGTTGTGCATCTGCAGCTGGGACTTCATAGCCTTTTTCAACAATATCCCAAACATCTTGGGATCCTAGAATGGCTTTGATCTTGATACACCAATTTTTGTAATTGGTTTTTGTAAGTTGAGGGAAAATGAAGGAAACACCGTTGGGATTCAGTTTTGTAGAGGAAAATTTGTTTCAAAGAGTACAGAGGTTGTTGCAACGCTTTTGAGTCTATTGCGACACTTTGGTACATCGCTATATCTTCAGACGTATTTTGCAAGGAGAACAGCAAGGGAAAATATTTCCTTGCAATTTTAGATGAACTTGAAAATTTTCCAGAAACGAAGAAAAGAGGCTATTGCAACTTTTTTGAGTATTGGCGACACTTTTTGCTAACTGCGACACTTTCTGCAATTTTTTGCGACACTTCTGACAGCGTATTGCAACACTTTCTGGGCTGCTTCTGAAACTATTTAAACTCGACTTTTTTACTCAGGGATTTTTGGGAAGAGGATTGGATATGAAATGGCTCTGGTACCACTTCGTTGGAAGGAAGAGGAAAATAATCAAGCATAAAAATGCTCAAAACATAAAAATGAGTAATTCATACACTAATTTTATTACAATACACTCATAAACTCTTATTATTTTTCACTCTCTTACTCTCTTTAAAATAGCAAATTACATTACCTTATATAGACATTTGATGAATTCTGCAATGGCCCCATCGATTTCTCAATATTTCAATCTATTACAAAATTCAAATTTAGGTTAACAACTTACTTTAATTTTTCACAAAATCCAACTAACAAATCCTACAAAGTCTAAGTCTCTTAATAATCCAAGCTCCCATTTTTTCAATGTTTCCAACCACCAAAAATACTCCCATTGTTTTTCAAAGTCTTCTTACCAATTTTTCAAAAGTAATTAGACTAGATGGCTCCATTTTTTATTTCAATATTTTGGAAGTTTAATATTTTAACATGTTTAGATGCCTTATTTTCAGATGTTCCTAGAAGCATAGTAGAAATTATCACTTTGCCGTTATCTATAAACAAAATTGCTATATACAAATGTGTTTGTAAAACGTGAAGTCGTGGCTGAAATACATGTTCTTGGTACTAAATTGGAGGTATTGGTATGTCTCATTTCCCGGGTTTAGCAGTTTTCAAATATGGCCTCACTGCTCATTGCAACCAATAAACACTTTAATGTGATGTTTAATTTCCGTACGAAAAAGTTGGATTGAATACATTTGTCTTAGAAGATATTCTCAATTATATGATATCGAGCTCGTTAACGACGTATTATGAACAACCTGTAATAGATTTCTTGCATGATTTAACATTGATACTTATAATGGGATTATGTTAGTTTGTTGAGTTTGGAATTCAGTGATGTTTATTTATCCCCGAAACTTTCAGGAGCTTTTTCTAGTTACTAATTCCAATGGGCATCTTAATATATTTCGGAATAGTATCTTCCGTTACAGTTGCGGATTAGAAATTGAATTCCTTGACTGATATCTTTTATATTTTGGATTTGATTGTAAAACGATATAAATTGTCTCCGATGTCAGTTTGTTATGATACTCTTTTGTTACGTATGCATAGGTATATGATATAAATGTAAGAAAAATTGTAATTTATTGAACAGGTGTGATGGAAGAAGCTACATAATGAGTCCAAAGTTCATCATGTTTAACATAAATCTCAGTAGATTTCATTTTTCAGTAGAGTTCATTTCTCTTTTCAAATCCTTGTTGCGGTTCAAGGATTTATTTGTGAGCAGTTTGAGATTCGACCTGCAGAAAATATGATAACTAAAATGTACGGCCTTGTTAAAGAGAACCCTTTAACCTTAGGGGCTTATTTGGAAAATTCTCTTATTAGGAACTAATCAAATTTGGGAAAAAAAATAATTTCAATCCATGAGCATAAGGAAAAGTTAATTATTGTCTTGGCTAAATCCGTAAGTATGTATTAATATATTTGAAAACTCATTCAAAAGTATTGTAAATTTTTGTGAGTTACAAATAATTTATTATTTATATATATATATATATATATATATATATATATATATATAACGTAATCAGTAATTACTTAGCTAGCTAGGAATTAAAAGTACAATATTAAGTTATTGATTCCTAATGGCAAGCTATGATTTGGTATAGTTTACAATTATGTGGCATACATAAGAACGGAAATATTGGATAAAGTCGGTGTTAAGAATATGCTACTTTGTTTTTTTTATTTTAGAAATAAATGCAGTAGGTCATCGTAATAATGGAAAAAAAGGCACATTGGTACGGATTTAACAAAATATTTTTTTCTCCTACAACGAAAACAACATATAGTTCCTTCAATAGCCTCTCTTCAACATATAGTTCCTTCTTTAAAAAATTTTAAGGAGGTTTTACACAAAAGGCCTTAAACCATAAAATAATTTGGGTCAAAAGAATAACTCATAACATAAATGCCAAATAAGGAAAAATAATTACATACATATGTACATGACGTTTGTTCATATATATTTCTCAAACCGTTCATTTTTTTGACATGCCACTCTAGAGTTTTTTTGTTCGTCTCTTTTTTATCTTCGAAACGATATCCACTATGATATTTTTTTTAAAAATTTCTTTTGAACTGTCAAAAATCAATTAGATATCTAATGGAAGTACAATAGAAATCAGTAAAACTAAAAGAACTTGGATTCAATATACTAGATAGATTTTTAATAGATCAAAACTTTAAAATAGACTTTTGTAGATGTCTAGTATCAACTTCAAAATAGATTTTCTAATAAAAGTCTAGTAGATTTCTAGTAGATGCCTGATAGATATTTCATAGATGTCCAGTAATGAGGAGGAATCATAAATACCAAGTTAAACAACTAATTAACAATAAAAAGATACGAAGCAAGATTTTATCTGATACACACAACCACAATTCCTGCAATTCATCAAGTGTTGAATTTGATTTGAAATTTCTTCTCAAATCGTGTATCATTTTATATATATACCAATGATCTGTTAGAGTGGTATTGTCGAAAAAGTTACAACGGATATCATTTCAAAGATAAAAATAAGACGAACAAAAACTTTAAAGTGGCATGTCGAAAAAATAAACGGTTTGAGTGATAAATGAAAAATAAAAAAAAACATGTAACGTGGCAATTGTGTAAATAGAATTTTAAAAGGGGAAGTTAAAAAATATTTCGTTGTCATGACATTCATGTAAATAGTTTGCAAAATATGACCAATCATGAGAAATTCCCTCTATTCAAAATCAATTACCATTTGCACTTAGTTAAGAAGTTAATGGGTGGAACTAGTAGTATCGGATCTTCCTTATGCAACTATTTTGATTCCAAGGAAGGAAAGACGGCTTGTTCCTTACTTGGGAGCAAAACACACACTTTCATAAGATCACGGCTTGCCATCACAAAGTCTCTTAATTAATAATTGGCCATCACAAAGTCACAAAGTCTCTTAAATTGAATCAACCCTACTTTCTGTCAACACGAAATCCTTTAATTAATAATTGGCCTAATGTATATCTAGCTCCCTAAATTTGGCACTTTATATTATGTGGCGTCTCCAACTTTTAAAAGTCTTTACCAACCCCTCAAACTGCTGAGTGGTGTCCCTATTATTATGGGACCCACTGATTAATTAATTAAAAAAAATTAAAAAAAAGGACGCAGGTCGGCAAGAAATATTTTCAAAAAGTGCACAATAAAATTACTGTGCATAATTCGGCCATACGCGTTTTGAATCTCCTATAAATAGAGGAGGGTTTTGCTCATTTGAAGAGCAGACCAACACAGAGAGTAATAGAGAAGAAACACAGATACAAATGTAATTTGTGTAGAGAGCCTTAGGAAAAGGGTTCCTAAGAGCTGGGTAAGAGAGAAAATAGTGAGGTTTTGGGAAACACTTGAGTCCCACTATTTTGTAATCTCTTGGTGTACCTACTATTATTTTATAGTGGAAGAATTATTCGGAGTTGGTCCCGTGGTTTTTCCCTAATTCATTTGGGGTTTCCACGTAAAAATCTGCTGTCCTTTATTCTGCTGATATTATTTTTTCTCGTAATCTATTATTGGGCCTAACAAGTGGTATCAGAGCCGAAGGTTATTTTATCAGTAAAATCTGTGGATATATTTTTCAAAAATAAATATACCACGACGACGAGAAAATTACGGTGAATCCGGTGGCGCAATCCGTTCAAAAAACCGTCGCACATATGCAGTTTGGGTGAATAGTAAAATAGTAACTTGAGTAATAGTATTCATATATAATAACTATTCATATACGGCCCTCTTTTATGAATAGTATTATGTAAGTATACAGAGGCATACTATTACTATTTCAATATACAAGTATTATTTGGGTATACGGCACTATTCACATATACAGTCACTATTTATGTGAATAGTGAAATTCGTGAATAGTAAAATTTTGCCATTCTTAAATTTCTCGACATGGCGAATGACGGCGTAATGATCAAATTGACGGATACAAATTATTCAATGTGGAAATCCAGAATGGAGGACTACCTCAATTGCAAAGATTTGTATGATCCAATTGAGGGTGACGACGCAAAGCCGAAGGATATGATAGATCAGCAGTGGATAAAGTTAAAGAAGCAGACATTGGGTGCAGTACGCCAATGGATAGATGCTAGCCTGTACAACCACGTGAGGAACGTAACAGATCCCAAAGTTCTCTGGAAAAAGCTAGAGGATATGTACGAGGCTAAAAATGCTCAAGGAAAAGTGTTCATGATTCGCAAAGTCATGAACTTGAAACTGACAGAGGGACGATCAATCACACAACACCTGAACGACTTTGAAGGATTCA
Source organism: Euphorbia pulcherrima (assembly GCA_947683365.1). NCBI lineage: Eukaryota > Viridiplantae > Streptophyta > Magnoliopsida > Malpighiales > Euphorbiaceae > Euphorbia > Euphorbia pulcherrima. The sequence goes on from CANTUS010000010.1 coordinate 3,376,768, forward strand.
TAAGTGAGTTAGCAGTCACCGGTATGTCCTTGGATGATGAGATGCAAGCATGTCTTTTGATGGGAACTCTACCAGATAGCTGGGATACTCTTGTTGTATCACTGAGTAACTCAGCTCCAAATGGTGTGGTAACAATGTCTATGGTAAAGAATAGTCTACTTAATGTAGAGCTTCATAGAAGGGAAGTTGCCAGTACCAGTTCACAAGCCCTTGTCACAGAGAATAGGGGCCGAAGCAAGAGTAGAGGTCGTGGGAATGGAAAATTGAAAGATAGATCCAAGTCCCGAGAGAAGAGGTAATGCTACCACTGTGGAAAGCAGGGTCATCTCAAAAGGAACTGCCATTTCCTTAAACAAGAGAATGCAAACCGAAGTCATGATGATGACAAAAACACATCTGCTGCAGTCATAATAGAAGATGGAAAGGTGGCTTTAGTATCTCATGATGCAGATTATTGTCATGTTGGAGATGCAGATACCGAGTGGATTGTGGATTATGGTGCCTCATACCACTGTGTTCCAAAAAGGGGATACTTCTCAACCTATAAAGCAGGCGATTATGGTACTATTAAAATGGGAAATAATAGTGTGTCGCAAATGGTGGGAATCGGCGATATCTGCGTGAAGACAAGTGTCGGATGCACATTAACTCTTAAAAATGTGCGACACGTTCCAGATCTTCGGTTGAACTTGTTGTCTGTTAGTGTATTGGACCAGGAAGGTTATCACAATCATACAGGCGATGGAAATTGGAAACTCACCAAAGGATCGTTGGTGGTGGCGAAAGGAAGATTGTGTTGCTCGCTATACAAAACTCAAGCAATAGTATGTGCGGGGCAACTGAATATAGTTAGAGATGATGCTTCACCAAATTTGTGGCATAGGCGACTGGCGCATGTTAGTGAGAAAGGGTTCAATATACTGGCTAAGAAGTCCCTCATCCCATTAGCCAAAGGAAAAATTAACCCATGTGATCACTGTTTATCTGGGAAGCAACATCGAGTTTCATTTCCGAAAAGCTCTAGAAGGAGAAATAATAAGTTAGAGTTGGTACACTCTGACGTTAGTGGTCCCATAGATACAGAATCCATTGGAGGGAGGAGCCGAGATGTTGTATTTCATGAGAATGATATCATCGGCGAAAGATCTACGAGTGATGGTGTTATCGATATTACACCAGAGAGCATTCTATCAGATGATGCCACAGAAAGAAGAATGCATCAATCAGAACAAGATGGAGAAGAAGAGCCAGTTGTGAGGGATCAAGATACGATTGTAGATGAAGATATGAATAAAGAGGGTATTGAGCAGGGGGAGCCAGAGAACCCCATTCTACCAGAAGAAGAACCTCAATTAAGGAGGTCAATCAGAGAACGCCAACCATCTACAAAATACTCCAGTTCTGATTATATTTTAATCACTGATGAGGGGGAGCCTGAAAGCTTCCAAGATGTGCAATCTTGTAAAGATAAAGATTGTTGGATGAAGGCCATGCAAGAGGAGATGAATTCTTTGAAGAAGAATGACACGTACGAGCTGGTGAAACTTCCTAAAGGGAAGAGAACACTCAAGAAAAAATGGGTGTACAAGCTGAAGAAAGATGATGGAGACCTAGTGAGATATAAAGCTCGATTGGTTAAAGGCTTTACTCAAAAGAAAGGTATCGACTTTGACGAGATTTTTTCACCAGTTGTGAAAATGAGTTCAATTTGAGTTATGTTAGGTCTTGTAGCCAGCTTGAACCTTGAGTTAGAACAGCTTGATGTAAAGACCGCGTTCTTGCATGGGGATTTAGAAGAAGAAATTTATATGGAACAACCAGAAGGTTTCAAGGTCAAGGGAAAGGAAGACATAGTGTGTCGCGTGAAGAAAAGTTTGTGTGGCTTAAAATAAGCCCCGCGGCAATGGTATAAAAAGTTTGATTCCTTCATGGTGAATCAAGGATACAAGAGGACAGAAGCTGATCCATGTGTATATGTCCAGAAATTCCCTGATGGAAAATTTATCATTCTTCTCTTATATGTTGATGATATGCTAGTCATTGGGCTAGATGCCAAAATGATTAGTAAGTTGAAGTGTGATTTGTCTAAGGCGTTTGACATGAAGGATTTGGGGCCGGTAAGGCGAATTCTCGGAGTGGAGATTACCCGAGATTGGAGGTCCTGCAGGCTATGGTTATCGCAAGAAAAATATATTGAACGAGTACTAGAAAGGTTAAATATGGAGAATGCTAAACCAGTTAGCACTCCACTTGCTGCTCATTACAAGTTGAGTAAGAAATCCTACCCTTCAACAAAGAAAAATAGAGAAGATATGTCAAAAGTTCCATATTCTTCAGCGGTCGGAAGTTTGATGTATGCAATGGTGTGTACGAGACCAGACATCGCTCATGCAGTTGGAGTTGTGAGTAGATTCCTATCAAATCCCCATAAGACACATTGGGAAGCAGTTAAATGGATCTTTAGATACCTGAGAGGAACTTCAAAGTTATGTTTAACCTTTGGAGGTGGAAAGCCAGCACTTGTTGGTTACACAGATGCGGATATGGCTGGTGACCTTGATGAAAGAAAATCTACATCAGGTTACTTATTTACATTCTGAGGGGGAGCTATTTCATGGCAGTCACGGTTACAAAAATATGTTTCATTATCAACAACCGAAGCAGAGTACGTTGCAGCAGCGGAAGCAGGAAAGGAAATGCTTCGGTTAAAGCGATTCTTCACCGAATTGGGTGTGCAAGAAGAAGACTACGTAGTTTATTGTGATAGTCAAAGTGCACTAGACTTGAGCAAAAATACTATATATCATGCACGGACGAAATATATTGATGTAAGATATCATTGGCTCAGACTTGCCATTGAAGAAAAAGAGTTCAAGTTGCAGAAGATTCATACAAACAATAATGCTGCTGATATGCTGACAAAGGTTGTACCAAAAGAAAAGCTCGACCAGTGCATTGAAGCAACCGGGATGAAGAGTCCCACAATGTAGTCGGGAGGGGGAGATTTGCTGAGTGGTGTCCCTATTATTGTGGGACCCACTGATTAATTAATTAAAAAAATAAAAAAAAAGGAGGCAGGTCGGCAAGAAATATTTTCAAAAAGTGCACAGTAAAATTACTGTGCAAAATTCGGCCATACGCGTTTTGAATCTCCTATAAATAGAGGAGGGTTTTGCTCATTTGAAGAGCAGACCAACACAGAGAGTAATAGAGAAGAAACACAGATACAATTGTAATTTGTGTAGAGAGCCTTAGGAAAAGGGTTCCTAAGAGCTGGGTAAGAGAGAAAATAGTGAGGTTTTGGGAAACACTTGAGTCCCACTATTTTGTAATCTCTTGGTGTACCTACTATTATTTTATAGTGGAAGAATTATTCGGAGTTGGTCCCGTGGTTTTTCCCTAATTCATTTGGGGTTTCCACGTAAAAATCTGCTGTCCTTTATTCTGCTGATATTATTTTTTCTCGTAATCTATTATTGGGCCTAACACAAACTTGGCTAAAGTGTTCACTACAACCCCCTTAATGCCACGTGGCATCTTTTAATTGGAGAGAGGAAAATAAAAAATATGACATCTACGAAAAGTCAAACCAATTACAAGGTACCACATCCCACTGAAGGGGCTGCAATGAACACTTTTGCCAAGTTTTGGGGCTGGTATAGACTTTTAAAAGTTGGAGGTGTCACATGATATAAAGTGCCAAGTTCAGGGGCTAGGTATGCATTAAAGCCTTAATAATTTATGAAAATAAAAATTTTACAAAAATAATTTTAAAAATATGCTTTTGAATTAGCCACAAAATTTTTTTAATGTATATCGCATTCGCTTGTTAAAGTATAAATTAAGAAATTCAAAAATTCATAAAATGTAAAGAAATACCCCCTCCTATTTTAAATAAAAGATTTTTTAGACTTTTAAATAAAATTAGTAAGATATTAATTAAGCAATTAAAAATACTAATTTATCCTTTATAAAATTCTCTTTCCTCGTAATTACTAATTTATAATCTAACAATACTTAATCTCTTTCCTAATTAATGCAAGGGTCAATTAGAGAATGAATGATAAATATTGTATTAATAATATAAATGGTCACTTATTTGTAACTAAAATAAAAAAGGCAAAAGGTAATTTATTTGGAACCGAAGGGAGTAATAAATTACAAGGTACCACGTCCCTAAAAAAATTAGACTAAATACAACGTATCAAACCTTTATTTCACAAGCAACACAAGTCTCAGATAAGCGATGAGAGCTGAAACACTTCTCAACGAAGAAGATGAAAGAAGCAGCTGATCCATCAGGTTTTCCCCAAAAATCACCAGAAGAAATGCTGCGAAAAGTTACAGAATTTTAATCTCGTTCTTGTATTTTCATAATAAATCGAGAGAAACCTCAGTGGACCCTGATTCCATTATAATTGTCATGCTGATTTTTTCAATCAATAAATCGTATTATACTATATAGATCAGGCCAGGATGTTCATTCACATATAATTATGTATACAGATCATGCCGCTATTGGATTTTTCATAAGAAATTAAAAGATCGTGAACTGATGATTTTTTTTCATTTAGTTGTGTGGAAAAAGTTGATTAATAAATCTGAATATATTGATGTAGATATAGCCATGGTGTTCAATATCTCATATGTGCAAATTTGATTGGTACAGCTGACTTTGGATGTGAGAAAAGATTGCAGAGTGTCGCCGGCGAAAAATCTGCTATATACAATGGAATAAAACAGAAGAATTGGAACTGTTGATGTTTAATTCCCCGTTATAATTAACACGGTAATTTCATAATTGTTCTGCTACGGAATGCTTGACTTGGTTGGAATACTTTATTGTGCTTTATTATAATTAGATTAATACTATCTCAAAGTTCAATTAATTTACTGATTAGCTGTGGACCGTTGAAGCTACAGAACGAATCCAAAGTTCATGTTCAATAAAAATTGCTGTAGATCTGATTTTCTTTATTAGATTTCAGTTCTCTTTGTAAATCTGAACTTGAGGTGATTGCTTGTTTACTTTTTGGGGTTCTAGGATTTAGTTATGAGCAGTTTGTGTTAGGCCCAATAATAGATTACGACAAAAGATAATAGCAGCTGAATAAAAAGACACAAAGATTTTTACGTGGAAACCCCAAATGATTTAGGGAAAAACCATGGGATAAACTCCGAATTATTCTCCACTATAAAATAATAGTAGGTATACGAAGGGATTACAAAATAGTGGCATACAAGTGTTTCTCAAAACCTCACTATTTTCTCTCTTACCCAACTCTTCGGAACCCATTTCCTAAGTTTATATGCACAGATTATATTTTTATATCTATGTTTTTTTCAATCTGTCTCCCAAATGAGGCAGAATGCCTCTTTATTTATAGAAATTGAAGATGCGTGAATTGGCTGTCTTTCAATTCCTTTAATTACGCCACCAATCGCCACCGAATTCGGCCACCTCCTTTTTTGTATTTTTCTTCTTTTTCTTTTTCTTTTTTTTTAATTATTTCAGTGGGTCCCACATTTAAAGGGACACCACTCAACAAATCTCCCCTTCCCGACTAGATTGTGGGACTCTCCATCTCGGTTGCTTTGACACACTAATCAAACATTTCTTTTGAAACAACCTTTGTCAGCATATCGGCAGCGTTGCTGTTTGTTTGAATCTTCTGCAACTTGAACTCTTTTTCTTCAATGGCAAGTCTAAGCCAATGATACCATACGTCAATATGTTTTGTCCGCGCATGATACATAGTATTCTTGCTAAAGTCTAGTGCACTTTGACTATCACAATAAACTATCTAGTCTTCTTCTTGCACACCCAATTCTTGAAAGAATCGCTTTAACCAAAGCACTTCCTTTCCTGCTTCTGTTGCTGCAACGTACACTGCTTCAGTTATTGATAATGAAACACACTTTTGTAACCGTGACTGCCATGAAATAGCTCCCCCTGAGAATGTAAATAAGTAACTTGATGTAGATTTTCTTTCATCAAGGTCACCAGCCATATCCGCATATGTGTAACCAATAAGTGCTGGCTTTCCACCTCCAAAGGTTAAACATAACTTTGAAGTTCCTCTCAGGTATCTAAAGATCCATTTAACTGCTTCCCAATGTGTCTTCTGGGGATTTGACAGGAATCTACTCACAACTCCAACTGCATGAGCGATGTCTGGTCTCGTACACACCATTGCATACATTAAACTGCCGACCGCTGAAGAGTATGGAACATTTGACATAGCTTCTTTATTTTTCTCTGTTGAAGGGAAGGATTTCTTACTCAACTTGAAATGAGCGGCAAGTGGAGTGCTAACTGGTTTAGCATTCTATATATTGAACCTTTCTAGTACCCGTTCAATATATTTTTCTTGCGATAACCATAGCATGCTGGACCTTCGATCTCTGGTAATCTCCATTCCAAGAATTTGCCTTGCCGGTCCCAAATCCTTCATGTCAAACGCCTTAGACAAATCACCCTTCAACTTTCTAATCATTTTGGCATTTGGCCCAACAATTAGCATATCATCAACATATAAAAGAAGAATGATAAATTTTCCATCAGAGAAGTTCTGGACATATACACATGGATTAGCTTCTGTCCTCTTGTATCCTTGATTCACCATGAAGGATTCAAACTTTTTATACCATTGTCGCGAGGCTTATTTTAACCTATACAAACTTTTCTTCAGGCGACATACCATGTCCTCCTTTCCCTTGACCTTGAAACCTTCTGGTTGTTCCATATAAATTTCTACTTATAAATCCCCATGGAAGAACGCGGTCTTTACACCAAGCTGTTCTAACTCAAGGTTCAAGTTGGCTACAAGACCTAGCACAACTCGATTGGAACTCACTTTCACAACTGGTGAAAAAATCTCGTCATAGTCAATACCTTTCTTTTGAGTAAAGCCTTTGACAACCAATCGAGCTTTGAATCTCACTAGGTTTCCATCATCTTTCTTCAGCTTGTACACCCATTTGTTCTTGAGTGTTCTCTTCCCTTTTGAAAGTTTCACTAGCTCGTACGTGTCATTCTTCTTCAAAGAATTCATCTCCTCCTGCATGGCCTTCATCCAACAATCTTTATCTTTACAAGATTGCACATCTTGGAAGCTTTCAGGCTCCCCCTCATTAGTGATTAAAATATAATCAGCACTGGAGTATTTTGTAGATGGTTGGCGTTTCCTTAATTGAGGTTCTTCTTCTAGTAAAATGGGGTTCTCTGGCTCCCCCTGCTCAATACCCTCTTCATTCGTATCTTCATCTACAATTATATCTTGATCCCTCACAACTGGCTCTTCCTGTCCATCTTGTTCTGATTGACACATTCTTCTATCTGTGGCATCATCTGATAGAATGCTCTCTGGTGTAATATGGATAGCACCGTCACTTGTAGATCTTTCACCGATGATATCATTCTCATGAAATACAACACCTAGGCTCAGTACAACTTTATTTTTCGCTAGATCCCATAATCTATAGCCGAACTCTTCATCTCTATAACCGATAAAAGTTCAAGGAACTGATTTATCATCAAGCTTTTGCCTTTGCTCTTTAGGAACATGCATAAATGCCTTGCAGCCAAATACCCTCAAGTGAGAGTATGAGATATTTCTACCTGTCCAGACCCTCTCTAGAATATCGAATTCCAAAGGTGCTGAAGGTAGTCGGTTGATAAGATAGACAACAGTATCGATAAGTTCTCCCCAAAATGACTTAGGTAAGGTAGCCATTTTGAGCATGTATCTAACTCTTTCGATAATAGCACGATTCATTCGTTCAGCAATGCCATTATGTTGAGGTGTACCAGGAACTGTCTTTTCATGCCTGATACATTATTGACTACAGTAATCCTTGAACTCCTTGGAGATATACTCAACTCCATTATCTGTGCGCAAACACTTTAATGACACTCCAGTCTCCCTTTCCGCCATTGCATGGAATTGTTGAAAGTGCTTGAATACTTGATCCTTTGTGCACAGCAAGTAAATCCATGTCTTCCTTAAGAAATCATCTATGAAGGTAAGAAAGTATCTTCTTCCTCCAATGGATTTTGTATCCATGGGACCGCAAACGTCGCAGTGTACTAGCTCTAACTTATTATTTCTCCTTCTAGAGCTTTCCTGAAATGAAACACGATGTTGATTCCCAAATAAACAGTGATCACAGGGTTAATTTTTCCTTTGGCTAATGGGATGAGGGACTTCTTAGCCGGTATATTCAACCCTTTCTCACTAACATGCGTCAGTCGCCTATGCCATAAATTTGGTGAAGCATCATCTCCAACTATATTCAGTTGACTCACACATACTGTTGCATGCGTTTTATATAACGAGCAACACAATCTTCCTTTCGCCACCTCCAACGATCCTTTGGTGAGTTTCCAATTTCCATTGCCTGTATGATTGTGATAACCTTTCCTGTCCAATACACTAACAGACAATAGGTTCAATCGAAGATCTGGAATGTGTCGCACATTTTTAAGTGTTAATGTGCATCCGACACTTGTCTTTACGCAGATATCAGCGATTCCCACCATTTGCGAGACACTATTATTTCCCATTTTAATAGTACCATAATTTCCTGCTTTATATGTTGAGAAGTGTTCCTTTTTTGGAACACAGTGGTATGAGGCACCAGAATCTACAATCCACTCGATATTTGCATCTCCAAAATGACAACAATCTGCATCATGAGATACTAGAGCCACATCTCCATCTTCTTTTGTGATTGTAGCAGATGTATTTTTGTCATTATCATGACTTCGGTTTGCATTCTCTTGTTTAAAGAAATGGTAGTTCCTTTTGAGATGACCCTGCTTTCTATAGTGGTAGCATGACCTATTCTCCCGGGACTTGGATCTATCTTTCGATTTTCCATTCCCACGACCTCTACTCTTGCTTTGACCCCTATTTTCTGTGATAAGGGCTTGTGAACTGGTACTGGCAATGTCTCTTCTTCAAAGTTCTTCATTAAGTAGGCTATTCTTTACCATAGAAATTGTTACCACACCATTTGGAGCTGAGTTACTCTATGATACAACATGAGTATCCCAGCTATCTGGTAGAGTTCCCATCAAAAGACATGCTTGCATCTCATCATCTAAGGACATACCGGTGATTGCTAACTCACTTATGAATCCTTCAAAGTCGTTCAGGTGTTGTGTGATTGATCGTCCCTTTGTTAGTTTCAAGTTCATGACTTTGCGAATCATGAACACTTTTCCTTGAGCATTTTTAGCCTAGTACATATCCTCTAGCTTCTTCCAGAGAACTTTAGGATCTGTTTCATTCCTCACATGGTCGTACAGGCTAGCATCGATCCATTAGCATACTGTACCCAATGTCTACTTCTTCAATTTTATCCACTGCTGATCTTTCATATCCTTCGGCTTTGTATCGTCACCCTCAATTGGATCATATAAATCTTTACAATTGAGGTAGTCCTCCATTCTGGATTTCCACATTGAATAATTTGTATCCGTCAATTTGATCTTTACACCGTCATTCGCCATGTCAAAAATTTAAAAATGGCAACATTTTACTATTCACGGATTTTACTATTCATATAAATAGTGACTGTATATGTGAATAGTACCGTATACCCAAACAATGCTTGTATATTGGAATAGTAATAGTATGCCTATCGTATACTTAAATAATAATATTTGTAAGATGATCGAATATGAATACTATTATATATGAATACTATTATTCAAGTTACTATTTTATTATTCACTCAAATTGCGTATCTGCGATGGTTTTTCGAACGGATTACGCCACCGGATTTATCGTAATTTTCTCATCGTCGTGGTATATTTATTTTTAAAAAATATGTCCATCGATTTTGCTGATAGAACAACCTTCGGCTCTGGTAGCATTTGTTAGGCCCAATAATAGATTACGAGAAAGATAATAGCAGCAGAATAAAAAGACACAAAGATTTTTATGTGGAAACCCCAAATGTATGAGGGAAAAACTACGGGACAAACTCCAAATAATTCTCCACTATAAAATAATAGTAGGTACACCAAGAGATTACAAAATAGTGGCACACAAGTGTTTCTCAAAACCTCACTATTTTCTCTCTTACCCAACTCTTAGGAACCCCTTTCCTAAGTTTATATGCACATATTATATTCTTATATCTGTGCTTTTTTCAATCTGTCTCTCAAATGAGGCAGAACGCCTCTCTATTTGTAGGAATTTAAGACGCGTGAAATGGTTATCTTTTAATTCCTTTAATTACGCCACCAATCACCACCGAATTCGGCCACCTCCTTTTTTTATTTTTCTTCTTTTTCTTTTGCTTTTTTTTAATTATTTTAGTGGGTCCCACTTTTAAAGGGACACCACTCATCAGTTTGATGTTGGACCTTTAATAAATTTGATAACTAAACTGAATGGCTACTTTAACGAGAACTCCCTTTTTTCTATTCAAGTTAAAGGACTAAGAAAAACTCTTCTATGATCTATCCCGTTACAAGTATAACACGGCTTGCTTTCGAATCCATGATTCTTAAATAAATAGTTAATAAATGCTTGTCAGCATTGCCAAATTATGATTTTATTTGTAGTGAATGATTTTAAGATGCACAATTGCTTTTGAAAATTTGAAATTTGGACTTGAACTCTTATGATTGGTGGTAATGTTTGGCGAAGAATCGGTCATTTTTATTTGTTGAATCGGGATGCCAAAAGTTTTGTTGCAATGTATAATAAATCAATTTGACTCTATGTTCTGATAAGTTCATATTTGTTGGTTCAAGAAATTAACTTGAGAATATGTAATGGGAAAGAGATGTAAGTCAGATTTGTCCGTTGCTTAGAAGTTCTAATGCAACATTCATATTGAGAATACTTTATCAGTACATGAATAGACAAACAGTATTGATCTCCACAGAGAACGCGGAGTGGTGGCTGAAGTACATGTTCTTGGTACAAAATCATGGAAAATGTATCGGTTGGTCTCATTTCCCCCAGTTTATCAATTTTCAGATATGGCCTTAATGAGAGAGCATTATTGATGTTTAATTCCCTCACAAATGGTTTCATATACAAGGATCCGAAAAAAGTTGGATACAAATACGTAAGGGTGCGGGGAATAGATTAGCAAAGGAAAGCAATTTTTCCTCCGATTCATCAGGATCGGTATTTCAGAGCCGCAATTCACATCAGTGCCGGAGAAAAACTGGGTCTGGAGAAGTGGAAATGGCTGGGGTTTCAGGGATAGTGACGGATAGTTTTGCAGTGGTGAAAAGATAGAGTGATCCGTATAATGAGTTTAGAAAATCAATGGTGGAAATGATCGTTTGAAATGATCGCCGAATGATATTCTTGCTGGATGGTGAGGTCCTTAATGTTACTTAGAGAAGTAACGAAATCTTGGTCTTTGGGATCATTTTGCTACAACTGTCTTAAGTTATTGATGTATTGCTTAAGAATTGGTATATGATATAGATGTAACGAAAATGGTAATTGCCCTTGTTGATTGTGTTGTCCTTGATTAGTTTTACGATATCAAATGTTAGGGTAACATTATATGCATATTGGTATTGAGCAGTTTCTTGAGTGATCTCTATCAAACTAGTGTGATTATATACTTTTCATGTAAAAAATCGATGCAAATCAAAGCGAGTTGTGTTTCAAGCGTGTCTTTATTATGCTTTTATAATATTTGTAATAGTCTATTACTACTTCAACATTTTCTTGCATATCTTCCATTGCCGTTGGAGAAGTGAAATTGAATGGATTATACTTTGCTACCCCTCGGACCGGACATGAAGCATTAATCTCTCTATATTTGTTTTTCCAGAATAATTAAGGCGAGTTGTTCACTTGTAGAGAATGTAAACTCTAGTACTACCTAGTATAGGAAATATATACAAGATATACTACAAACAGAGAATGCATGCCCAAAATAGAGAAACTTAAATTTATGCGGCGATATATAAAAGATTCTTAATTTCCTGAAAAATAAGAGAACATAAATTTCAGCATTAATCTCTCTCATGAGTAAATAATAAACATATTTGTATTTTTTTGCTCCCCATACAACTACAACCTCATTATCGGGCTTTCGATAAGAGTGTAGGTTTTTTAATAGCCTCTCTACCACGGGAAGTAAATATTGCCTAACCTTTGAAAAACCATGATGCAATGTTGATTCCATCACGATTAAGTTTTTTTACAAATTCATAAAGGAACTTTACTTTTTGCAGCGATAGAAACTTCTTTATTTCCCAAAAAATGGAACATAAAACACCGGCATTAAGCTCTTCATGAGAAAATGATACACACAGATTTGACCTGCCTCCTACAACCAAAATCACCTATTTCCAAAAAGATTGAGTATTTTTCTAGTAGCTTCTCAATCACAGACAATAAATACTTGTACAGCTTTGAAAAATCAATTGAGGATTCGGGCCCATAGGGAATTCCCTAATTCGGCACTAAACAAAAAATTTGACAAAAAATTTTAAAATTTTTTTGTCAAAGTAACATAAAATCAAAAATATTTCATGCTAATACATCGAAAAATTAATACAAAATATATAATTAGTGAAAATAATTATATAAACTAAAAATAAAATAATATAATTAATATCAATTCAATTGTAAAATTATTAATTATTAATAAATAATCAAATGTTGTTGAACATTATTTTTTTAAGTATAGTGTTACTTTTTAATACTAATATATGGAATTTAGATAATTAGTTTTACAATATCAAATGTTAGGGTAACATAACATTATATAATCCTTATTCGTATTTAGCAGTTTCTTGAGTGATCTCTATTAATCTACTACTGTGATTATTTACTTTTCATGGAAAATATCGATGCAATATAACTGAAATAAACCATAAAAGCAGTTTCTTGGTTGGAACATTGGAACAAATTAATGGTTGGTTTGTGGGCTTGCAGCATATAAGGGTCTCCCTTAAACAACACTTTAATGCAATACTCCATATAGATGAAAGAAATGCTGCCAAAAGGTATATAATTTTAATATTGCTCCTGGTTTTTTTGTAAGTGAAAAGGTTTAGAAGCCACAAAGGAGGATAAGAATTCCAACTATGTTGGCATTCTAATCGACTTCTCGCGGGAACCAAACCTAAAATGTATTAAATGTCCTTGAGAAGAGGATAAAGTTACAAGATTAAAAAGTACATGGTCAAGTCTCCAAGGAGAAAGAAGAAAAAAAACCATGGAGAGAAACCCTAACCCTTCCTACCCTCTTCACACTGCCGTCCTCCGCCACAACGCCGCCCATCGCCACCATCAACCTTTTACCCTCCACCATCACCAGAAACATGTCGCCCACCCCACTCGCCTCTTCCCTAATCCTGAAAATCGCCAGCAACCTAGGAATCGGATGCATCAGGGAGATCGCCATACCGATTTGCAGCCCCATCACAGGATCTATTTCGAAAACTTTCCAAATGCTTACGGTTCTGATTCTATGAACAGGATCATTAAGAAATATGGTATTACAGGCCGGATTTACAAATAAAAAACGAAGAACTCCAGGAACCTGAATTTCGGTTTCATAACCGTCATCGACTCTTTGTCGATTCACAAAATCCTATACAAGTTAAACTCAATTTGTATTGGAATAATTCCATTACGCGCATTTAGGGCAAAATACACTCGCCCGGCTGTTCCACCTTCAACATATGGTCGTTACATGATTTCCACCGCAACTCAAACTCAGAAGCATAGTTCGGCTTTTCATGACTCTCTCGCAGGGGAGAGATCGTATGCAAACATGGTTGCAGAGCAGAAGGCCTCTACTGTCAAATCTATCCCTCAGGAATAAGGAATTTTGTCAAACAATGCTACTATACCTAGGGGCCATGATCTTATTGTAGAATTGGCCCCTTGGAAAGATAAGTTGTGCTTAGCCTCTCTGATCAATATTTCAAATATTCATTACGCTTTCAAATTATTACAAGATCAGGTTTTGATATCACTTTTACTGCACCCGCGGGTAGCGATAATGTTATTGTATCGTTTAATTCAGTGAATGCAATGCATGATTTAGTAGGTGGTGATTGGAAGATTATGCAACATATCTTCGAGAAGGTGGATTATTTGTCAGCTGACTTTCTTCCAAAGGAATACATCATGTATGTTGATTTTATGGGTATCCCGCCCATGCTGATCGGTGAAACTCTGATTCGCCAACTGGCTGCTTCCTTTGGCCGCATTGTTTTGATTGACTTTGACTTCAACAGACCGGACCGTTTAGACGTTGTCTCGTGCCTTATGTTGGTTCCTCTCGGAACCACAAATCGCTCTTTTAAACTCTATGTGGGCTTGATGGAAGTGGTGATCCATACTAATCTTAGGCAAGGTGTCGGATGTGAACATTGCCATGATCACGATTCTGAAATTTCTAACGAACCCAGTGACACTTCCACTGAGCCTGATAGTTCAGGGGAATCAAGCAAATCAGATGGGCAAGAGACAAATGTTGGAAACCACTCTGATCTATAAATCTGCCTAATCCCTAACAATTCTGACACAACCTTAAGTACAGTCCCTGAGACTAACAAACTATAGGCAGAAATCTCTGTAGGTTATCAAGTTTAGAAACTGCATAAGAGATCTGGCAAAAGTTTGAAGTAACCTTTGAAGGAACTAACAAGGTCAAGGAAGCCAAGATTGATCTCCTACAACAAAAACTTGAAACCTTCAAGATAGAAATAAAGGAGTCAATCAGTAGCACGAATACTAGATACACCAATCTAGTTAATGAGATGAAAAGGCTGGGAAAGGATATCACTGAAGAGGAAATGGTGAAGAAGATCCTCTGGAGTCTCACCGAGGAATGGAATAACAAGAAGACTGTCATTGAGGAAGCTCATGACTTAAAATTTTATAGTTATGATGAACTCTTTGGTAATCTCCTAACTCAATAGCTATCCTTGGAGAGATACAGCAAACAAGAGAAGAGGCTTAAGGAAAAGAAGAAAGCAATTGAAAGAAAACCATTCAAAACCTTCTTCCTGCAAAAATGATGACATGGCCATGCTGGCCAGAAGATTTGATAAATTCCTTAGAAAGGAAGTAAGAAGGTCAAGAAGAAGGTTTAGAAAACCTGACTCCAGAAAATGGAAAGAAAGTAGCTCAAAGAAGGACAAGTACAAAATGGGTCCGAAAGAAAAGAAAGACCAAGAGAAAGAGATTGAGTGCTTTGAATGTGGATAAAAAGGACACTTTAAAGTAAAATGTCCTAAGCTCAAAAAGGAGAGGAAACATAAAAAGAAGGCATTGGTGGCCACATGGAGCAATAGTGAAGAGTGCAGTAGTTCGTCATCCTCAGAAGAGGAAGAAACTGCTAACTATGCATTAGTGGCACTAATAAAATCGGAGGCAGAACCATTCGGTAGAGGAACAATTGAGTAGATCACTGAGTAAACATGTGAATCAGAGTCAGAGTCAACAAATGCTGAGGTAAACTCTCAATTAAATCACTTTCCTAATAATGATCTTACTAGAGCTCTAAGGATTGTAATCAATAATGTGAGGAAGAACCCCAAGGCCATAAAATCCCTCTAAAGGGAAGTGATAGAGCTAACAGAAGATGCCAAAACAATGCCCAAAAAAATCTAGGAGAAGCTCAAGCAGAACAAACTAGTTATTAGGTGATGGTTTTATGGCGCAAATAACTATATGACTAAACTATGTTGATTTAAAAATGGTCATTATGATATTAATCCTTAGCCTGAAATGGTTGGTAACCCGAGAGGACCCAAATCTGATTAGGTACCTAAACCAACTTGATCTATTTTGTAGATATGCCTTAGGTCCACTGAAGATCAACAAACATGGTATATTGATAGTGGATGTTCAAGACACATGACTGGTGATGGAAAAGCCTTCATCACTTTAACCCGAAAGAAAGGTGGAAAAGTACGCTTTGGAGATAATCAAAAGGGATAGATCATTGGGCATGGAACCATTGGATCTAAATTAAAGATAGAAGATGTCTCACTAGTTGATGGGATGAAGTTCAACCTGCTCAGTGGTGCACAACCCTATGATAAAGGGAGAAAAGTCACCTTTGACTCTAGAGGCTGCTTAATCATTGATACTAAGTCAAATCAACTCATTCTTTAAGCACCTAGAGTAAACAACGTCTATTCTGTTAACATTAAAAATAACATATGTTTGGTTTCCAAAAAAGAAGAATCATGGCTATGACACCGGAGGTTGGGAGATGTTAGCATGAACCTCCTGTACAAACTAGCCAAAAAGGAATTGATTGTGGGTTTGCCTAAGGTTGCTTTGACAAGGATCATATCTGCATTGCATGTCAATTAGGTAAACAAACTAGAAAAAGTTTCCCTTCCATCTCCTATATACCCTCCAAGAGAGTTCTTGAACTCTTGCACATTGATCTTTTTGGCCCAATCAAACCAATGAGTTTAGGTAGAAGAGAATACACTATAGTTATAGTGGATGATTATTCTCGCTATACCTGGATTGCTTTGCTAACTAGCAAAGATGAAGCCTTTGACCATTTCTCTAAAATATTCATCCGGATAGAAGTATAACATGGCATAAGCATTGCACGCATCTGGAGTGATAATGGAGAAGAATTTAAAAATTAGCATTTTGCTAAATTCTGTGAATTCAAGGGCATTGAGCATAAATTTTTTGCTCATCATACACCTCAACAAAATAGGGTTGTAGAAAGAAAAAACAAAACCATAGTTGAAACGGCTCAAATAATGCTAAATGAGAATAGATTTCCTAAGTACTTCTAGGGTGAGGTCGTAAACACTATATGTTATATTCTAAATAGAGCTCTCATTAGAAAGACCATAGATAAAACCCCATATGAAATCTGGAAGGGAAGGAAACCCAAAATTAGGTACTTCAAAGCCTTTGGATGTAAATACTACATCCTAAATGATAGAGAGGAACTAGGAAAATTTAATGCTAAATCTAATGAAGTAATTTTCCTTGGCTACTCAGTACATAGCAAAGCTTATAGAGTATATAACAAAAGAACTCAAACTGTGGTAGAGTTAATACATGTAGATTTCGATGAGACTATCCATGCAGGAAAGAAAAGTCAAGATCTGGATGATACAGTTCCAGATGAAGCAGAACTAGCAAAGGCTCAAGAGCCTTTTCAAATAAATAAGTACAAAGAAGTGGATGATCAAATCAACTTCAACGAAGATCCACCACAAAAAAATATTTGTGTTCAAGAAATTAAATTTAATGATGGATAAGGACCAGAAGAATAAGTTGGTGTAAATGAAGAATAGATTCCACGACTCCATAAAGAACTTCAAAGAGAGATCTGGACTCGCACGGACCATCCAACTGAAGCTATTTTAGACAATGTCCAAAATCCAGTCAGGACCCGAGGACAACTCAATAGGATGATTAGCCATGCTGCCTTTGTCTCTCTTATGTAGGCAAAGAAATTTCAAGATGCAGAAGGAGATGAAAGCTGGATGATGGCTATGCAAGAAGAGCTAGATCAATTCGCATGGAATGATGTATCGGATCTAGTCCCACTGCCAAAAGGAAAATCTATCATTGGCATAAAGTGGGTGTTCTGGAACAAACTTGATGAATCCGGAATAGCAGTGAGAAATAAGGCAAGGCTAGTTGCTCAAGGATACAATCAGCAAGAAGGCATAGATTATGTAGAAACTTTTGCTCCAATAGCAAGACTATAAGCAATAGGGATCTTATGTGCTTTTGCATCCTATATGGAATTCACCCTATTCAAAATGGATGTCAAGAGTGCATTTCTCAATAGAGTCATTAAAGAAGAGGTCTATGTTAAGCAACCACCAAGATTTGAAGACTCAAAGCGTTTGGAGCATTCTATAAGCTTAAGGAAGCTCTTTATGGGTTGAAACAAGCGCCAAGAGCTCGGTATGAGAGACTCACATCATTTCTTATATCCAATGGATACATCCCTGGCAAAGCAGATACAACCCTCTTCATCAAGAAGAAGAATGATGATGTCATTCTTGTCCAAATCTATGTTGATGACATTATCTTTGGAGCAACTGATGAGAAGATGTGTTAAGAATTCAACTCACAAATGAAGAAAGAATTTGAGATGTCTATGATAGGAGAACTCAACTTCTTCCTTGGTCTTCAAATCAAGCAGAGTACGGATAGGATTTTCATAAATCAGTCCAAGTACACCAAGAAGATACTAAAGAAGTTTGAGATGGACAAAAGCAATCCAATGTCCACTTCAATGGGTCAAGAAACAATCCTTTCAAATGATTGTCATGGAGAAGAAGTAGATTTGAAGCTATATAGAGCAATGATTGGCTCACTCTTATATCTAAGTGCAGTCAAGAGGGTGCTAAGATACTTGCTAGGATCAACAGAAGTTGGATTGTGGTATCCGAATGGCAACTTCTGCAAGGATACACCGATGCTGATTATGGAAGAGATACACTTGAAAGAAAAAGCACATCCGGAGGATGCCAATGTAATAAATAAATGGGTAAAGTTCAAAAAAGTACCATGTAGTTTCACTCATTTGCAAAATGGGGTATGATGAATTTTTTTTGCAAAACAGGATCTGTGCTTTCAAAAAATTTGCAAATAAAGGATTCTCAATATTAAATTATGTCACGAAAATAGGTAATCTTGTTCTTTTTTATCTGAATTTTTGTAAGAGGATTATTAAAAATACAATACACACGGGTCAATTGTTTTGAAATTTTTTGACTAGTGAAAATATTTTTTTTATTAAATTATGATAACAAACTTTAAAAAATCATAAAAAAAAACTCTAAAAATTACTCAAATATGACGTATAATTTTTAAATAATAAGGTTAATGTAACGAAATCGAAATTTCTAAAAATTTGCTTATAATAAATTACTATGGTATTAAAATATCATGAAAATTATTTTTATTGTTATTATTGTTATTGGATATAAGGCATGAGGAAATAAAAGCTAATTAAGTAAGAGGGATGAATTGGGCTTTTAATTATTTGTTCAAGGGCATTATTGGAAATTGAAAAAAAACAAAAGTCCAATATCCTATATGTATCATTTCACCCCTTCATCCCATTCATTTTTATCTTCTCCTTCTCCTTCCTTCCTCTCTTCCTTTAACCAAAATTTTTCCTAATCCAAAAACTTTCGATTTTTTCGATTCAACTTCAAATTCTTGTTAGAAATCGATCATAAAGCCCTTTATCATCATCAATTTCAGTGAATCAAGACTAGAAGATGAGGATTTCAGATTTTAAGGTTCGGATGAATAGTAACTTGAGTTTAAGGTAAGTGCTTTTTGGTGAAATTGAAGCTTAATTAGTAGAATTCATGGTGGATTAAGCATATTTATGGTATTAGAAAGTTTATTTATACAATATCTTGATAGAATTATATATGGTTGTTGTAGAGGAAGCTAGTGCAAGTAAATCAAAGGCAAAAGAGGTAGAAGAGAACTAGAAAGAGCATAGAAAAAGGTTTGTGTCTCGAATTTCGATTTCTTGGTTTTTCGGAAAATTTTCCAAATTGTATACCTGTTTTGTTTTAATTTTTTCTCTCGTTATAAGAACCCGATTTGAACAATTCTTGATTTTATTGATATCTACAGAAAGTAAGGAATATATGTTCAGAAGAAACCTTATTGAATTTCATTCATTTTCAATGTGAAATTTTCATTTGAATTTGAGTCACGAAATCTGTTTTCGGAAAATCTCAGCTTGGTACACTATTTAGTATTTTGATCAAAACTTTGGTTATAAAATTTCGATTTCTGTGATTCCGGTGGCTTTAGAAAGCTGAGACATGTGTCTAATTATGTTTAGAAGAAAGTTCTTCGATTGGGTGATGTTTTAATAGTGACAAATGCTGGGAAATCAGGTTATGAAACCTGGAAAAATTCTGGAAAGTATGAATATTGATTTTACTGAGATTTAATTGAAGTTTCATGCTTAAAAATTTGGGATTTGAATTTCTTAATTACTCAAGTTATGTTGAATTATGATTTATGGTTTATACTGGAATTTTTAAGATGTTACTTTGATTTATTGCCCTTATTAAACGAGTAGAATACGGGTCAGGGTAGATTGGCGCCAATAAAGGGGGGTACAGTATTGTACAAACAATTGAGCAATAGGGTCTGAACTAGTTGCCACTTGCCAAATATTCCTTGGTCTATCTCCTCTGAGGCTCAAGGTCATTAACAGGTCTAGTTTTCACTGCTAGCCCAAACTCCACCAGGACTTTAATCACAAAACCAGGATCGCTGGCTATCAGGCCTTCCTCTGCTCTGATACCATGTAGAGAATCCATGGGCCTCTCGAGTGTTTGGGTTCGATAGATGAGTGAGCATACAAGTGGGTCTAAGCCCATCTAAAAGGAGCAGAGTGCGGGGTGGAAGTTCTCGATGTGTCCAGGGGCACGAGTTGTGGTCCTTGGTTTAAGGGGGGATGTTGGAAAGTAAACCCAAGTCCCACATTGGAAAATTTGGAGAGCTTGCACCAAAATATAAGTGTCCACCAAAGATTCCATTAGTATGAGGCCTTTTAGGGGAAGGAGCCACAAGAACAAAATTGTGAGGGCTCGACCCAAAGCCGACAATATCATACTAATGTGGGATCTTGGATGGCGCCGCTTGAAGTTCAACAAAGCCACTTGGTACTATCCATATAACTAGGCCCTACCCACTAAGCCACAACATGCCCAAATCCAGGCCCAACAACCCACTTATATGCCTATAAAAGGGACACAAGCTTCACCCCTCAGATAAGTAACTTCACTCATCTTCTCTCTATTCTAGATCCCATCACATTCTTACTTCACCATCGGAGAGGGGGTCAACTAACTCGCCTTCGTTTCCTTCATCTGTGCAGGTACATAACTCTAGGGACGTGGAGGACTCATCCTTTACCATTTGGTGCGGTGAGCATGGACATTCATTTGTTCGGCCTTCGGATCCGTAGAAATCAAGAGTTACAATGATTATATTCTAAAGTTCATCATATACCCACTGTTTTGTTTCTCAACAATCAAACTACCATTTTGCAAATTCTAAACCAAAGAAATGAGATTATGCAGGAGTTGTGGTTTTAAAGCTTTACTGTGGAGGTTTTTTAGGCCTGAAGCTTCAAGACTGAAATCTAGGACTTGATCAGACTGTAAATTTGGTTGCATGTAAATTTGAGACTTGTTTGGGCTCTGAAATTGATTGCACGTGGAATTCAAGTCTCAGTTATGCAATTACAAGAGCATCAGTGTTCCCTCAAATAAAAAGGCTAAATGCATCTGTACCATATTAAGTCCAAAATTGAAACTCAACAACAAGATTCTCGCTTGCAAAGAGGGAATTTACTAAAAAACATGCATGCTTGAATTCATTTAGCTTGGGACAAAATTGATAATCATTGCTAAGGATCTGTCCAATTTGAAGAAACTACACATCATGGAAGCCACCGACTCAGTCCCATTTTCCAATCTAAGCGGCTCCATTGGCGAGTTCAACAAAACCCAAAGCATGGCAGAAAAAGAAACTTGAATCACTGTTGAATTTGCAACATGCAAGATCGATAAAAATTTGCTCACTTCCTTTATTTTTTTACTATATATTTTTACAAACACCTCTGATGATACATACTTGAGTTTGATCCTTCATTGTTGGGTTGATGATTAATTTCAAAAGCAAAAGAAATTTTATCTTATTAAGATCTTGACTCTAATCACTCATAATACACTGCTATAATACAAAACCATAGATGTTTCAGTAACTTACAGTTAATTAAGCAATAAATTAAGATTAATTAATTATTTTTCGGTGGACCAATTCAGTGAAACAGTTTACTTGTCAAGTTTACTTTTTACATGAATGACACAAGTAATTTAGTTTCTGTATTGTTCCCATTGGCTATGTTGTCCATACTCACAAATTGAAAAAAAAAAAGAGAAAAC
Source organism: Euphorbia pulcherrima (assembly GCA_947683365.1). Lineage (NCBI taxonomy): Eukaryota > Viridiplantae > Streptophyta > Magnoliopsida > Malpighiales > Euphorbiaceae > Euphorbia > Euphorbia pulcherrima. The sequence goes on from CANTUS010000010.1 coordinate 3,398,711, forward strand.
TTGTTCTGTTATTTTTTTAGGCACGTGGCCATAGGAATGCATGCAATACCATGACGTATCAAAATTTAACTCATATACATATCCATGTTAATGACACATGAATCAAATGAGCAAAATGAAAATATGCAAGTTCACAATATTTATTGGCTTCAACACTATAGACCATCCTCTGTCCATTATCTATATTGTGAATAGCTCGTTAGCTTGGATTATACTCAAATGATACATGCTCATCTTGGGTATATTATGAAGATTACTGATTTTCATAGAAAAATAATCATACATTTGGTTTATCATTATATCTTGTGTGGAACTAACATGCGGAGAGAGAAAATAAAATCCTACTACATTTGGCCACATCACCCTTAATCGCATCTAGAACTTAACATTATATAGATTGGCTCCAGACAACCTAGAATGCATCTGGGCACCACACGACCTAGATCGTATCTAGGCTCCACACAGCCTCAATCGAATCTAGGCTCCATGGTCTTGACTACATCTAGGCTCAACACAGCCTAAACTGCATCTGGGCTCCAAATAGTCTCAATCAAATCTAAGGCTCCAGAGTCAAATCACAAGGGTCCCCTTAACCTAGATCATATCTACTACTTCATACGACCTCAATCACGTCCAAAACTCAACATAGCTTCCACTGTATCTAGAGCTCTATAAGACCTCAACCACATCTAAGGCTACATAGTCTCGATCCAGTCTATGGCTTGACACTACCTCAATTGAATCTAAGGCTCCAAAGCCTTGAGCAAATACGGCTTCACAAGACCTAGATTGAATCTAGAACTACGTATGGTTTCAATCACAACTCAGAAATAGAAGAAATATAGAGAACTATCAAGGCTAAATACAACCTCAATTCTATCTAAGCTACACAAAGCCCCAACATTCCTAAGACCATATAGCTGGCCTCGACACTTTGCAAAGTGGCTCATCGCAACCTTAAATGCGTTCGGGCTTTCACATAGCCTCAAACGCATCTAAGGCAACAAAATCTCGATCACATCTACTAAGGCTTTACATAACCTCGATCACATTCAAGGCTCCAGAGCCTCTTCTATGACAACAAGGCTACACAACCTCAATCGCATCTAAGAATCAATATGGCCGCAACTCCATCTAGGGTCTAGGGTCTATGCGACCTAGATCGAATCTAGACTCCATATTCTTATCAATGAATAAGGCTCCACATAGCTCCGCTTCGCATAAAGCTCTAAACAGCCTTAAGTGTGTCCAAGGCTCCACAAAACCTCAATTTCATATAGGGCGCTCAAGAGAGCCTCAACCGTAAATAGAGCTCCATAAAGCCTCAAGAACGTCTAAGGCTTCATAGCCTCTTCTATAAGAAAAGTACCTCGACATAATCTATACCAGATTTAAGACTTTACACCAAGTAAAGTTACTCAAGATATACATAATTGCATCTATAATTACAAGTAGCAACAACCACATATATTTAACTTATACAAATTTAAAGAACAAGGCTCCGCATAGCCTCGATCAGATCCAAGGCTCAATATAGCTTCAACCATGTTTAATGATCTATATGAAATGGATCACATCTAATGATCCACATATGCTCGATCGAGTCTACGGCTGTATATACCTTCAAGTACGCCTAGATTGAATCCAGTTATCTGAAAATAAGCAATTATAACTACACACCTCAGTTGAATCTAAAACAATATATAAGCGAGGCTAAACAGTCTCGATTTCATCTAGAGTGGCTCTAGACACCTTAATGGTATCTAAATACTTTGCACCATATAAAGTGCTCCATAGTTAACATTCTCTAAACATAGGCTCCAAACAGCCTAAACTATGCCTAAAGACTATACATCTAGTAAAATGGCTCCAGACAACATCATGACACTCACACATTCACAACAGTTGAATTCCTCATCACCTCTAACAAAAGTAATCTTCATGAGTAAGAAGAGGCAACACCTCTTGGCAACCCCTCATTCGCTTGCATAAAAACAAGCCCTTGAGGCTTCGGAATCTCGTTAGTTCTAAAGCATTGTAGGCTTCTTCCCGATGCCCCTGGACTTTATCAACATCTAGAGACCATCTCTTGGGCTCCTCAGTTTAGCATTAAAATCAAGAGCATTCCATGTCACCATGTTACTTGGCAAATCATGCGAGGACAACGAAGAAGAAATTATTCTAGGGTAAAAATTTCATTGCTAATTCTCCTACATTTTAACTATGAAGACTTTAAAATGACTAATCCATTACTCTCCATTAGCTAGATTTAGATCTAACACTCGTCTATAAGCTAGATCTAGATCCAATGCTAACTATGAGGCACCATCTACATCTAACGCCCACCATAGGCTAGGCCCTGATTTTTTACGAGCTAGAATCCTCGCAGTACTAGAAGATCACATTTTATTTTGCAAGGAGTCATTTAAGGTAAAGAGAATAAGTGTCTCTCACTCTACTGATTCCATAATTGCAAGTGTTGAATCATGATGTGGTGGAGAGAATAAGTATCATTCACTCTACTGATTCCATACATGTTTGGAAATTTGAAAAAAAAATTAGTTGGGATTATCGTTAACAACTCACTATCCAAGAGCTATTCTACTTCGAGGTCTAATACATCATCAAGATCTGAGACTCACCAGGATTTTGTTCCTTTCAAAGGCTAATGCGCCATCAAGATCTAAAACTCACGGAGTTAGATCCTCACCAAGAGCTACATCAGTACGGAGGTCTAACGCACTATCCAAATTTGACTCCAAATAAGCTAAAACTCTCAAATCTAACACGCTATCCATATCCACTACAAGAGCCAAAGTCCTACATCTAGGGATCCTCAATAGCAAGATCACTCTCAAATCATCTCTAAATCCAGGATATCCATTAATGTTATATCCAGGAAGATCTCAAGCAAAATATTATCGCACACATCTTAATCTCTAAATCCAACACGACCTAGAGTATTACAATAGTTGGATCTCTCGCCATGACTTACTGAACTCACAGCCAGGTAGAGCCCTAAAGGGCTTGATCCTTACTAAATCCAAGAGCACTAAAACTTGGCCTTACTTGTATCACACATACTTTATCACTACAAGGCCTCTCAACCTTATTAGTCCTCACATAACTCTAGACTCGTCAACAAAGCCTAGTGCTCAAAGAACTTCTAGCACATGGCTCAATACCTTTATACACATTTGAAACCCTTACAATAATAAGGCGATAAGCATCCCATAAGCATGAAGTATTTTCCATAAGGCATAACTCTAAGGCTTTCATCTAAAAGAACACGCAACCTCTTAGAAAGGCAAAGACCCTTTCCTCAAGAAGGAACTAATACTCGGGAAAAAAGTCATCTAATTAATTGCAAATAACTCTTGTCTACACCATGTTCGGCAATTTCCATCTCTAGAGCATTACTAATTACCAATTAGCTAACTCCATAAGATAGCTCCTCGCTAACTCTAGATCTCCATTGAGTTTATTTCAAAGATGGATCACTAACCTAAGCTCCCAAGCTCTCTAGAAGACCCTTTGCTCCTAGAAAAGACAATTCAAATGCCTTCATACAATGTGAAATCTCTACACCTCGTAGAGTCATATTCCTTTGCACCATAAAAAACCACTCCCCTAAATCTTGCTCCATGTGATAAACATCTGGAAAAATCTTCCCATCTCACAAAGTCACATTTCTTTGCTCCATACAAAATCTTTCCCCTAGATCTCACACCATGTGAGAACCATTTAGAAAGATCTTCTCACAAAGTCACATTCCTTTGTATCATGCAATCTCTCTCTGCAAGATCTCGTACCAAGCGAGGACCACATGGAAAACTTTGCACCATGTAAAAACCTTCCTGGAATCCTTCATTCTCTAAGTTAGGATATCTTCAATATTTCTCGAACACGTCTTGCATCATGCAAGGTCTCTCAAAGAATTTTGGCACTGTGCAAAGTTTTGCATAACTTTCACAAAATCACTTTTTTATACCATGCGAGTTCTTTTTCTAAATACAGTTCATACCATGTACATACTCCACAAAATACTTCTCTCATGGCACCACAAAATACTTCTCTCATTAGTTTCCCTTGTGTACTCAAATGCAAAGACATTTTCTGTTTTGTTCTGGGTAGCATGTTTGGTTCCCATTGGCTATGTTGTCCATACTCACAAATTGAAAAACAAAAGAGAAGACTTGTTCTATTATTTTTTTTTGGCACGTGGCCATAGTAATGCTTGCAATACCATGACGCATCAAAATTTAACTCATATACATATTAATGACACCTGAATCAAATGAGCAAAATGAAAATATGCAAGTTCACATTAGTGTTTGGCTTCAACACTACAGACCATCCTCTGTCCATTATCTATATTATGAATAGCTCGTTAGCATGGATTTTACTCAAATGATACATGCTCATCTTGGGTATATTATGAAGATTACTGATTTTCATAGAAAAATAAACATACATTTGGTTTATCATTATATCTTATGTGGAACTAACATGCGGAGAGAGAAAATAAAATCCTACTATATTTGGCCACATCACCCTTAATCGCATCTAGAACTTAACATTATGTAGATTGGCTCTGGACAACCTAAAATGCATCTGGGCACCACACTACTTAGATCGTATCTAGGCTCCACACAGCCTCAATCGAATCTAGGCTCCACGGTGATAACTCACAAATTTAACTCTTTTTCTAATGGTTTAATGTGCTATTTAGAATGGTTTGCTACTGTTTTTGTGCATATGTTACAAACATTTAGGTCTTAGGCTTTATTTGAGCTAACTTAGAAGTTTTGGAGTTAATGAACCATTTTAGCAGCTGTTTGGAGCTGAGTTGCAGCTTAACCTGGAGTCCAGGATATGCCTTCCAAACTCAAAATGATTAGACCTTGAATGTACGACGAGTTACGCTGATTTAGAGTGTTTCCATTGACTTGACCTCTGCTGACCAGAACTGAGTTGACAGCCGCTATTGGGTTGTTTCTTGATTTAAATCGAAGACTGTTTCAGAATATCGGTCTCACTCAATTTCCTCTTCAGTAAAATTCCAGATTTATATGGGCTTTATTCCTGAATTATCTCATGCCTATTTTGTCTCTTTGGATTGTTTAGGATTTTATCAATTTTTATTTTAGTTATTGATTTCTTTTAGGGAACTCTTTCCTTGTTTAGATAGAGTTTGTTTCTAGTTTAAATAGGCTGATTATTTTCCAGTAGAAAGAAAAAACATGACTTTGGGGCTGAATATTTTGGCTGGTTCAGTGCATATTTGGTGCTTAATTTTTAATGGAAAAATCAGCTTGTTTGTGTTACATTATGAGTAACTAAGTTCTTCATTCTTTCGATTAAGGAGTTTACTTGAAGCTATTATCAACCGTGAGGCTCGCTCTCAACTTTGTCTTGAAATTTAGTTTTTGAATCTAAATTGGTAATATCTTTTATTGTTTCCCTTTTGATTTCATCAATTCGGCCACTTGTTGATTTTCGAAAGGTTAAGCATATTGTTACTTCTATTGTGTTTATGCTATCATGATATAATAGAAAACTGTAACAAACGGAATCTTCTAAAAGTTTCGTGGTTAGATTCGAATTAATAAATCTCTTTGTGCTATCATAAAGTTTTGAATTAAAGTTGGTTCTTGTGCTTAAAGCCTTTTTAGAATTAAACCTTTCTAGCTATCTACAAGTGCATTCTAAAATTGAGAGTAATGAATTAGCTATCTAATATCACTCTCAAGTCTGAAAAGATCTTTAATTATGCTATTTCATGATTAAGCCAACTGACTGAAAATTCAAGAAGCCTATGTCTTATGCCTGTGATCAATTGATTTTATGCTAAAAGTATCCTTAGTCAAAAGAGTCTCAAATCATATTTTTACTTCCTTTAAGTTTGCAAGTTTTATATTTTTACCAATCACTTCTCAACCCCCCCATTTATTTATTTTATCGCATTCTCTTGGTTGTCATATTAATTGAAAGTTGATTTACTTGTTCCCTGTGGAGACGATCCCACTTACCACTTCTGCAAATTTTGTTAGTCTTACTGTAAATGAGTTTATTATTATTTTTAGCGATTTCGACGTTCGTCAAATTTTGGCGCCGTTGCTGGGGAACTGAGTACTAATTAATTTTCTTTTGTTTGATGACTAGGACTGATCGAGGAAGTGAAAAATTCTTCGATCCTAAAATAGAAAAGACCGCTAGACACTTACGAAAAATCACAGAGCGGAGTAAAGGGGCTGCAAATTCATCCAACAAAGAAGAACTGAAAGAAGAGCTGAATTTTGAGCTCAACCAGCTATTTTCTGGCGAGGTGAACAGCCCCAAATCTGAACCTTCAGAGCAATTTAAAGAGGAGTTTAGGATGGCAGACAACCGCACACTCTGCAAGCTTGCCATTCAAAGGCCGAATATAGCGAATTTTTGCATCAATTTTCCTGAAGCTCCAACTGACTTTGAGCTCAAATCGGGTCTAATCCATCACTTGCCAAGGTTCCATAGAATGGAAAAGGAGGATCCGAATAAGCACTTAAAAGCTTTTTACGGCGTTTGTGCCAGAATGAAGCCTTCGGGAGTTTCTCTAGATCAAATTTCACTACGTTGTTTTCCTTTTTCTTTGGAGAATGCTACTAAAGAATGGTTATTTACTGTCCCTGCAGGTACTATCACTTTGTGGCCTGCCCTTGAATCTGCGTTCTTGGAGAAATACTTTCCGGCTAATAGGGCAATCGCAACAAGGGTGGAAAACACATCTATTAGGCAAAAGGAGAAAGAAACTCTTAATGAGTACTGGGAGAGATTTCAAAAGCTCATGGAGGCATGCCCAAATCATGACATTTCAAAGAAAGGGCTAGTCGAGTACTTCTACTACGGATTGCTTCCTTTGGAAAGAAAATTCGTTGATGCAGCTTGTAATGGGACTCTAATTGACAAGACTCCTGCAGATGCTAAAAAACTCATCTCTTCAATGGCTGCAAGTTCATAACACTTCGGTGACCCACGCCACACTTTATCGAGAAAAGGCAATAAGGTAAACACTTCATCCATTGAAACTCAGTTGGCTGAACTCACTTCTTTAGTTAAGACTATGCAGGTAGGGAATTCGAATCGAGTAGCCGTATGTAAGATTTGCTCGATTGTTGGTCACACAATGAATAATTGCCCCACTTTCTGTGGTGATGAGCAAGTGCACGCCATTGGTGGATTCAACGGGCAGCAAAGGAGATATGATGCTCATTCCAACACTTACAATCCGGGGTGGCGAGATCACCTAAATTTTAGCTATGCGCAAAGGAGCCAAGTTTCTCCATAAAATGCCCATTCGAGGTAGCAAAATCTTTAAACTCAGCCCAATAAACCAGCAATGTCACTCGAGGAGATGGTGACAATGATGGCAGTTAGTACACTCTAACACCAACAAAAGACGGATGCAAGCATTCGTAACTTGGAGAGCCAAATGAGCCAAATTGCCACTAGCTTGAGTAAGTTAGAAAATCAAGGTAAGCTTCCCTCTCAAACTAAAATTAATCCGAGGCAAAATGCTTGTGCTATAACTCTTTGTAATGGAAAAGAACTCATCTATGAAAAATTTGAATCTGTCACTGCTAACCCGAAGTCCAGGATAAGCAAAAGTAATTAACCTAATTTAAATTCAACTGGAAACTCAGAGAATGAGATAAGTATTGATAACAATAAGGAATTGGGAACAAAATTAACTGAACCTTTAGTTCACCCACCCCTTTTCCGAAAAGGTTATCAAAGACTAGAAAGGAAAAGGAGGATGGTGAACTAATGAAAATTTTTCAAAATTTGGAAATCAATATCCCATTCCTTGATGCCATTAAACAAGTCCCAAAGTATGCTAAGTTCCTTAAAGAGTTGTGTTCTAACAAAAAGAAGTTGAATGGAAATGAAAGAATACAAATTAGGGAGAATGTTTTGGCCGTTCTTCAAAAGAGGATACCTAGAAAATGCAAGGACCAAGGTACGTTTTCTATCCCTTGTAAAATTGGTGAGGTAACTGTGAAAAATGCTATGTATGACTTGGGTTCTTCTATAAATGTTATGCCATTATCCATATATCAAGCTTTGCATGCTAACCCATTGAGTAAAACCGGCGTTGTGCTTCAATTGGCTGATTTGTCCTTAGTATATCCCGAGGGAGTGTTAGAAGATGTCCTTGTCCAAGTCAATCAATTAGTTTTTCTCGCTGATTTCTATGTGTTAGATATGGGTGATGACATTTCTTCTAATTCTCACAATTTTTTGTTAGGAAGGTCATTTCTAGTTACGGCTAGTACAAAAATTGATGTTCGCACAGGCATGCTTTCCATGGAATTCGATGATGAGATCGTCAAATTTAATATGCATGATGCCATAAAATTTCCATATGATACAGCCCCTCTTTGTGTTGTTGATGTGATAGATGATGTCGTGAAAAAATTGCCTTTGTATGATGATGAGTTGCAAGTAGTTTTGAGTTCAGGTTTTGATGAGTTAGGGACTGATTCTGATTTTATGTTAAATGAAAATATGAAAGAGATTATTCGTGAGCTTAATGCCTTGAGATTGTTTTATACAACAGCCCCTAACATGAAATTATTGCCTTCTAACTCCAAGCTTTTACCCTCTGTTGTACATGCCCCGATTTTAGAACTTAAAGATCTGCCCGAGCACTTGAAATACGTCTATTTAGGAGAGGATATGACGCTGCCAGAGATAATTTCCAGCAAACTCGGTGTAGAAGAAGAGGGCGATTTGATTCGAGTATTGAAGGAGCACAAGGAAGCGATCAGATGGATGATAGCTGACATTAAGGGATTGAGCCCATCGACATGTATGCATCATATCTTGTTGGAGAAAGGATCAAAGCCCAAACGAGATGCATAACATCACTTGAACCCGCCTATGATGGAGGTTGTCAAGGAAGAGGTCCAAAAGCTATTAGATGCTGATATGATTTATCCAATTTCGGATAGTGAGTGGGTAAGCCCGGTCTAAGTAGTTCCAAAAAAGACGGGAGTTATAGTAGTGCGTAATAAATCCAATGAGTTAGTTCCCACCCGAATCCAAAATGGATGGCGGGGTTTGTATCGACTATCACAAACTTAATGCATCAACTAGAAAGGACCATTTCCCTTTACCTTTTATCGATCAAATGCTTGAACGATTGGCGGGAAAAACTCACTTTTATTGCCTTATAGGTCATTCAGGTTTTTACCAAATTCCGGTTGCTCCTGAGGACCAAGAGAAGATGACATTTACTTGCCCATTTGGAACGTTTGCTTATCGACGCATACCTTTCGGCTTGTGCAATGCCCCTTCCACCTTTCAAAGGTGCATGGTAAGCATCTTCTCCGAATATGTAGAAAATTGCATCAAAGTGTTCATGGACGATTTTACGGTCTATGGAGAATCATTCAATGAATGCTTAGTTAATTTGACAAAAATCTTAAAAAGGTATCTGGAGTCAAATCTGATTTTAAACTATGAAAAGTATCATTTTATGGCTGATAAAGGTTTAATACTTGGGCATATTATTTCTCGAAAGGGGATTGAAGTTGATAAATCTAAAATTGAAGTTATTAAGTCTTTGCCTTACCCCTCTACTGTGAGGGAAGTTCATTCTTTTCTTGGCCATGCAGGTTTTTATAGGAGGTTCATTAAGGATTTTTCAAAAATTTCTCAATCGATGAGCCAACTATTATAAAAATATGTAGACTTTAACTTCAATGATAATTGTAAATCCGCCTTTGATGAGATCAAAGAGAGGCTGATTTCTACGCCCATTATGCAGCCTCCTAATTGGGAAAAGCCTTTTAAAATCATGTGCGATGCAAGCAATTATACAGTAGGGGCTGTTTTGGGTCAAAGGGTTGATGGGAACCCTCACGTCATATACTACACCTCTAAGACACATGACAATGCCCAACGCAACTATTCTACTACGGAGAAGGAGCTTTTAGCCATTGTTTTTACTTTAGAAAAATGTTGATCATATTTATTGGGAACTAAAGTAATTGTTTTTTCTTATCATGCAGCTCTAAAATACTTGTTGAAGAAGAAGGAAGCCAAGCCGAGATTAATCCGATGGATTCTGCCCTTGCAAGAATTCAATTTAGAGATCAAAGACAAAAAAGGATCGAAAAATCTTGTGGCGGACCATTTGAGCAGGATGGTAAATGGAGAAGAGGTGACACCAATTGAAGATGAGTTTCTTGATGAGCACTTGTTCTCTATCAAGCAAGTAACCTCGTGGTACGCTGATATTGTGAATTTCCTTATGGTTGGTACCTTACCAAAGGAACTAACTCAAACTAAAAAAGACAAAATTAAAAAGGAATCAAAATATTATGTGTGGGATGAACCTTACTTGTGGAAACATTGTTCTGACCAAGTAATCAGGCAGTGTGTGCCTTTAGAGGAAACATCATCTATTTTATAATTTTGTCATTCTTTTGCTTGTGGCGGTCACTTTGGTCCTAAAAGGACAGCTCAAAAAGTACTTGAATGTGGATTGTATTGGCCTAATATTTTTAAGGATAGCTATATGTTTTGCCATGCGTGTGAAAATTGTCAAAAAACGGGTTATCTGACTCGTAGGGATCAAATGCCTTTAAGGTCAATTTTAATTTGTGAAATTTTTTACGTATGGGGGATTGATTTTATGGGTCCATTTCTGAATTCTTTTGGCAATTCTTACATTCTTTTAGCTGTGGAATATGTGTCAAAATGGGTGGAAGCGAAGGCCACTCGTACTAATGATTCTCGAGTTATTGCAGATTTTGTGAAAACTAACATTTTTTCAAGGTTCGGGGTACCTCGAGTTCTACTCAGCGATAGGGGGACATACTTTTGCAACAAAATCTTGGCCAGTCTCTTGAAAAAGTATGGGGTGGAGCACCGGACTTCTACAGCCTATCACCCTCAAACAAACGACCAAGCTGAGATTTCCAATCGAGAAATTAAATCTGTAATTGAGAAAACAGTAGGTCCCAATCTGAAGCAATGAAGTTTAAAGCTCAATGATGCTTTGTGGGCTTACCGTACCGCATTTAAAACTCCAATTGGTATGTCTCCATTTCATTTAGTTTATGGTAAGCCTTGTCACCTTCTGGTTGAAATTGAGCATAAAGCTTATTGGGCCATCCGCCAGTTTAATTTTGGACTTGATAAGGCAGGTAAGGAACGAAAATTGGAATTAAAAGAGTTAGAAGAGTTGAGGCTGGATGCTTATGAGAGTTCTAAGTTGTACAAAGAGAAAACAAAAGCTTTTCATGATAAATTAATTTCTCGAAAACAATTTTTGAGTGGACAAAAAGTTTTACTCTATAATTCGAAATTAAAATTATTTCCTGGGAAGTTACGTAGTAGATGGATAGGACCTTTTGTTATTACTAACGTTTACTCTCATGGTGCAGTAGAAATTCAAAGTCTAGAAATTCGTAAAATTTTTAAGGTCAATGGCTACCGTCTTAAACAATTCTATGAGGGATTTCAGGCAATTGCGACTGATGACTGCAATCTAGACGAACCAAGCTCCGAGCTATAACGTAGCAGCGGTAATGTCAGGCTAACGACAATAAAAAAAATGCGCTTCTGGGAGGCAGCCCAGTATTGAGCATGAACTCATGCTCATCTCTCTATCCTTTTAGCTTAGTTCCTGATTTTCTTTTTAATTTTCAGTTAATCTAGTTTTTAGTTTATTAGGGCATGAAGGTAATTCTCTATTCAGGTTGTCTTCAACCTTGGTTTTAATCTGGAATTTCGTTTTGTTTTTAAAGGTGGAAAGTTTGTCTTTAATGGAGCATGCAATTTTATTTTGTTTTTGAAAGCTACGGGTTGTACTGAAATAGGTAATGGCTAGAGATGGATCCAAAATGTTGTGGTGGTTTACACCCACAAGTACTTACCCATTCCCCTACAAATAATTACCCAGCTCGAGGCCCAATAACCACTTAACCCATTTACCCAAATACCCAAATAACCCACCTACCCAAATACCCATATTCCCTTAATTACCATCTGCAACCCAAAAACAACAAAAAAAAAAAGTTAAACTCCCAATTTCTCACCCTCTCCCTCTCTAACAGCCACTGTCACTCCCTCTCCCTCTCTCACAACCACCGTCGTGCTTCCCCATGGCTTGCATGAAAACCACTGCTCGCTGGCCTCCAATACCGCCACTACCACCTCCGCGACAGTTTCAGAAACCCACTTCACAGGAAAAATCACAGCTGCTGCCCACCGCTACTCTAAACTCATACACAGCAAGTCCCTTACCACCGCCATCATCAGTGGCACCGCGATCGACAACCACCGCCATCCTAACCCCTAAGGATGCCATAATTCCAAAAATGGCCACCGTTACTCTTCCGGCCACTTTGGCCTCATCGCTGATGAATCCCCTCCCTCAGTCAACAGATTCTACTCCAGTAAGAAGGGGAACCTCAAAAGCAGCCATTCTAGCAGAATATCGCCAGAAAATGGGTCTTGCCAGGAACAGCACTTCGACTGCTCCACCGGCACCAAAAACAACGACCACTGGTTCCCCTCTGTCACACACCTCCGGTGAGTCACTTATAATAAATCCCAACACCTCTGATTCTCTGATAGATAAGGCAGCCACCACTACATCATCAGAGAGAGAACCAATTCCGACACCATAGGCTGGTCCACCAACGACCAGATTGCGCTCCCGTTCAGTCCCAACTGAAGTCTTGCCAATAAAGAGTGTTGCTTCTAAACCGAAACGAGCAAAATTAAAAGGGAAAGCCACGAACAAGAAGGCAGCAGCTTTTAGTACTAAGAGAAAGGCGAAACAAGTGGCCCCCGATTGCTCCAGAATTAAGAAAAGGGCCAGATTAGCGAACGGTAAGCTAAAAAAATCCCAACCTCAGGTAAGATTCTCCAAATACCAAGATTCTAAATTTTTGCATTATGATACACTTGAGGTATTAGGAATAGATGAGTCAGTTGAGAGATACATATGCAATATTGGTTGGGAGTCAGTTTTTAAAATGCATTTACCTTGTTATCAGGAGCTTATTGAGGAATTTTTCGGGAGTTATGTTTTCAATCCTGATAATGCTAAAATTGAGGTTGATACTCCTGGAATGGTCAATTTTTCTATTTGTGGCAAGAGTTTTAGCTTAAGCATAATGGAATTTAATATTCATTTGGCGTTAATTATTGAATCTTTTGCTGAGTCTGAGAAATATAACGATGGCATTTGTGATTATCCTGAGGATTTTAGAGATGCTGAGTTTTTTAGGTTTTTGAGTGGCTTGGAGTTTGGTGTTTATAGTTCTAGCAAATCCACGGATGCACGATTCACTGACTATGCACTTAAGTATTTGCATCGGTTATTAGCTTTTGTGTTTTCTGGGCGAGTTACTAACTCCCCTATTGTTTCTAAGACTGAGCTGTTGTTTTTGTGGAGTATGTACCATGAGAGATATGTGAATTTAGGCTATTAGATTGCACTTCAGATGAAAACTATAGCTGAAGGTACTCATTTTGTTCTTCTAGGACACTTAGTGACTCAATTTGCGGTTAATCAGAATCTATTTGATCACGAGGGCACAGAGTTTGATCTTGTTTTTTCTATGCAACCCCTTGACTTAAATAGCTTAAGTAGGATAGGATTGGTCGAAAATACCCCGGATGGGCATTTTGTTTTTAACGTTGCAGGTTCTGATGACGATCCTCCCAACCCAACATCTCCTTGTTGATAGACTAGATAGAGTCAAACAACATCAAGAACGAATCGTCACACTCCTACAATAACAAAATAAGCGACAAGACCAAATGCTCACAGTATTGCAGTAGCTTCTGCAGCTCCAACCACGAGCCTCCTCCACCGACAGGTTGCATCTTTCCTTAACTGCTTCTTTCATTTCTTTTGTTTGTGCAAAATTGAGTCATTTTTGCCTATAAGCGTTGGGGAAGGATGTGTGATTTGTTGCCTTTGTTGTCTTTAAGTGAAAGTAAAAATTTCAAGTAAAAATTTTTCAAAATTTTTGAGCAGGTCACATGTTAGTTGCACTTTTTAACCTCTATCTTATTACTAATCGCATTGGTAAACACCACTTAAATTCAATGGGTACACATATAAAGTAGATAAGTCATTTTTGAACCATTTTTTCTTATGTTTGAGGGCCTTGAACTAGGATTTTTATGATGGTCAGGTTTGTTACCGCTGCTTTTAGGATCGAGACACGTAACTCATTGATGTTCACTTGAATCTCTTCCTTATTATGGTTCATTTTGAGTTTTATATTTGTCAAAGCAAAGTGAAGAAAAGAGGTTGTTGAAAAAGAAAAGAAAAAGAAAAGAAAAAGAAAAAAAAATTGGAAAAGAAAAAAATATGTCTGCAAAGAAAGAAAAGAAAAAAAAAAGAAGGTTATTCAAAGAAGATTCATTGTTCTATCATTATAATTTTGTTGAATTTCTTATGACCTCTCTATTCTACCCCATTGCATCTTGGTAATACCCATGATCTGGTGAAGTTGAGGGATGGGCTCATCTTCACCTTAAGCAGTTTGCGTATAGAGCTCGGAACATAGGGAGAACCACCCTTACAAGAGCCCTTGAAAGTTCCTACAACTAAGGTGTAACGGGTTGTAAATGTGTTTCATCCACCAAGTTTAGCTGTCTTTATTTTAAAAGCGTTTTAACTAACTTGATCCTCATTAAAATACTCTTTCAACGTTTCTGAACCTTATGAAAAAATGTACAATTATTACTTGACTCTTTGTAAGTTTCTTATTGAATTTAAGTCATGTAGAAATGTGGTGGAAATGCAATATAGTGGTTATTCGGATTGCTTGATTAGCTGTGATGATGCTCATTTTGATTTTTAATGTTTGCTTGAGCACAAGCAAAAGGCAAGTGTGGGGAATTTGATAACTCACAAATTTAACTCTTTTTCTAATGGTTTAATGTGCTATTTAGAATGGTTTGCTACTTATTTTTGTGCATATGTTACAAACATTCAGGTCTTGGGCATTGTTTGAGCTAACTTAGAAGTTTTGGCGTTAATGAAGCATTTTGGTAGCTATTTGGAGCTGAGTTGTAGCTTAACCTGGAGTCCAGGATATGCCTTCCGAACTTAAAATGATTAGAGCTTGAATGTACAATGAGTTGCGCTGATTTGAAGTGTTTTCATTGACTTAACCTCTGCTGACCAGAACGGAGTTGACAGCCGCTGTTGGGTTTCCTGATTCAAATCGAAGACTATTTTAGAATATCAGTCTCACTCAATTTCATCTTCAGTAAAATTCCAGATTCACATGGGCTTTATTCCTGAATTATCTCATGCCTATTTTGTCTCTTTGGATTGTTTAGGATTTTATCAGTTTTCATTTTAGTTATTGATTTCTTTTAGGGATCTCTTTCCTTATTTAGATAGAGTTTCTTTCTAGTTTACATAGGCTGATTATTTTCCAGCAGAAAGAAAAAACACAACTTTGGGGCTGAATATTTTGGCTGGTTCAGTGCATATTTGGTGCTTAATTTTTAATGGAAAAATCAGCTTGTTTGTCTTGCATTACGAGTAACTAAGTTCTTCATTCTTTCGATTAAGGAGTTTACTTGAAGCTATTATCAATCGTGAGGCTCTCTCTCAACTTTGTCTTGAAATTCAGTTTTTGAATCCAAATCGGTAATATCTTTTATTGTTTCCCTTTTGATTTCATCAATCCGGCCACTTGTTGATTTTCGAAAGGTTAAGCATATTGTTGCTTCTATTATGTTTGTGCTATCATGATATAATAGAAAACTGTAACAAACGGAATCTTCTAAAAGTTTCGTGGTTAGATTCGAATTAATAAATCTCTTTGTGCTATCATAAAGTTTTGAATTAAAGTTGGTTCTTGTGCTTAAAGCCTTTTTGGAATTAAATCTTGCTAGGTATTTACAAGCGCATTCTAAAATTGAGAGTAATGAATTAGCTATCTAATATCATTCTCAAGTCTGAAAAGATCTTTAATTATGCTATTTCATGATTAAGCCAACTGACTGCAAATTCAAGAAGCCTATGTCTTATGCCTGTGATTGATTGATTTTATGCTACAAGTATCCTTAGTCGAAAGAGTCTCAAATCATATTTTGTACTTCCTTTAGGTTTGCAAGTTTTATATTTTTACCAATCACTTCTCAACCCCCCCCCCCCCCATTTAATTATTTTATCGCATTCTCTTGGTTATCATATTAATTTAAAGTTGATTTACTTGTTCCCTGTGGAGACGATCCCACTTACCACTTCTGCAAATTTTGTTTGTCTTAGTGTAAACGGGTTTATTATTATTTTTGGCGATTTCGACACTCGTCACATGGTCTTCACTACAACTAGGCTCCTCACAGCCTAAACCGCATCTAGGCTCCAAATAGTCTCAATCGAATCTAAGGCTCCACAGTCAAATCGTAAGGGTCCCCTCAACCTAGATCATATCTACTACTTCATACGACCTCAATCACGTCCAAAACTCAACATAGCTTCCACTGTATCTAAAGCTCTATAAGACCTCAACCACATCTAAGGCTATATAGTCTCAATCTAGTCTATGGCTTGACAATACCTCAATTGAATCTACGGCTCCAAAGCCTTGAGCAAATACGGCTTTACAACACCTAGATGAATCTAGAACTATGTATGGTTTTGATCACAACTCAGAAATAGAAGAAATACAGAGAACTTTCAAGGCTAAATACAACCTCAATTCTATCTAAGCTATACAAAGCCCCAACATTCCCAAGACCATATAGTTGGCCTCTATACATTGTAAAGTGGCTCATCACAACCTTAAATGCGTTCGGGGTTTCCTATAGCCTCAAATGCATATAAGGCAACAAAATCTCGATCACATCTACTAAGGCTTTACGTAACCTCGATCACATTCAAGGCTCTAGAGCCTCTTCTATGACAACAAGGCTACACAACCTCAATCGCATCTAAGAATCAATATGGCCGCAACTCCATCTAGGGACTAGGGTCTATACGACCTAGATCAAATCTAGACTCCACATTCTTATCAATGAATAAGTCTCCACATAGCTCCGCTTCATTCAAAGCTCTAGACAGCCTCAAGTGTGTCCAAGGCTCCACAAAACCTCAATTTCATATAGGGCGCTCAAGAGAGCCTCAACCATAAATAGGGCTCCACAAAGCCTCAAGAACGTCTAAGGCTCCGTAGCCTCTTCTAAAAGCAAAGTACCTCGACATAATCTATACCAGATTTAAGACTTTACACCAATTAAAGTTACTCAAGATATACGTAATTGCATCTAAAATTACATGTAGCATCAACCACATATATTTAGCTTATACAAATTTAAAGAACAAGGCTCCGCATAGCCTCAATCAGATCCAAGGCTCAATATAGATTCAACCATGTTTAATGATCTACATGAACTAGATCACATCTAATGCTCCACATATGCTCGATTGAGTTTACGGCTCTATATACCTTCAAGTACGCCAAGATTGAATCCAAGACTCTAAAATAAGCAATTATGACTACACATCTCAGTTGAATCTAAAACAACATATAATCAAGGCTAAATAGTCTCGATTTCATCAACAAAGGCTCTGGACACCTTAACGGTATCTAAATACTTTACACCATGTAAAGCGCTCCATATTTAACATTCTCTAAACATGGGCCTCAAACAGCTTAAACTACGCCTAAAGACTATACGTCTAGTGAAATGGCTCCAGATGACATCATGACACTCACATATTCACAATGGTCAAATTCCTCATCACCTCTAATAAAAGATATCTTCATGAGTAAGAAGAGGCAACACCTCTCGGCAACCCCTAGATCGCTTGCCCGAAAACTAGCCCTCGAGGATTTGGGATCTCGTTAGTTCTAAAGCATTGTAGGCTTTTCCCAATGCCCCTAGACTTTATGAACATCTAAAGACCATCTCTTGGGCTTCTCAAATTGGCATTAACATCAAGAGCATTCCATGTCACCATGTTACTTAGCAAATCATGCAAGGACAACAAAGAAGAAATTATTCTAGGGTACAAATTTCATTGCTAATTCTCCTACATTTTAACTATAAAGACCTTAAAAAGACTAATCCATTACTCTCCATTAGCTAGATTTAGATCTAACGCTCCTCTATAAGCTAGAACTAGATCCAATGCTAAATATGAGGGACCATCTACATCTAACGCCCACCATAGGCTAGGTCCTAATTTTTTACGAGCTAGAATCCTCACAGTACTAGAAGATCACATTTTATTTCGCAAGGAGTCATTTAAGGAAAAGAGAATAAGTGTCTCTCACTCTAATGATTCCAGAATTACAAGTGTGGAATCATGATGTGGTGGAGAGAATAAGTATCTCTCACTCAACTGATTCCATACGTGTTTGGAAATTTGAAAAAAAAATTAGTTCGGATTATCATAAATAACTCACTTTCCAAGAGCTAAACTGCTTTGAGGTCTAATACATCATCAAGATCTGAGACTCACCGGGATTTTATTCCTTTCAAAGGCTAACGTGCCATCAAGATCTAAAACTTGCAGAGTTGGATTCCTCACCAAGAGCTACATCAGTACGGTCGTCTAACGCACTATCCAAATTTAACTCCAAATAAGCTAGAACTCTCAAAGCTAACACGCTATCCATATCCACTACAAGAGCCAAAGTCCCATGTCTAGGGATCCTTAAGAGCAAGATCACTCTCTGAATCATCTCTAAATCCAAGATATCCAGTAATGTTATATCCAGGAAGAGCTCGAGCAAAATCTTGTCGCACATATCTTAATCTCTAAATCCAACATGACCTAGAGTATTACAAGAGTTGGATCTCTCGCCATGACTTACTAAACTCACAGCCAGGTAGAGCCCTATAGGGCTGGATCCTTACTAAATCCAAGAGCACTAAAACTTGGTATTGCTTGTATCACACATACTTCATCACTACAAGGCCTCTCAACCTTATTAGTCCTCACATAACTCTAGACTCGACAACAAAGCCTACTACTTAGAGAACTTCTAGCACATGGCTCAATACCTCTATGCACATTTGAAACCCTAACAATAATAAGGCGATAAGCATCCCATAAGCATGAAGTATTTTCCATAAGGCATAACTCTAAGGCTTTCATCTAAAAGAACACACAACCCTCGTAGAAAGGCAAAGACCCTTTCCTCAAGAAGGAACTAGTACTAGGGGAAAAAGCATCTAATTAATTACAAATAACTCTTGTCTACACCATGTTCGGCAATTTCCATCTCTAGAGCATTACTAATTACCAATTAGCTAACTCCATAAGATAGCTCCTCGCTAACTCTAGATCTCCATAGAGTTTATTTCAAAGAGGGCTCACTAACCTAAGCTCCCAAACTCTCTAGAAGACCCTTTAGTCCTAGAAAAGACAATTCAATTGCCTTCACACCATGTGAAATCTCTGCACCTCATAGAGCCGCATTCCTTTGCACCATGCAAAACCTCTCCCCCAATTCTTGCTCCATGTGATAAACATTTGGAAAAATCTTCCTATCTCACAAAGTCATATTTCTTTGCTCCATACAAAATCTTTCCCCTAGATCGCTCACCATGCAAGAACCATTTGGAAAGATCTTCGCTTCTCGCAAAGTCACATTCCTTTGTTTCATGCAATCTCTCTCTACAAGATCTCGTACCAAGCGAGGACCACATGGAAAACTTTGCACCATGCAAAAACCTTCCTGGAATCCTTCATTCTCTAAGTCAAGATATCTTTAATATTTCTCGAAGACGTCTTGCATCACGCAAGGTCTCTCAAAGAATTTTGGCAATGTGCCAAATTTTGCATAACTTTCAAAAAATCACTTTTTCGTACCATGCAAGTTCTTTTTCTAAATACGGTTCATACCATGTACATACTACATAAAATACTTCTCTCGTGGCACCACAATACATAAATGCATTTTTTGGCACGTGGGGGGGATAACTTGGTACTATCCATATAACTAGGCCCTACCCACTAAGCCACAACATGCCCAAAACCAGGCCCAATAACCCTCTTATATGCCTATAAAAGGGACACAAGCTTCACCCCTCAAGTAAGTAACTTCACTCATCTTCTCTCTATTCTAGATCCTATCACATTCTAACTTCACCATTGGAGAGGTGGTCAACTAACCCCCCTTCGTTTCCTTCATCTGTGCAGATACCCAACTCTAGGGACATGGAGGACTCATCCTTTACCACCACTGTTAAGAAGACACTCTTTTGTTTATTTGCGATATTGTAATAAATGTAGTAGATGATTATTAATAACGAAAAAAAGACACTATACATTTTTGTAATTATCAAATATTTCTTTTAGTTACATATGCAAATTAACCGTAATATAGTGTTGTTAATAGTAATTCCAACATATTGAAGTAAAATTTATAGGAAAAATGATCTCATTCTGCTCCTTGGATTTATAATGTATTCATCTAAGTTAATGACATGTTGATTTTTTTTCATATTGGTCCCTCGATATATACAAGCCCAGGCTTATGAATTATTTAATAATTAGAAAATAAAATATTAATTTCTTTATATTTGGCTCCGATATATACATTTATCTTGTCTTTAATAATTGTGTAGTCTTAACCTAATGATTAAATATGTGAACTTTAGAGGTCTTAGGTTCGAACCACATTTAAGGTGATTGAAGATTTTTCTTTTTTATGAAATATAAGCAAGCAAATTATTTAAAAAAAATAAAAGAAATCTTAATTTATTAATTTTTAATTATTAATTTCCACCTCTCCCTATCTACCTACCTACCATAACTATATATTAGTAATATTTTGAAACTATATCAATAGTATTTTATATTTTCATGACATATCAATGATTTTCTTTTTAAATAAAATTTCCATTTCATATATACATAAAACACTGTCTATCATAATTTTACCTAGCATATTACGTCTGCATGCATATTACATATGCTTTTCACACTTTCCAGGTAATCAATAACATCTTAGCGAGCAACATATTGAATTCACATTCGATGAAAATTGAGATCACTAGTCTTATCGTGAACATAAAGTCTCTAGGTCACTATTAAAAAGAAAAATTTTAGAAATATAATTAACAAAAAGGGAATAAAATTTTTTTTGAAGTTGTTTACATATATATTTTGATTTACATGTATGCTTATAAAGTAAGTTATACATATAAGGAAATTAAAAATTAAAAAATCATGAAAAAGAAGAGAATTGTTCAAATACATGTATCCCTGTATTAGAATTAGACTATAAATACATCATATCAACTCCTTAATTTACAGCCACTACAACTCTTAGTAAAGATGTTGTATCCTGCTAAAAGGTATAGAAATTTAGTCTTGCTCTTATATTTTTAAAATAAATAAAACAATCCTAAATAGATCATAATTAATGACAAGTATCCTGAAAATTTTTTCAATGAATTTTTTGGAAAAAATTGAGTACATATCTGAATATGTAGACATAGATCTACCTAGGATTTTCATTAACTTATAATTAAATTTGTTGACGATTTTAATTTAACTTGTTAGGAATCCATGAATGTGCAGATTTTTCATTTGATTTTGGAGGAGTGAAAAGATTGCAGAGCGTTGCCGGCGAGAAATCTGCTTCGAGGAATGGAATTCAACCCAAGAAATGGAATTGGAGCATAGAGTTCTTGACATATGGCATCATTTGATTGGTGCCGAAAGGTTCTAAGTCGGATTGGGTAAACCATGCCCCCACATCGTTCTACTGACAATAGGTTTCAGTTTTGACCCAACACTCGACCATATAAACCCTATGTGCTACACTGATACTATATATTGTTGTCTAATTCCTCCGCATGGGATATTATTAATTTTGAAACAATTTCAAAATTTTCTTCCCCGATTCGTTTATTTTTTAACATTTCTAAGTAACAATCCTCTTCAAAATCTCTTTTGTCACTGTAATCCCTTCTATACCAGATTCTAAAATAGAAATCATGGTCTCATTGATTATTCTTCTGTAATAGTCTTATGTAATAGAGGCATTCTTTAAAATTGTTATATGATAATATAAATGTAACAAAAATGCTAATTGTACGACTGAGGTTATTGTCTTAAAGTATTCTGTAAAAAAGCTGTCGTTGTTCGGGCAACATTATATACTTTTTCATGAGCGAAATCGGAGGATCGGTAAATACTTTTTCATGAACGAAAACGGAGTTGCTTCATTTAGTGATCGCAATTTAAACCTATATGTTCCTTGTTTAAGGTTTAATTTAGATCGATTTGTTTCCCAGATTGAACTCAACTGAATTTCTTCAAAAAGACCCTTTCCGACATTGAAGAAACCCGACAAGTCCAACATGGTAAATCAGATAAACCTGAAATCCAGGGACATGAAATCTCAATCCTTTTCGAGCATTTGTTGTTCCACAAAAACAAATAAAACTCAACAACAAATGAATAAAGATACAAAATCCGAAAAGAAAAACATCAGAAATGCATCAAAAATCGTTCTGTTAATCAATTAGTGTAGCTGATCTTGAGGAATGTATAGACTTGCTTAGACTTTCTAACAAACTCATAAAAAAATTTGTCCATATAACAGCAGATTAGGCCTATAAATGAAATTGAACTTACAAATAAATCACTAACAACCAAATTTAATAATAAACAAAATTAAAAAGAAAAGAACAAGCCTGGATCCCTGCTAAGTAGCCTAGATCAACTACCTGTTGTCCTAAGAGAAATGTAATAGGAGAGTGCAGCCATGATAATTGTTTCCGTAATCGAACTCAAATCGCGAACAAGACCAACAATTTTCATCTCTTGAAGCCTCCAAAGAGTTATAGCAAAGCATTTTAGTCCATTGAATACTGACATCAATATTCCCATTTTCTTTTCATACATCAACTAATCAACAAGAAACTACTTTTCATTACAGAAAAGAAAACAAACAGATTAACTGACTTGTTAATTTGGATGATTTCAGTTGCAGCTTCTGTTTAATGATCAATATATGCTTCCATCCCCATTTAGTATGATTTTGATGAAACCTCATTTAATATGCTTCCATCATCTTTTAATCATCTCGATCATTAAAAGGGTTTTTTTATTCCATTGTTATTTGACCCGGCCAGTCGGACTGGAAAAATCCTGACCCGGTGATAAAAACGGACCTAAAAACCGGATGTAAGATGACCCGTTAAATGTCCGGTGATAAGTTTGTTGAACCAGTGACCCGGGACGGGTTAATCGGTCAATGGCTTAAATTTTTTTCAATGTTTAAATGCAAATATATATATATATATATATATATATATATATATATATATATATATATATATATATTAATTTGTAGTCAATAGAGTCTAAAAGATTTCAAACTTTAATAAAGTTTTTTACCCGCATTTCACTCTTAGATGTCCATTTTTTCTAAAAACAATTGTGCCATAACATAAAAAATTTTAATAATTAAATTTATATATAGACTGAACACTAATAATTTAGATATTTTTTAAATCTTAACTATAGATCATAAGTTTTTTTTTTACTTTATTCTTCCCTTGTTATTATTTTTTACTTTTTTATCTTTGATATGTAACTTTATTTAATTTTCAATATAAAAATAATTAGTTTGCTGCTTAACAATTTATTGTATCATGCTTTAATCTTCTAATTTTTTAATAATTTTATTTTAATCGGTTGAACCCCGATTTAACCCTGATTGAACCATCGAACCTTTACCATCTACTTTCACTAATTTAAGGGGTCGGGGCGGTTTAACAACCATGATTTATTCGGATAACCAAATAAATCTCATCGGTGCGATTTGCTCAATATTCTGGATCACATACTACACGTGATTTGTTGACATGTACGTAATTATTTGAATAATGTGACCAAATAATAATATTAGAACAGATAATTGATGGGTTACTTAAATTAGAAAGTAAATAATTTTTTTTTTGTATAATTGATGGGTTTCTTAAATTAGAAAGCAAATGATTTTTTTTTGTCAATCTGGTTCACCGGTGACTATATTCAGATCCGACTCGACTCGCGCACCTAGTTGTTGTGGGTGAGTATCCCAATAAAGATTTTTTTTATTCACTAAAACTCGAACTCGAGACCTTACTTAAGCGATACCAAATCGCTTAACATTAGGACTAACCCTTATTGGTAGAAAGCAAATGATTTCATTATGAATTATTGTTCTTATAATTAATTATAATATTGATGTCTCCACCACTTTGACCAACACCTACAAGTCCAGTTCAGACTAATCTCCCTGGTCAACAGTGGCCTATGTTTTGGAGATTTCAAGTTAGATAATTTTATTATACGATATTTGATTGTACAATAAAATTTACATCCCAAAATTCTAAAACGGATTGGGAATTTATTTTGAATTCAATTTCAATTCCCAAATTCCAGGTTGTTAGTTATTTTTTTTAATTCATCCTGAGTATGGACTTGACTATAATATTATTTCGTTGACAAGTGGAAGTGGAAGGTGCCAATAATAGTAGGTGATACTATATGCAGTTCCTATGGCATGTATAAAATACAATGAGTTAAAAATTGTAATTTCTTTTTCATTGCTTCTATTAAAATGTCTTGCCTCACTATTGTTAGAATTTTAGTGTAGTTGGATCGACTAGTTTGATCAATGCGATCGTGACATTTCATCGATCGTGACATTTCATCGAACAAGGTCCAATTGACATATAAATATCTATAGTTTTGTAATAAATCAAAAGATCTTGAATTGCTGATTTTTTCAACTTTTTTTTTATTTAAAAGTTACCTAAAGAGAGGGAAAAGGCAATAGGAGTAACGCCCCACCGCCGTTAAAAATCCACCCCTAGGCTCGTTTTATTAAAAAAAGAAAAAAGAAAAAAAAAGAAAAGAGAATAAAAAAAATCCAGCCACTACGGCAAATAATAATCTATCAATTATGGAGAAAATTTTGATGGAGGTTTACGCTCCCGTTTAGATAGCTCCTTGCGCTCCCGTTTAGATAGCTCCTTGCGCTCCCGTTTAGCTTGCTCCCGCTCTTGCTTAGCTCGTTCTTTTAGGGCGACCAAAACCCTTGGTTTCCTTGGTAGTTGGATATTGTCCCCCTCCCCTATCTGACACCGATAACTATCATCGCCGGTGGCGAACGAAAAACTTGGCCTAACGGGCGTCAACTGCTCGACTTTCATTTTTGCCTCTTCTCTTTCTGCAGAATCCGCCCAAGAGCCTGGGACACCTTTCTCCGGTTGTGAGTAATCTGATCCAAAGCCCTCTTGATCAATCTCATCTGAGGCATTCTTGAAATGATTGGAATCATCTGAAACTTCTATAATATATCCGTCAATCGGCTTTTGAAATTCAATTTCCTTATCTTCGAGCTCTAAGTTAGCTATTTCCAAAGAATTAGCAGAGATAGAATTTCTCGGCTCGTTATCGAACACCTCATCAGACGCAGCCTCAATCACCGCAACAGCTACAGCCTCAATTGCCTTGGTAACCAATGCCTCAATCTCATAGTATTTCATGTTGGTTCAAAAGGCTCCAAGTTTGGTCGCTCCTTCCCAGCCTGTCTGTGAACAACAGGCTGATTTTTCTCAGGCCTTTTCTTTGTAAATTGTTGAACTTGTGGCTTTTGTGCCACGTTATGCCTGTAATCAACTGCAGAATATCCAATTGACTTGCAAAAGGAGCATAAGGCATGAATGTTCTAGTATTCAATATTCACCCAAAAAATGTTTTCTGCAATATCAACATGGACCTGATCCATAATGGGTTTTGAGAGATCTATGTCAACCAGAATTCCGCGTAATGCCTGAATTCTCCTTCAATAGTGTTGCGATCAAAGCAAATAGGAAACCTGATCCCTTGCGCAACACTGGAAAGAAGCCTGTGATCCCAAAATTCCCAAGGTAAATTAAGAAAATGAATCTAAACTTGAGCGTTAGTTTGCTTGTGAGTAGTAGGGTCGACACCTGCTTTCCAAACTGATAATCGCATGATTCTTGGTTTAAGTTTTAGACTACTGGTAGCCCAAATTTTCTGTGAAGCCTCTGCCGATGGCATAATGATGTGGAAAAAACCATTTCCCAAAGATATCAGCTTCCAATCCATGTTTCTAGTCCATAGGAAATTTAATTTTTATTTGAAATCGGTATGTTTCCATGGCCTCTTGCCCTTCATAATAGTCAATCTCCTGATGATAGAATGATAGCATGAAGAGATGCGGTTCTTACAAAATTCAGTCGATATTTTCACGTCCTTACAACAGTTGCCGGCGTCCGAGATTATGGCTAAAATAGCCTTCTGACTAGAGCTTCCAATCGGAGTTGATGTGGAGTCATTATTGAGAGAGAGTTCTTTGGCAGGTTAGGGTTAGCAGAAGATGCGACAGGATCTGTAAGTTCTGCTGCATACGAAGATTTTCCATTCGAAACCCTAGGGTTCGAATCATTGGGATGATTCCTGCTTCCCTTGAGCAAGGCGTGTTTTGCTACTGAGATTTTCGGAAAGAGGAGCAAATCTTGATTTGAAAAATCTCCAGAGGACATGGTGGCCAGCGATAAGAGAATTCGGTGATCTAGGGTTTCATCCTAATTCCTACTGATTTTCTCAACTAAATTTATTGAAATTTTGATAAATAAATGTGAACATATAGATATAGATCTAGCAATGATGTCCATTAACTTTTATGTGCAGATTTGAATGGTTCAACTGACATTGGAGGTGTGGAAAGATTGCAGAGTGTCGCCGGTGAGAAATCTTCTATAAGCAAGTAAAAATTTTGTAATTGTTCTGCTACTCAACTATTGATTTCATCTCAATACTTCAATGTGATTTACTGTGTAAAAGTAGCTCAGACCTAAAGGTCGAGGGTTCGAATCTTGGCAGCTTCATTTGTGGAATTATATTGCAACACATAGCAGAATGGGTCTCTGTTGTACTTGCTTCAAGCCTAAGGGGCATTCGCGTGCGGGGGAGTGTCAGGAGCGCAGGAATAATATAAATACTACGATTGGGCCTCTCCTATCAGCTTAGACTTTTGGGTGAGATGGTTCCATGACACAGCTAACATTGGAGGTGTGAAAAGATTACAGCGTGTCGCCGGTGGGAAGTCTTTTGTAATCAAGGTAATTTTGTAATTGTTCTCTCTTTTTCCTTTGTTCCTTTTTTTGTTCATGTAAATGTTTGATAGTGAAAGATAGTCATGGCCTATGAGTTAGCTGCTAGATAACGAGTGCTTTTATTAGGAAGAGAGCCCCTAAACAGAAATATTACCCAACTAAAGTGTTGTTGGGTTTGGTTTACTTGCTGTTGTATTGTCCCTGTATTACTAGTCTTTTTGGTGACTTTGTGGTGGCTGACTTTTTAACCAGGGAAACATATGCCATCACTAATAACTGCCTGTTTGTGCAATGTAAAAAAAACTTATGATTTAAGATTAACATTCGCTTACTTAAATTTGGATTTGAACTCTTATGGAGAAGAATGAGTCGATTTTATTTGTTGAACTCTTAAAACAATTTGATCCCATGTTCTGATATATTTATACTTGTAATTTCAGGAAAATAAGAGAAATAGTTTTGCAAAACGTGGAATGAGATTATTTCATCAAATCATGGGTTTGCAAAGATTGGCAATCAATGTAGAAATTCTTGAAATAATTTGTCAGTTTACCCTTTGTTTTCTTAGTAATTAATGCATCGACCTCACTATATAAGGTCATTGCCCTACCGTTCAGGTCCCGCCTAAACGTTTTGAAGCCTCAACCACCCGACTAGCGCCTAGCGCTTTTTAAAACAAAGTTTGTAATGAGATGTTTAGAGTTTTCTATATGCATTTCTCTATTTTTAGTAGTTTTTCATTATTTGATTTCCTTTGAATCTACCTACCTACCTAACTACCATAAGTATATATTAATGTATTTGGACGCTATTTCAAATGCAATTTATATTTTTATTATACATCAATAATTCTTTGTCAATGAAAAAGTTATTGTGTGTAAAACATTATCTGTTGTTATTTTTTCATGCATGTTATGAATGTTTTTCTCTGTTTTGTGTAATCAATAATAATTTATCTATATGATAACAAAAGATATGATACTAAATTCAATGGTTCCCAATGGTACGATTTACAAAATCATTGAACACATAAGCATAAAAAAACTACATAAAGCCAATGTTAAGCAGACGCTCTTTTGTTTATCTACGGTATTGTCATAAGTGTAGTACATCATCCTAATAACGAAAAGGCACCATACATTTTTCGTTAATTACCAAATATTTCTTTTAGCTATCTATGCAAACCGCAATACAGTGAAGTTAATAGTAATTCCAACATATTGAAGTAAAATTTACTGGAAAAATGATCTCATTTGGCTCCTTACACGTTAAAAATGTACTCGTCAAGTTCATGACATGTTGATCCATATATATAAGCCCATGCTTATTAATTATTTCATAATTATAAAATGTCATATTGATTTCTTTATATTTGGCTCCGATATATGCACTTACCTTATCTTTATTAGTGGTGAAGTCTTAGCCTACTGATAAAAATTAAACATAAATCCTTTAAATATCTTACGTTCGAACCATATAAAAATTAAAAATTAAACAAATTTATTAAAAAATAAAAGAATTCTTGTCTTCATTAAATTTGAATTATTAATTTCCCACCTACCTCCGTACCTGCCTGCCACAAGAATATATTAGTAATGTTTGGCAACTATATCAAGCATTTTATAGTTAATATCATATCAATAGTTTTTTAAAATAAAATATTAATTTCGTACATAAAACACTGTCCATAATAATTTTGCCAAACATATTACGTCAACATGCATATTTCGTATGTTTTTCACACTTTCTACGTAATCGGAAAGAACTTAGCAAGCAATATATCGAATTCACATTCGATGAAAATTGAGATCACTACTCCTATCGTGAACACAAAGTCTCTAGGTCACTTCTCAAAAAGAAAAATTTTAGATATATAATTAACAAAAAAGGAATAAATTTTTTTTTAAAGTTGTTTACATATATATTTTGATTACATGTATGCTTATAAAGTAAGTTATACATATAAAGAAATTAAAAATTAAAAAAAATCATGAAAAAGAAGAGAATTGTTCAAATACATGTATACCTTATATTACAATTAGACTATAAATACATCATATCAAATCCTTAATTTACAGCCACCACAACTCTTAGAGAATATGAAAGAAAATTAATTTAAACCCATGGAGAGAAACCCTAACCCTTCCCACCCTCGGCACGCTGCCGTCCACCGCCATAGCGCCGCTTCGCCGCCACCTACCTTTTACCCACCACCAACACCAAAAACATGCCGCCCACCCCACTCGCCTCTTCGCTAATCCTGTAAACCGCCATCAACCTAGGAATCGGATGCATCAGGGAGAACGACCTACCGTTCTGCAGCCCCATCGCAGGATCTATTTTGAAAACTTTCCAAATGCTTACGGTTCTGATTCTATGAGTAGGATCTTCAAGAAATATGGTATTACAGGCCGGATTTACGTGGCAAAAAGGAAGAACTCCAGGAGCCTGAATTTCGGCTTCATAACAGTAAACGATTCCTTGGCGATTCACGAAATCCTATATAGGTTAAACTCAATTTGTATTGGAATAATTCGATTACGGGCGTTCAAGGCCAAATACACGTGCCCGGCTGTTCCACCTTCAACACATGGTCGTTACCAGATTTCCATCGCAACTCAAACTCGAAAGCGTAGTTCGGCTTTTCATGACTCTCTCAGAGGGGAGAGATCGTATGCAAATGTGGTTGCTGAGCAAAAAGCCTCTACTGTTAAATCCATACCTCAGGAATAAGGAACTTTGTCAAACAATGCTACTATACCCAGGGGCCATGATCTTATTGTAGAATTGGCCCCTTGGAAAGATAAGTCGTGCTTAGCCTCTCTGATCAATATTTCAAATATTCGTTACGCTTTCGAATTATTACATGATCGGGGTTTTGATAGCACTTTTGCTGCACCGGCGGGTAGCGATAATGTTATTGTATCGTTTAATTTAGTGAATGCAATGCATTATTTTATAGGTGGTGACTGGAAGATTATGCAACATATCTTCAAGAAGGTGGATTATCTGTCAGCTGACTTTATCCTAAAGGAATGCAACATGTATGTTGATTTTATGGGTATCCCGCTCATGCTGATTGGTGAAACTCTGATTCACCAACTAGCTGCTTCCTTTGGCCGCATTGTTTTGATTGACTTCAACTTCAATAGAACGGACTATTTAGACATTATCTCGTGCCTTATCTCGGTTCCTCTCGGAACCATATATCGCTCTTTTAAACTCTGTGTGGGCTCAATGGAAGTGGTGATCCATACTAATCTTAGGCAAGGTGTCGGATGTGAACATTGTCATGATCACGATTCTATAATTTCTAGCAAACCTAGTGACGCTTCCTCCGAGCATGATAGTTCAGGGGACTCAAGTAAATCAGATGGGCAAGAGACAAATGTCGCAAACCACTCTGATCTACAAATCTGCCTAATCCCTAATAATTCAGACACAACCTTAAGTGCAGTCCCTGAGACTAACGAACCATAGGCGAAAACCTCTGTAGAACCTAAACCTATCCGCCAAACTGTATCCCCACAACCAGCCGCACCCCAACAAATTCAAAACTCTGTCTCTTCAGGTCCGGATATCTCGAATATGAACCGCATCATCATCCTTTCCCATAACCAAGCTTCACCTAGCAGAGAAAAAGAGCTGACTATGGAATTGGGTATAAAGCTGGGTCTATTCAAAACCCGTCAAGAGTCGATAATAATGGAAGCAATGGATAAATTAGTGGACTGACTGATTGGTTTTTCTCTTACTCAAGGTATTTGTATTCCAGTTATGTCTTTAGCCTTTTTATGTTAGAATTATCGAGGAGGCATTAGAAGTAGATCTAAACAACAATTTGTGTTATCATGTGTCCGTAAACATAAGTTAAAATTCTTTGTCACGCTTGAGATAAAACTTGTGGCTGTATCCGAGCACATGATTCGTCGGTCCTGGGGTCATAATGATTTTGCGTATCATTTTATTCCATCTATTGCTCTTTCAGGTGGCATTTTACTCTCTTGGAACTCAGCCCTTTTAAAGGGAAAGGTCCTTCACTCTACTTCGAGATGGGTTCTGATTGAATTTTCTTTGCAACAACTGGTTTTCCATGTCCTGTGCTTATACACCCCAAACAATCACTCAGACAGAAGCTTACTGTAGGGAGAAATTATTCCTGTCATTCGTGTGCTCCGAAAGGTATTAATATGCAGGGATTTTAATAAAGTTTTGCATCCTTCGGAAAGGGCTTGTGGTATTTTTGCTCATTCTATATCTGTTTTTCAAGACTTTATCTTGGAAGGTGAACTTCAAGACCTTCCTTTACAGGGCCGAGATTACACTTGGCATAATAGAGTATCCTACTCTCGCATTGATAGGGTTCTAGCCTCGGGTGATATTCTAGATTTATGGCCAACTATGACCATTTCGACAATTGACACCACGCTGTCAGACCACCTACCTATTTTGTTTCGATCGAGTACCAATTCATTGGGGACAGGACCAAGACCGTTGAGAGCTCTAAATTTATGGTGGGATAAGGCAGATTTTCTACCATTTATTCACAATGCTTGGTAATCCATTTGCCAATTTCACACCCATAGGGACATTTCTTTCAAATTATCCAAACTCAGCTTAGCCATTCGCCCATGGCACCCAGAGAACTTCAGGGATCTAGACCGAAAAATTTCAAAATTAGAGGAAAATATTCTGGCACTCACATCCAGCAACACTACTCGGCCTTTGAATTCATCACAGACCACCTATCTAAATCTTCTTCGCTCCTTACTTCATGAAAAATGAGCGAGTGTCGAAAAGCTCAGGCATCAACAATCTTGGATAAAATGGACACTATTAGGGGATAACAATACTTCCTTTTTCCACCGTGTGGCATCAGCTCATTTTCGTAACAACCAAATCACCCAACTGGACATCGATGGAGTTATTGTCTCGGACCCAGCTGATATTTCTCATGCTATTTGCTCATTTATCGAGCGTCTATTTAGGGCAAATCATGAGGTTTCGTTCTCTCTAAGAAAACTACAGTTCAATACCGTCACCACCCACCAAAATGTTATTCTAATAGCCCATTCTCAATTGATGAAGTTTGGTCTAGTATCGGTGCATGTGGAGAAAATAAAGCACCGGGTCTCGATGGTTTCAACTTCTTCTTCTACAAACGTTTTTGGGAGGACTTAAAACCTGAACTTTTGGGTATTTTTGATCGTTTTCATACCACTTCCCGGCTGCCTGACTCTATAAAAACATCTTTCACTGTGCTACTTCCTAAGGTTCCAGGATCATGTTCTTTGACCAATTTTAGACCGATTGCTCTTGTTTATGGGGTTTACAAGATCATTGCGAAATTGTTATCATCTCGCCTCCAAGCTGTTCTCCCTTCATTGATATCGAGTAATCAATTTGCATTTATCATAGGCAGAAGTATCCATGAATGCTCTTTCCTAGCTTTTGAGGTTAAACACACCCTTCATGCCCATCAAAAACCCAGCCTGGTTTTAAAATTGGATTTTCGTAAGGCTTTTGACAGTATCTCATGGAAGTATATCGATTCGGTCCTTATCAAAATGGGTTTTGATCATAAATGGATATCTTGGCTGTCGAATTGTCGGAAAAATTCCTCAACATCTATTTTGATAAATGGAAAACCAAGCACACCGATTTCCATCAAGAGAGGAGTAAAACAAGGGGATCCCTTATCTCCATTTATTTTTATGCTCGCTGTCGAAGGGCTGAAACAACTCATAGATTACAGTATTTGAGAAGGTGTGTTATCGGGATTTTGGCTAGATGAATCCTTACCGGATATCTCACTTTTATAGTTCGCCGATGATACAATTTGCTTTCTTCCGGCTGATGTGGCAATCATTCCTGTTTTCAAACGTCTTTTGCGGTGCTTCAAGCTTATTTCTGGGCTTCGCATTAATTACCACAAGAGTGCTTTAATGTGTATCCATGTACCTAATAGTTTGCTTGCTTCATATGCGGCTTTATTCAGATGCCATAAAGATAGATTCCCGATTAAATATCTTGGTGTTCCACTATGCTTAAAATAACCTGCCATCTCATCCTGGGAGCCTCTGATTGCAAAATTCAAGTTTCGTCTATCTAATTGGATGGGCAGTTGTTTATCTTACTCAGGCAGAACCACACTCATTAAATCGGTACTCTCTTCACTTCCACTCTATTTATTATCCCTTTTTAGAATGCTAGTTTCGGTAATCTCAACCTTAAATTGTTTGATGCGTAATTTTATGTGGTGAGGTGACTCCAATGCAAGTGGCTTGTGCAAAGCGAGTTGGGGTACTATGACCCAACCATATCATCTTGGGGGTCTTTCCATTCGGGATCTTCACCTAGTCAATGCTAGCCTTCTATTAAAGTGGATTTGGAAATTGCATGTTCGCAATAATAACTCCCTTTGGTTTGTGTACTGCGCCCAACATTAAGGAGTGCGATCATGGCATGACATGGTTTTATTAGAGCCTAAAGCCGTTTTGCCACTATAGAGGGGAATCCTAAAATGTTGCGTCAAGAATGATGAATATTGGAACTTTTTCTCCTCTCAGACACGGGTTCAGGTGGGGAATGGACTTGCAAGTTCGTTTTGGCATGACAACTGGACTTCAAACACCCCGTTAAAATCCCTTTTTTTAGATTTATACATCCTTTGCAATAGGAAACACGCTTCTATTCAGGAGGGGTGTGCTTTCTTATTCACATCTCATTCATTTGGATGACCCATTTAGAAAAGGAATTTACAAATTACGGGCCAGCAACGATGTGCTGAATTAAAGGCATGGATTTTGGCTTTAAGTTTGCATCTTTTTCAGAATTCACAGCCCAATTTTCCGGGGAACGAAGATTGAATTATTTGGGTGATTGGGAAAAACAATGATTACTCGGCAGCCTCATGCTACTGCTCACTCTTTGCTTCTTTTCTCTCTAAAGAAGTTCTTATTTTTGTTGATTAAAAAACAACTAAACAACTCACCTATTTATAGATGAATTATACAAATCTCAACTAACACAATTACTCACCACCACCTCCAACTAATACAATTAATAGCCAGCTTATTTAGTTAATTTAATGGCCTCCAAATTGGTTGTAGTTATAGCCTCCAATTTGGTTATCACATATAAAAAAACCTACAAACTTAAAATACCTAAATAAATTTACTAAATTTTAGATTTGTGGCTTGGACTCCAATTGATTGGGTTTGGATTTTGGGTTTTCATGAATATGAATCTAGTTTATAATCCAACCCCCCTAAACTTGATCTTGTCATCCCAAGCAAGCTTCTAAATCTAATGAAGTTTTTGCTTGTGAGTGGCTTAGTGAAGATATCCACAATTTGATCTTGTGTCTTCACATATTCAACTTGCACTTCCTTTCTCGCAACACACTCTCTTATGTTATGGTAGTGGATGTCGATGTGTTTGCTTTAATCATGGAATATAGAATTCTTTGCTAAGGCAATGGCTGACTATTGTCAACATGAATCTCAATCGGTTCTTCTTGCATCAAGCCGATCTCTTTTAATGAATTTCTAAGCCAAATTACATGACAAACGTCGGAGGTTGTTGCAACATATTCTGCTTCACATATAGACAAATTTACAATCGGTTGTTTCTTTGACATCCGTGTAAAAGCAGTATCTCCCATGAAAAACACAAATCCACTAGTTCTTCTTTGGTTATCTACTTCTCCACCCCAATCACTATCGCTATATCTAACAAGCTTGTATTAGAAACTGAATGGAATAAGCCCAAGTCAGCTGTACCTTTCAAATAGCGAAAAATTCTCTTAGCGGCTTTGAAATGGGTGGTTGTTGGTGATTCCATGTAGCAACTAACTAACCCGATTGCATGAAGGATATCTGGCCTCGTGTAGGTAAGGTAGCGTAGACTTTCGACCAAACTTTTGAAAAGTGTTGGATCTACACTCTCCCCTTCTTCATGTTTGGACATCTTGATCCCGTACTTCATCGGTGTGCTTATCGGCTTGTAGTTATCCATCTTGAACTTTTTCGAGATCTCCTTTCCATAGCTTGCTTGTGAAATGAAAATTTCATCCTTTTGTTGCTTTATTTCTATGCCGAGGTAGTATTCCATGAGTCCTATGTCTGTCATCTCGAACTCCTTTGTCATCTCTTTCTTGAATTCATCAAACATTCTTTGATTGCTTGCAGTGAAGATCGAATTGTCCACGTAGAGGCACACGATCAAAATATCCTCATCTTTAATCTTGATATATAAAGCGTGCTCATAGGAACATTTGTTGAAGCCATTCTCTTAGAAGTACTTGTCAATTCTGCTATTCTATACCCATGGTGCTTATTTTAGCCCATGGACGAGTTTTGTTAACAACCACAGATTCTTGTAGGAGAAGTCCTCAATGATACTTCAAATGAAGATTCAGGATTCAAAGACACAACACAACACAGGGTTTTAATAAAGCGAAATCCAGATATTCAAGAACCTAATGCCCTTTACAACAGTTCAAGCTAAACAAAATAGCAATGATCGATGGAGCAAACTTACTAGCATAGTAAAAAGATATTAATAACTAACTGCAAAGATCAGAGCTATGTACACAAATTCATTGCAGGAAACTAAACAAGCAACATATAATTTGGTGCATAGACTAATAAAAATGGAAACAAATCAAATACAGATAGGAAAATGAAAAATTCCAGGTTTATAAAAATACCTTGTGAAAGCGTACTCCAGTAAGAGGTATCCATAGCAATGCAGGATGTGAGCCGAGCATTAGCAATAGCACTGTGGAAAGGCAACAAAGAGTCCACACTCCCTATAATAGATAACACTCTGCAAAGCAAAACAAATCAATCAAAGAAACTACAACCACATAATTGAATATTGATACAATACAGTACACAATTGAATTTCGTTTACTTCTTTTTCATAAAATAACCATACTTCAGAATTAACATATATAGATAAGCATTTGGACAAGTGTTTCATCCATAATTATAAGACAGAGTGATTATACCTTGAAGCATCGGACATAGGTCAGGTTGATGAGAAAGGAGAGGGAAGGGATTTTGCGTGCAAGGTATTTTAGGTTAAGGTTTTGGACCGAGCCGCTAGCGACCTTGACCCTGCCATTACAGCTGATCTACAAAACGAAGCCATTTCTGAGCTAAAGAGAAGGAAACGGACTGAACCAAACACCTGAATCGAGGAAAACTTCACTTAAACCCTATAAACCAGCTAAGCTTGAAACGACATCGTAACACATAATTACAGGCCTTAGGTGGGTTGTTACTGCTACTGCCCCAATAAAAGCCCAGCCTTGGAAGGGTGGATCAAGTCTAAACGCATAATTTTCAGGAAGTACGACATTAGGCAGTCACCGTTAAAAGAAAAATCCCTATTTCCCCGGGGGTTTCTGTTGTACTTCGTTCTCTTAGGTAGCTCGCGTGGAAGACGAGCAATAGCCTCACAATCTTCTTTCTCACCTTTTATATCATGCCAATGGCCGCGATCGTAGCTAGCAAATCTCTCTCGGTGCTTCGCACTCGTCAGCTTGTGAGTGCATTTTGCCCTATCTTTCTCTCCTTTCACTCCTCTTGCTGATGTTGTATGATGAAATCTCTAGAAGTTTGATTGCTTAAGCTGTTATCCTCTACAACTCGTGTGTGGTAGTCATTTTTTATTTTCATTTCTTCTGTATAGTTTTCGATTTTACATTTTATGTAGTGGCGTGATCTCAAAATTTTTTGAATTGATTGGTAAATTTGATAGATTTGGGTATCCAAATGAGTTTATCGCCTTCAATTGAATTTCGATCTTGTGAAATTTACTATTGACAATAGCCTTTTACAACTAGCCTCACCCTATGTCTCTCGATCTCTCCCTTGGCATTTTGATTTATTTTATACACCCATTTGACATCTATTGCCTTGTGTCCTTTGGGAAGTGAAGGGAGTTTCCATGTATCATTCTTCTTAATGGCCTTGATTTCTTCATCCTTTGCATCTCTCCACTTTTTCGCTTGTGCAGCTTCTGGAAATGTCACTAGCTCGCAATCAACAAATAGACAAAATAATGTAAGATTGTCTAGTTATTTAGTCATCTCATAGAGTTCTTGAAGACTTCTCGTATGATGCACTTCTCTTTCATCTTCAGTCCCACTTGAGGATGGAGATGATGATGATGATGATGATGATGATGATGCTAACCCATCTCTATGAGTAGAAGAATTTGGTAGAGTTGTGAGGCCTTGTTGAAGTTGTATTGGTTGCTCAGGTGTTGTCTGCTCATCTTCCTTGAATGGGGAAAAGTTGAAGTCCTCCATTTGAGAATCAAATTTCCATTTTCCTTCTTCATCGAATATCACATCTTGGCTGATCATAAATTTCCTGTCATTCGGATTGTTTAGCTTGTAACCTTTTGAGCTTGAGTCATAACTGATGAGAACAAAACTTTTTCTTTTATCCTCAAGGTTGGTTCGATTCCCATCCGGTACATGAACATGAGCTACACTCCCTAAGACTCGAAGATGGGAAATTCTGGGCTTTCTTTCACTCCGTGCTTCTTATGGTGTCTTTCCCCATACGCTTCTTATTGGAGAATAATATAATAAGTAGACTGCATATGCCACTGCTTCAGCCCAAAACTCCTTGGGTAGTTTCTTGCTTTTGAGTATACTCTGTGCCATGTCAAGAATTATTCTATTCTTCCTTTCTGCTACACCATTTTGCTGGGGGGATCGAGGAATCGTTAAGGGTCGACGGATTCCATGTGCTATACAAAACATGTTCATTTCATTAGATGTGAATTCTCCTCCTCAATCAGATCTCATGGCTTTGATCTTATGACCTCTCTCCTTTTCCATACCTGCTTAAAACTTTTAAAACACTCTGAAGACTTCTAATTTCTGCTTCAAGAAATATACCCAAGTTTTTCTTGAATAATCATCAATGAAGAGAAGGAAGTAGTTACTATTAGCGAGAGAACTTGGCTTAATAGGACCACACACGTCGGTATGGATGAGCTCGAGAGGCTTCTTAGCTCTAGAGTCTGAATCCTTTCGAAAGCTTCTTCTAAATTGCTTCCCTTGTAGACATCCTTTACACAATTGATCAGGATTATTGATACATAGTAAGCCTCTGACCATTTCCTTCTTGGATAAAAGCTCCAATCCTCCAAAGTTAAGATGACCCAATCGAAGATGACATAGCCACGATGGGTCTTTGTAATATACCTTCAAACACTTCACAACATTGTGTTGAATGTTCAAAGGAAACAATTTATTCTTTGACATTTGTACCTTAGCAATCAGATCTCCCCTGCCATCTCTTATGAAAAGACTACAATCTTTCATGAGAATATTATAGCCTTTTTCTAAGAGTTGGCCCAAACTTAGAATGTTGCATTTCATACCATGCACATAGTAGACATTTGAAATCATTTCGTAGCTATCATCTTTTGCTCTAAAAAGGACGTTACCTCTTCCCTTCACTGATATTTTTGTATAATCTCTGAATGAAACATCTCTGCTTACTGCTTCATTGAGCTCCACAAACACGTTCCTTCTTCCATGCATGTGGTTTCTTGCACCGGTGTCGAGATACCATGTGTTGTCTTGATGATCATTGTTATTATTATACGCTAGTAATAGCGTTTCTTTCTCCTCGATCTTCTCCTCCATAAAATTTTCCTTCTCTTCCACTTGATCATTACGAGCTCTACATTCTGAAGCGTAATGCCAAACTTTTGACAATTACAGCACCGAACTTAAGATTTGTCATACCTCGCGTTGGAATTGCCTCTTCCGCGACCTGGTGTAGAACTTTCTCCTTTCTCGTAGTTATCGCTAGAATTGTTATTGTAATTCTAACTTCATCCATGACCACGGCTACCACCTCATCTGCGGCCTCATCCTCGTCCTCTGCCTCTTCCTCTTCCATGGTTATTTCTATAATTGCCTTGACCTTCACTCGTATCCTTGAGTTGTAGCTTGAGGAGTTTCTCAGATATATCTTGCTTCTTCTTATGCTTTTCTTCATAGGCTTGTAGTGATCCTTGGAGTTCCTCGATCATCATTTCCTCTAAGTCTTTAGTTTCTTTAATAGTCACCACGATGTGCTCATATTTGGGATCCAACGAGCAGAGTGTCTTCCCGATTATCCTTACATCTTTCTAACTTCTCACCATTTCTTTTCAATTGATTCAAAAAGGCTGCTACTCTGGAAAAATAATCGAAGATAGACTCGGATGATTTCATATGCAAGGATTCAAACTCACCTCTAAGTGTTCGGAGATGGACCTTCTTCACCTTTTTGACTCCTTTGTAAGAGCTTTATAGTTTCTACCATGCTTGCTTAGCGAAAGTTACACAAAACCGACATCATCTAATTCTT
This sequence comes from Euphorbia pulcherrima, assembly GCA_947683365.1. NCBI lineage: Eukaryota > Viridiplantae > Streptophyta > Magnoliopsida > Malpighiales > Euphorbiaceae > Euphorbia > Euphorbia pulcherrima. Next base: position 3,438,241 of record CANTUS010000010.1, read on the forward strand.
GATAGATGAGGAAGAGAGCTTTCTTGTCTCTCTTTCGAAAAGCCTTCAAAGTTATAGGTTGAACTTTTGTGAGAGAGGCTTCATTTTCGGGCTCTGAGAAGCCTTTCTCTACGATATCCCAAACATCATGTGCTTCGAGAAGAGCCTTCATTTTGATACTCCAGTTGTCATAATTGTTGTTGTTGAGTGTTAGAACTTGAAACGATGCCACACTATTTGCCATGTTACTCAAATAGCTATTCTAATTGTACAGGGGCTGATGCAACACTTCTGGAGTCTTTTGCGATACACTGGACGTATTGTAACACTTTTTACAACTTTTTGCAACACTTTCTGGGCTACTACAACGTCTAGAGTTCCTGAAATTCAACTTTTGCAATCGAAAATGGAACTTTTTGGAAGCGTAATCAACTTTGAACGTGGCTCTGGTACCACTTTGTTGGAATTAAAACACTCAAATGAACAACTTTTATTAAACTTGAAGATATTACAAGAACTCAAAATACAATGCTACAACTCACTCTTTACTTCTTTTCTCTCTAAAGAAGTTCTTATTTTTGTTGATGAAAAACAACTACACAACTCACCTATTCATAGGAAAATTATACAACTCTCAACTAACACAATTACTCACCACCACCTCCAACTAATACAATTAATAGCCAACTTATTTAGTTAATTTAATGGCCTCCAAATTGGTTGTAGTTAATAGCCTCAAATTTGGTTATCACACATAAAAAATCTACATACTTAAAATACCTAAATAAATTTACTACATTTTGGATTTGTGGGTTTGAACTCCAATTGATTGGATTTGAATTTTGGGTTTCCACTAATATGGATCAAGTTTATAATCCAACAAAGCTTTCCCGGATTGAACTCAACTAAATTTGCTCAAAAAGACCTTTTCGACATTGAAGAAACCTGACAAGTCCAAGCATTTGTTGTTTTACAAAAACAAATAAAACTCAACAACAAATGAATAAAGATACAAAATCCGAAAAGAAAACATCAGAAATGCATCAAAAATTGTTCTGTTAACTAATTAGTGCAGCTGATCTTGAGGAATGTGTTGATATTTTAGTGTAATTGGATCAACTAGTTGACCAATGCAGTCATAATATTTCATCAAACAAGTTAGGAGAGTGCGGAGTGCACGTTTGTTCGAGTTCTATTACGATACTTTGCTCCGATGGTCCTGGAGCTACCTTTCGCAACACTTATGAACTGTTGCAGCTGCTCGAATGGACATGTCTTTTCGCAACACTTCTATTCTGAAGAGTTGCGACTGTTCGTATCAGGTCTATAAAACATGGCATTGGCAACACTTACAAAGAGAGTTTTTGCAACAATTTTTGCAATTTTTGGTTCACTTTTCTTCACAACAAAAATTCATTTTAAGTTCTTGTCATTTCTGATTTTATCCGATTGATCTATTTGGTAGAACCGCCAAATAAGATTCAATCTGAAAGTATTCGTCACGACTTCAGAATTATCCATGCATCATTTTATTAGATTTCTTCAACAAAGATTGAGAGACGTTTTTTACAAACATTCAAGGATTCATTCCACCGGAATTCCCCAACCGAATGTATCGACTTGCTTAGATTTTCTAACAAACTCATAAAAAAATTTATCCATATAACAGCAGATTAAGCCCATAAATGAAATTAAACTTACAAACAAATCACTAACAATCAAATATAACATATAAAATTAAAAAGGAAAAGAGAAATGTAATAGGAGAGTGCAGCCATGATAATTGCCTCTGTAATTGAACTCAAATCACGAACAAGACCTGCATTTTCATCTCTTTAAGCCTCCAAAGAGTTAAAGCAAAAAATTTAAGCCCATTAACTACGGAAAATAATATTCCCATTTTGTTTGCATACATCAACTAATCAACAAGAATCCACTTCATTACCGAAAAGAAAACAAACAGATCAACTGATTTTTTTATGATTTTAGTTGCAGCTTTCCTTTAATGATGATTATGCTTCCATTCCCATTTAATATGATTTTGATGAAAGCTCATTTAAGCCTTGTTCTATTGGACTATAATTTAGTTCAATTCAGTTCAGACCGCTTCAGTTCAGTTCAGCTCACATCAATTCAGTTCAGTTCAGTTCAGTAAACTTCAATTCAATTCAATTCAGTCAACTTCAGTTCAGTTCAGGTCATAAACTTACGGAAAAAAAAGGGCCTTAATATGCTTCCATCATCATTTAATCATCTCGATTACAAAAAGGATTCATTTATTTAGATAACCAAATAAATCCCATTGCCGTGATTTGCTCAATGTTCTAGATCACATACTACACTTGATTTTTGAATAATGTGACCAAATAATACTATAATATTTGAATAAAGAATGGATGGGTTTCTAAAATTAGAAAGCAATTGATTTCATTATCGAATTATTGTTCCTATAATTGATTCTAATATTGATGTCTGCACCACTACGACCAACACCACGGAAGCACGAAAACTCTTAGACACTGGCATTTTCATGTTTTGTGTCGGTGTCGGAAACCGACACTTGACCTGTTTCCCCCGGTTTTCTAGTCTAAATGTTTTCAGAAATGGTGTTTCCCGGTGTCTGTGTCCGTTTCCATGTCGGTGCTACCTAGACCAACACCGTTAAGGCTTTAAGTCCAGTTCAGACTAATCTTCCTGATCAACAGCGGCCTATATGTTTTGGAGTTTTCGAGTTAGATGTATAATTTTCTTACACGATATTTGATTATATATATAATCAAATTCAGACCCTATGTTTAAAATTATGACATGAAGGTAAACAATATGTGTGAAATAAAAACAATATCCTCCAAAATTATAAAACAGATTGGGAGTTTATTTTGAATTCAATTTCAGTTCCCAAATTCCAGGTTGTTAGTTATTTTTTTTAATTCATCCTGAGTATGGACTTGACTACAATATTTTTTCATTGACAAGTAGAAGGTGCCAATAATTTTAAGTGACACTATAATACTGTATGAGTTAAAAGTTTTAATTTCTTTGAGATTGCTTCTATTAAAATGTCTTGTTTTACTCCGGAATTTGACACTAATACTAATAGATTTTGGACTTTTTAAAGGTTTTGATCTCAATTTAAAAGTTGAAGTGGCCATATTACGATTTTGAAGCGAAAATTTATTGTTTTATCCAAATTAAGAGGACTATAATAAGATATTTCAAGGCTATTAGTGCTAAGTTTGAGGGTAATATAAATTGTATATCTATTAGTTTCTTCATTTACTTTTTTTTTTTTGGTAAAAGTTAGTTTCTCCATTTACTTATTTGTATGTATACGTGCAAATAAGTAAATGGAGTAATTTTAGAATTTGTTAGCTTAAGGGTAAGTGGTTGGTGGACTTACTAGTAAACTTTCAAAGTTGTAACGATTTTTAATTAGTCAAACGTACACCAATTAAACACTAACCTAATGATTTTTTATTAAACATATGATATATAATACGAAAATAATTAAAAAAATTTATTTACTATTGAATCAATCCATTTCTGATTTTTTTCAATTTGACAATTATATTACTCCCTTCATTCCTATTTTATTGTGATTTAGCATTTCATTTTATTCCTTTTTAGTAATATTTCAATTATCAACGTATTTTTTTTCTTTAATTTGTCCATGTGTTAAGCAGGAGAGAGAATATGTATTGATGTAATTTTAAGTTTTAATTATGAAGAAATAGAATTAAATATAAAAGTAAACTAATTACTAGAATTGACAGCAGTAAATTTTTTATTTATTTTAGTGAAAATTCTAAATAATATCCAATGCATATTAAGGTATAAGCAATAAACTTTTTATTGATTTTAGTGAAAATTCTAAATAACATCCAATGCGTATTAAGGTATAAATTTACACTGAAATAAATTCAGTTCAGTTCAATTCAATTTAATTCAGTTCAGTTCAGTTCAGCTAAATTTAAAATAATCATTTGGTCAACTCCTGGACATCGCAACTGCCAACTCAGGAGAACTCAACATTTTGCTAAAGCCACAAGCAAAGCCAAAACAAAAATCCGTTCCCATATACGGCATCGTTTCTTTGTCCAACTCATATCTCTACCCTTTCCCGTTGTTTTGCTTTCATTGGCGCGTTCAATTATTCACCCAATCGTGGTTTTGTGGCTTGCACACAAAACCACTACTATTGGCTACACATGTTTCATTGGTAGGTGGGATCGGCTCAATTAAAACAACCCAATACCATATACCATGATACCTACTGAACAACCCAATACCATATGTTAATCACCAAAATCGTAATACTAATGTATAAATTTTTTTTAAATACTTATATTTCTTTATATATATAATTACTTCTAACGTTATATCTTTTTATAAAACAATCTTATACAAAGCAAAACCAAAATCCGACCACCGATCTATTCTATATGCTTGTCATGTGAGGAGAGAGAGCGAGATGGAACACAGCCAGCCAATCTTTCGTCCATGATATCTACAGGTAATGAGCTTCTACGAACTTTATCACCTCTGAAAAATTTAGCGCTTTGTATGAGGCGCAACTCAGTGAATATAAACAATCTATGAATTTATCAAACCACATGTATACATGCATTCAAAAAGTCAACATGTAGATACATGTAACATATAACATTTGATTTTGCTAGCCAGCCTGTATAACAATTGGTTGACCTTTCGGTCCAAATAAACAATTGGTTGACCTTTCGGTCCATTTGTCAGATATTGCAATTGGTTGACCATATAGGTCCAATTGAACAGAACATATATTGCAATGTTTGATCGGCTACGTCACAACGTCTCTTTTACTTTTTTACTTATTCATGCTCATGCATATATAAATTCAAGATGAATCCTATGAAATATTTCAAGTACTTATTACTGTTCTAGGATCTATTTATGAGTAATTTGATGTTCTACCTTTATTTGTGCATTGTCTAATTATGATTTAAGATTAACATTTTCTTGCTGAAATTTGGATTCTGAACTCCTAAGATTGGTGATAATGTTTGATTAATGACTATATGAATGATTAAAGACTATATGAGCAGTTTGATATTCGACCTGTAGAAAATATGATTACTAAAATGTATGGCCTTGTTAAAGAGACCTCTATGTTCTATTCACCTTAAGGGCATATTAGGAAAAACACTTATTAGGAACCAATCACGTCCTAAAACAAAATTAATTTCAATCCATCAAAATAAGGAAAAGTTTTTTTCTTTGAAGAATTATTTTTGAAGATGTTAGGTATTGAACCTAGGACCTCCCACTACTAATATTGAGTTGTGTACCAACTGAGCTACACCCAATTGGTAACATATGGAAAAGTAAATTATTATCATGGCTAGATCCATAAGTATGTCTTAATATATTTGGAAACTCATTCAAAAGCACTGTAAATTTTTGTAATATACAAACAATATATTGTTTTTGAATGAAACATGATTCAATTAAATAAGCAAAACATGTTCTATCATAATCTTTCCATGGATATTATGTTGATATATATACATACACACACACTTATCTAGCGAATAATTAAAAGTACGATATTAACTTTTTTTTCATTTAAAGGCGGAGATCGGAGAATCGGTTTCGATTTTATTAAAAAAGAAAAGAAAAGAAACAAAGAAAAAAGAAAGAAAAAAAAATCTCAAGGATGTTGACAAAACCAATCACAACAGAGTGTGATCCTAATGATCTAAAGATCCATAGTAGTTACGTTTGTTGTAAGCCAAACAGCCATGTTGGCATAGCTGAATTGTAATCGGCATGCTAAGGAACAGCGGGAAGAAATTCTCCGTGATGCAACATAGTCAATCCCAGCGAGAAGGCTGACATGATGAGGCCTAACGGCAACAATGATGACAATATCATAGTAAAATTCAATTCAATTTTGAGGATGTGGCATGATAGGCACAAAGTCGAAACATCAAACTGTCGACTCAGATCAAAACCGAGATCCAAGCCAATAAATAAATTATCTCCCTAATAGAAGCCCCTAGAAATGAGGCTACAAGGAAATACCTCCCTTTCACCAAACTAAGCAAAGCAATAAATTTTCAATTCAGGGATTCGACATAAATTGAGTCCAACCTACTTTTTGTCAACACAAAGTCTCATAGTTTATAATTTAAGAAAATAAAAATCTTAGATAAATAATTAAAAAATTTGAAAAATGTGTTTGAATTAGTAACCAAATATTTTAATGTATAATACATTCGCTTGTTAAAGTAAGTTTTATAGTGCATTCTATAGTTACTTTGCTTTTTGTTACAAAGTATCCATTACTTTGCACTTTTTCACTACTGGATGAGTGTTGATTATTTCAATCCAATGGTGAAAAAGGCAAACTAATGGTTAAACAAAGTAAGCATAGAATATGCAAAGTATTATACATAAGGAAATTTAAAAAATGAAAAAATCATAAAAAAGGAAAGAAATATTAAATACGTATGCAAACCCTAAAAAGTAGACTATAAATACAGCCTATCAAACCCTTATTTCGCAGCCACAACAAGTCTGAGATAGGCGATGAGATATGAAACACAACTCAATGAAGAAGATGAAAGAAGCAGCCGATACCTCAAGTTTTCCGCAAATATCACCAGATGAACTGCTGCGAAAAGGTACATGATTTTAATCTCGTTCTTGTTTTTTCATAATAAATCAAGAGAAACCTCAATGGATCATGATTCAATTATAAGTATCATCTGGATTTTTCATAAAAAAATTAAAAGATTTTGAAATGATGATTTTTTTTAAATTTAATTGTGTTCAAAAGCTGAATAATAAATCTGAAGGCAGATTTGGGTGGTTCAGCTGACATTGGAGGTGTGAACAGATTGCAGAGTGATGCTGGCGAAAAATCCACTATAAGCAATGGAATTAAACCGAAGAATTAGAACTGTTGATGTTTAATTCCCACACCAATGGCTTCATATACAGTGTCTTTAATGTTAACTCAAGGTAATTTCGTAATTGTCCTGCTACTCAATGCTTGAATTGGTTGGAATAATTTAATGTGTTTTATTATAATTAGATTAATGTTGTTGTCTCATAGTTCAATTAATTTATTGATTAGCTGTGGACCATTGAAGCTACGGAACGAGTCCAAAGTTCATCATGTTTCACAAAAAATTCAGTAGATTTGATTTTCTTTATTAGATTTCATTTCTCTTTGTAAATCTGAACTTGAGGTGATTGCTTGCTTACTGTTCTATGATCTATCCGTTACAAGTATAACAAGGCTTGCTTTCCATTCCATGATTCTTGAATAAATAGCTAATAAATCATAGTCAGCGTTGCCTAATTATGATTTTATGTGTAGCCAATGATTTTAAATGTACAATTGATTTTTTGAAATTTGAAATTTGACTTGAACTCTAATGATTGGTGGTAGTGTTTGGAGAATAATCAGTCAATTTTATTTGTTGAATCAGGATGCCAAGAGTTTTGTTGGTGAATTCAGAGCCGAAAAATGGTTTCATATACAAGGATCTGAAAAAATTTGGATACAAATACATAATGGTGTGGAGAATGTATTAGCAAAGGAAAGCAATTTTTCCTCCGATTAACCCGGATTGGGATTTCCGAGATGCAGTTCCCAGCGGCACCGGAGATAAGCTGGGTCCGGGGAAGTGGAAATGGCCAGGGTTCCAGGGAAAGTGAAGGATAGTTTTGCAGTGGTGAAAAGATCGAGTGATCCGTATAATGATTTTAGAAAATCAATGGTGGAAATTATCGTCGAAATGATCTCCCAATGATTTCTCGCTGGATGCTGAGGTCCTTAATGTTACATAGAAAATGTAACGAAATCATGGTCTTTGGGATCATTTTGCTACTACTGTCTTATGTTATTGATGTATTGCTTAAGAATTTGTACATGATATGAATGTAACTAAAATGGTAATTGCACTTGTTGATTGTGTTGTCCTTAATTAGTTTTACAATAACAAATGTTAGGGTAACATTATAAACTTATTCATATCGAGCGGTTTCTTGAGTGATCTCTATTAAACAAGTTTGAATATTTACTGTTCATGGAAAATATTGGTGCAATATAACTGAAATAAACAGTCAGAGTGAATCTTATAGTGTGATCAGTGGACTACTTTGCTACCCCTCCGACCTGTCATGAAGCATTAATCACTATATATATTTGTTTTTCCAGAATAATTAAGGGGAGTCACAGCTTTTGACTATAAAATGGCAACGAAAGCTAGTGAGCATACAAGTGGGTCTAAGCCCATCTAAAAGGAGCGGAGTGCAGGGTGGAAGTTCTCAATGTGTCCAGGGGCACGAGTTGTGGTCCTTGGTTTAAGGGGGGATGTTGAAAAGTAAACTCAAGTCCCACATTGGAAGATTTGGAGAGGTTGCACCAAATTATAAGTGTCCACCAAAGATTCTATTAGTATGAGGCCTTTCAGGGGAAGGAGCCACAAGAACAAAATTGTGAGGGTTTGACCCAAAGCCGACAATATCATACTAATGTGGGATCTTGGATGGCGCCGCTCGAAGTTCAACAAAGCCACTTGGTACTATCCATATAACTAGGCCCTACCCACTAAGCCACAACATGCCCAAAACTAGGCCCAACAACCCACTTATATGCCTATAAAAGGGACACAAGCTTCACCCCTCAGATAAGTAACTTCACTCATCTTCTCTCTATTCTAGATCCCATCACATTCCAACTTCACCATCGGAGAGGGGGTCAACTAACCCCCCCTCGTTTCCTTCATCTGTGCAGGTACCCAACTCTAGGGACGTGGAGGACTCATCCTTTACCATTTGGTGCGGTGAGTATGGACATTCATTTGTTCGGCCTTCGGATCCGTAGAAATCAAGAGTTACAATGATTATATTCTAAAGTTCATCATATACCCACTGTTTTGTTTCTTAACAATCAGACTACCATTTTGCAAATTCTAAACCAAAGAAATGAGATTATGCAGGAGTTGTGGTTTTAAAGCTTTGCTGTGGAGGTTTTTTAGGCCTGAAGCTTCAAGACTGAAATCTAGGACTTGATCAGACTGTAAATTTGGTTGCATGTAAATTTGAGACTTGTTTGGGCTCTGAAATTGATTGCACGTGGAAATCAAGTCTCAGTTATGCAATTACAAGAGCATCAGTGTTCCCTCAAACAAAAAGGCTAAATGCATCTGTACCATATTAAGTCCAAAATTGAAACTCAACAACAAGATTCTCGCTTGCAAAGAGGGAATTTACTAAAATTAATCAAATGAAACATGCATGCTTGAATTCATTTAGCTTGGGACAAAATTGATAATCATTGCTAAGGATCTGTCCAATTTGAAGAAACTACACATCATGGAAGCCACCGACTCAGTCCCATTTTCCAATCTAAGCGGCTCCATTGGCGAGTTCAACAAAACCCAAAGCATGGCAGAAAAAGAAACTTGAATCACTGTTGAATTTGCAACATGCAAGATCGGTAAAAATTTGCTCACTTTCTTTATTTTTTTACTATATATTTTTACAAACACCTCTGATGATACATACTTGAGTTTGATCCTTCATTGTTGGGTTGATGATTAATTTCAAAAGCAAAAGAAATTTTATCTTATTAAGATCTTGACTCTAATCACTCATAATACACTGCTATAATACAAAACCATAGATGTTTCAGTAACTTACAGTTAATTAAGCAATCAATTAAGATTAATTAATTATTTTTCGGTGGACCAATTTACTGAAACAATTTACTTGTCAAGTTTACTTTTTACATGAATGACACAAGTAATTTAGTTTCTCTTGTGTACTCAAATGCAAAGACATTTTCTGTATTGTTCTGGGTAGCATGTTTGGTTCCCATTGGCTATGTTGTCCATACTCACAAATTGAAAAACAAAAGAGAAAACTTGTTCTATTATTTTTTTGGGCACGTGGCCATAGGAATGCATGCAATACCATCACGCATCAAAATTTAACTCATATACATATCCATGTTAATGACACATGAATCAAATGAGTAAAATGAAAATATGCAAGTTCACATTAGTGTATTGGCTTCAACACTATAGACCATCCTCTGTCCATTATCTATATTGTGAATAGCTCGTTAGCTTGGATTATACTCAAATGATACATGCTCATCTTGTGTTTATTATGAAGATTACTGATTTTCATAGAAACATAATCATACATTTGGTTTATCATTATATCTTGTGTGGAACTGACATGCGGAGAGAGAAAATAAAATCCTACTACATTTGGCCACATCACCCATAATCGCATCTAGAACTTAACAATATGTAGATTGGCTCCAGACAACCTAAAATGCATCTGGGCACCACACGACCTAGATCGTATCTAGGCTCCACACAGCCTCAATCGAATCTAGGCTCCACGGTCTTGACTACATCTAGGCTCAACACAGCCTAAACCGCATCTAGGCTCTAAATAGTCTCAATCGAATCTAAGGCTCCACAGTGAAATCACAAGGGTCCCCTCAACCTAGATCACATCTACTACTTCATACGACCTCAATCACGTCCAAAACTCAACATAGCTTCCACTGTATCTAGAGCTCTATAAGACCTTAACCACAACTAAGGCTACATAGTCTCGATCCAGTCTATGGCTTAACACTACCTCAATGAATCTAAGGCACCAAAGCCTTGAGCAAATACGGCTTCACAACACCTAGATTGAATCTAGAACAACGTATGATTTCAACCATAACTCAGAAATAGAAGAAATATAGAGAACTATCAAGGCTAAATACAACCTCAATTCTATCTAAGCTACACAAAGCCCCAACATTCCCAAGACCATATAGCTGGCCTCTACACATTGTGAAGTGGCTCATCGTAACCTTAAATGCGTTCGGGGTTTCGCATAGCCTCAAACGCATCTAAGGCAACAAAATCTCGATCACATCTACTAAGGCTTTACATAACCTCAATCACATTCAAGGCTCCAGAGCCTCTTCTACGACAGCAAGGCTACACAACCTCAATCGCATCTAAGAATCAATATGGCCGCAACTCCATCTAGGGTCTAAGATCTATGCGACCTAGATTGAATCTAGACTCCACATTCTTATCAATGAATAAGGCTCCACATAGCTCCGCTTTGCTCAAAGCTCTAAACAGCCTCAAGTGTGTCCAAGGCTCCACAAAACCTCAATTTCATATAGGGCGCTCAAGAGAGCCTCAACCGTAAATAGAGCTCCACAAAGCCTCAAGAACGTCTAAGGCTTCATAGCCTCTTCTATAAGAAAAGTACCTCGACATAATCTATACCAGATTTAAGACTTTACACCAAGTAAAGTTACTCAAGATATACATAATTGCATCCATAATTACAAGTAGCACCAACCACATATATTTAGCTTATACAAATTTAAAGAACAAGGCTCCGCATAGCCTCGATCAGATCCAAGGCTTAATATAGCTTCAACCATGTTTAATGATCTACATGAACTGGATCACATCTAATGATCCACATATGCTCGATCGAGTCTACGGCTATATATACCTTCAAGTACGCCTAGATTGAATCCAGGACTCTGAAAATAAGCAATTATAACTACACACCTCAGTTGAATCTAAAACAACATATAAGCGAGGCTAAACAGTCTCGATTTCATCTAGAGTGGCTCTAGACACCTTAATAGTATCTAAATACTTTACACCATGTAAAGTGCTCCATAGTTAACATTCTCTAAACATAGGCTCCTAACAGCCTAAACTATGCCTAAAGACTATACATCTAGTAAAATGGCTCTTGACAACATCATGACACTCACACATTCACAACGGTTGAATTCCTCATCACCTCTAACAAAAGAAATCTTCATGAGTAAGAAGTGGCAACACCTCTCTGCAACCCCTCGTTTGCTTGCACAAAATCTAGCGCTCGAGGCTTCGGAATCTCGTTAGTTCTAAAGCATTGTAGGCTTTTTCCCGATGCCCCTAGACTTTATCAACATCTAGAGACCATCTCTTGGGCTCCTCAGTTTAGCATTAACATCAAGAGCATTCCATGTCACCATGTTACTTAGCAAATCATGCGAGGACAACGAAGAAGAAATTATTCTAGGGTACAAATTTCATTGCTAATTCTCCAACATTTTAACTATGAAGACTTTAAAATGACTAATCCATTACTCTCCATTAGCTAGATTTAGATCTAACACCCGTCTATAAGCTAGATCTAGATCCAATGCTAACTATGAGGCACCTTCTACATCTAACGCCCACCATAGGCTAGGCCCTGATTTTTTACGAGCTAGAATCCTCGCAGTACTAGAAGATCACATTTTATTTTGCAAGGAGTCATTTAAGGTAAAGAGAATAAGTGTCTCTCACTCTAATGATTCCATAATTATAAGTGTTGAATCATGATGTGGTGGAGAGAATAAGTATCTCTCACTCTACTGATTCCATACATGTTTGGAAATTTGAAAAAAAAATTAGTTAGGATTATCGTAAACAACTCACTACCCAAGAGCTAGACTGCTTCGAGGTCTAATACATCATCAAGATCTGAGACTCACCCGGATTTTGTTCCTTTCAAAGGCTAACGCGCCATCAAGATCTAAAACTCACGGAGTTAGATCCTCACCAAGAGCTACGTCAGTATGGTGGTCTAACGCACTATCCAAATTTAACTCCAAATAAGCTAGAACTCACAAATCTAACAAGTTATCCATATCCACTACAAGAGCCAAAGTCCCACATCTAGGGATCCTCAAGAGCAAGATCACTCTCTGAATCTAGTAATGTTATATCCAGGAAGAGCTCAAGCAAAATCTTGTCTCACACATCTTAATCTCTAAATCCAACACGACCTAGAGTATTATAAGAGTTGGATCTCTCGCCATGACTTACTGAACTCACAGCCAGGTAGAGCCCTAAAGGGCTGGATCCTTACTAAATCCAAGAGCACTAAAACTTGGCCTTACTTGTATCACACATACTTCATCACTACAAGGCCTCTCAACCTTATTAGTACTCATATAACTCTAGACTCGACAACAAAGCCTAGTGCTCAAAGAACTTCTAGCACATGGCTCAATACCTTTATACACATTTGAAACCCTTACAATAATAAGGCGATAAGCATCCCACAAGCATGAAGTATTTTCCATAAGGTATAACTCTAAGGCTTTCATCTAAAAGAAAATGCAACCCTCTTAGAAAGGCAAAGGCCCTTTCCTCAAGAAGGAACTAATACTCCGGAAAAAAGCCATCTAATTAATTACAAATAACTCTTGTCTACACTATGTTCGGCAATTTCCATCTCTAGAGCATTACTAATCACCAATTAGCTAACTCCATAAGATAGCTCCTCACTAACTCTAGATCTCCATTGAGTTTATTTCAAAGATGGCTCACTAACCTAAGCTCCCAAGCTCTCTAGAAGACCCTTTGCTCCTAGAAAAGACAATTCGAATGCCTTCACACCATGTGAACTCTCTGCACCTCGTAGAGTCACATTCCTTTGCACCATGCAAAACCTCTCCCCCAAATCTTGCTCCTTGTGATAAACATCTGGAAAAATCTTCCCATCTCACAAAGTCACATTTCTTTGCTCCATACAAAATCTTTCCCCTAGATCTCACACCATGTGAGAACCATTTGGAAAGATCTTCGCTTCTCATAAAGTCACATTCCTTTGTATCATGCAATCTCTCTCTGCAAGATCTCATACCAAGCGAGGAACACATGGAAAACTTTGCACTATGCAAAAACCTTCCTGGAATCCTTCATTCTCTAAGTCAGGATATCTTCAATATTTCTCGAACACGTCTTGCATCATGCAAGGTCTCTCAAAGAATTTTGGCACTGTGCAAAGTTTTGCATAACTTTCACAAAATCACTTTTTCTTACCATGCGAGTTCTTTTTCTAAATACAGTTCATACCATGTACATACTCCACAAAATACTTCTCTTATGGCACCACAATACATAAATGCATTTTTTTGGCATGTGGGGGGGATAACTTGGTACTATCCATATAACTAGGCCCCACCCACTAAGCCACAACATGCCCAAAACCAGGCCCAATAACCCTCTTATATGTCTATAAAAGGGACGCAAGCTTCACCCCTCAGGTAAGTAACTTCACTCATCTTCTCTCTATTCTAGATCTATCACATTCTAACTTCACCATCGGAGAGGTGGTCAACTAACCCCCCTTCGTTTCTTTCATCTGTGCAGGTACCCAACTCTAGGGACGTGGAGGACTCATCCTTTACTACCACTGTTAAGCAGACAGTCTTTTGTTTATTTGCGGTATTGTAATAAATGTAGTAGATTATTATTAATAACGAAAAAAAGACACTATACATTTTTGTAATTACCAAATATTTCTTTTAGTTGCATATGCAAATTAACCGTAAAATAGTGTTGTTAATAGTAATTCCAACATATTGAAGTAAAATTTACAGGAAAAATGATCTCATTTTGCTTCTTGCATTTATAATGTATTCATCTAAGTTCATGACATGTTGATTTTTTTTCATATTGGTCCCTCGATATGTACAAGCCCAGGCTAATGAATTATTTAATAATTAGAAAATGACATATTGAGTTCTTTATATTTGGCACCAATATATACATTTATCTTGTCTTTAATAGTTGTGCAGTCTTAGCCTAATGGTTAAATATGTGAGCTTTAGAGGTCTTAGGTTCGAACCACATTTATGGTGATTGAAGATTTTTCTTTTTTATGAAATATAAGCAAGCAAATTTTTTTTAAAAATAAAAGAAATCTCAATTTATTAATTTTTAATTATTAATTTCCACCTTTCCCTACCTACCTACGGTAAGTATATATTAGTAATATTTTAAAACTACATGACATATCAATGATTTCTTTTTAAATAAAACTTCCATTTCATATATACATAAGACACTCTCTATCATAATTTTACCAAGCATATTACGTCTGCATGCATATTACGTATGCTTTTCACACTTTCCACGGAATCAATAAGAACTTAGCGAGCAACATATTGAATTCACATTCGATGAAAATTGAGATCACTAGTCTTATTGTGAACATAAAGTCTCTAGGTCACTATAAAAAAGAAAAATTTTAGAAATATAATTAACAAAAAAGGAATAAAAAATTTTTTGAAGTTGTTTACATATATATTTTGATTTACATGTATGCTTATAAAGTAAGTTATACATATAAGGAAATTAAAAATTAAAAAATCATGAAAAAGAAGAGAATTGTTCAAATACATGTATCCCTGTATTACAATTAGACTATAAATACATCATATCAACTCCTTAATTTATAGCCACTACAACTCTTAGAGAAGATGAAGGAAGAAATTATGCTAAAAGGTACAGAAATTTAGTCTTGCTCTTATATTTCTAAAATAAATAAAATAATCCTAAATAGATCATAATTAATGACAAGTATCCTGGAAATTTTTTTCAATGAATTTTTTGGAAAAAATTGAGTACATATCCGAATATGTAGATATAGATCTACCTAGGATTTTCATTAACTTATAATTATATTTGTTGATGATTTTAATTTAACTTGTTAGAAATCCATGAATGTGCAGATTTTTCATATGATTTTGGAGGAGTGAAAAGATTGCAAAGCGTTGCCGGCGAGAAATCTGCTTTAAGGAATGGAATTCAACCCAAGAAATGGAATTGGAGCGTAGAGTTCTTGACATATGGCATCATTTGATTGGTGCCGAAAGGTTCCAAGTCGGATTGGGTAAACCGTGCCCCCGCATCGTTCTACTGACAATAGGTTTCAGTTTCGACCCAACACTCGACCATATAAACCCTATGTGCAACACTGATACTATATATTGTTGTCTGATTCCTCCGCATGAGATATTATTATTTTTGAAATAATTTCAAAATTTTCTTCCTCGATTCGTTTATTTTTTAACATTTCTAAGTAACAATCCTCTTCAAAATCTCTTTTGTCACTGTAGTCCCTTCTATATCAGATTCTAAAATGGAAATCATGGTCTCAGTGATTGTTCTTCTGTAATAGTCTTATGTAATAGAGGCATTCTTTAAAATTGGCATATGATAATATAAATGTAACAAAAATGCTAATTGTACGAGTGTTGATATTGTCATAAAGTATTCTGTAAAAAAGCTGTCGTTGTTCGGGCAACATTATATAATTTTTTATGAACAAAAACGGAGGATCGGTAAATACTTTTTCATGAATGAAAACGGAGTTGCTTCATTTAGTGATCGCAATTTAAACCTATATGTTCCTTGTTTAAGGTTTAATTTAGATCGATTTGTTTCCCAGATTGAACTCAACTGAATTTCCTCAAAAAGACCCTTTCCGACATTGAAGAAACCCGACAAGTCTAACATGGTAGATCAGATAAACCTGAAATCCAGGGACATGAAATCTCAGTCCTTTTCGAGCATTTGTTGTTCCACAAAAACAAATAAAACTCAACAACAAATGAATAAAGATACAAAATCCGAAAAGAAAAACATCAGAAATAAATCAAAAATCGTTCTGTTAATCAATTAGTGTAGCTGATCTTGAGGAATGTATAGACTTGCTTAGACTTTCTAACAAACTCATAAACAAATTTGTCCATATAACAGCAGATTAGGCCTATAAATGAAATTGAACTTACAAATAAATCACTAACAACCAAATTTAATAATAAACAAAATTAAAAAGAAAAGAACAAGCCTGGATCCCTGCTAAGTAGCCTAGATCAACTACTTGTTGTCCTAAGAGAATTGTAATAGGAGAGTGCAGCCATGATAATTGTTTCCGTAATCGAACTCAAATCGCGAACAAGACCAACAATTTTCATCTCTTGAAGCCTCCAAAGAGTTATAGCAAAGCATTTTAGTCCATTGAATACTGACATCAATATTCCCATTTTCTTTTCATACAAGAAACTACTTTTCATTACAGAAAAGAAAACAAACAGATTAACTGACTTGTTAATTTGGATGATTTCAGTTGCAGCTTCTGTTTAATGATCAATATATGCTTCCATCCCCATTTTATATGATTTTGATGAAACCTCATTTAATATGCTTCCATCATCTTTTAATCATCTCGATCATTAAAAGGGTTTATTTATTCCATTGTTATTTGACCCGGCCAGTCGGACTGGAAAAATCCTGACCCGGTGATAAAAACGGACCTAAAAACCGGATGTAAGATGACCCGTTAAAAATCCGGTGATAAGGTTTGTTGAACCAGTGACCCGGGACGGGTTAATCGGTCAATGGCTTAAATTTTTTTCAATATTTAAATGCAAATATATATATTGATTTGTAGTCAATAGAGTCTAAAAGATTTCAAACTTTAATAAAGTTTTTTTACCGGCATTTCACTCTTAGATGTCCATTTTTTCTAAAAACAATTGTGCCATAACATAAAAAAATTTAATAATTAAATTTATATATAGACTCAATACCAATAATTTAGATATTTTTTAAATCTTAACTATAGATCATAAGTTTTTTTTTACTTTATTCTTCCCTTGTTATTATTTTTTACTTTTTTATCTTTGATAGGTAACTTTATTTAATTTTCAATATAAAAATAATTAGTTTGCTGCTTAACAATTTATTGTATCATATTTTAATCTTCTAATTTTTTAATAATTTTATTTTAATCGGTTGAATCCCGATTTAACCCTGATTGAACCATCGAACCTTTACCATATACTTTCACTAGTTTAAGGGGTCGGGGCGGTTTAACAACCATAATTTATACGGATAACCAAATAAATCTCATCCGCGCGATTTGCTCAATATTCTGGATCACATACTACACGTGATTTGTTGAATGTACGTAATTATTTGAATAATGTGACCAAATAATAATATTAGAATAGATAAATGATGGGTTTCTTAAATTAGAAAGCAAATAATTTTTTTTGTTGTATAATTGATGGGTTTCTTATATTAGAATAGATAATTTTATTACACGATATTTGATTATATAATAAAATTTACATCCCCAAAATTATAAAACAGATTGGGAATTTATTTTGAATTCCCAAATTCCAGGTTATTAGTTATTTTTTTTAATTCATCCTGAATATGGACTTGACTGTAATATTATTTCATTGACAAGTGGAAGGTGCCAATAATAGTAGGTGATACTATATGCAGTTCCTATGGCATGTATAAAATACAATGATTTAAAATTGTAATTTCTTTTTCATTGCTTCTATTAAAATGTCTTGCCTCACTATTGTTAGAATTTTAGTGTAATTGGATTGACTAGTTTGATCAATGCGATCGTGACATTTCATCGAATAAGTCGAGAGAGTGCGGACTGCACACTTGTTTGGGTTTTGTTACGATTTGGGGTTCCGGGGCAGCGCCCCCGTGTGCTAGTCCAAGGAGCGGCAACCCCTGGTGGGGTCTAGGGGCAGCTCTCCTCGGCAGGGTCCGAGGGGCGGCAACCCCTGGCAGGGTCCAATTGACATATAATTATCTATAGTTTTATAATAAATCAAAAGATCTTGAATTGCTGATTTTTTTCAACTATTTTTTTTATTTAAAAGTTACCTAGAGAGAGGGAAAAGGCAAGAGGAGTAATGCCCCACCGCCGTTAAAAACCCTCCCCTGGGCTCATTTTATTAAAAAACAAAAAAGAAAAAATACAAGAAAAGAGAATAAAAGAAATCCAACCATTACGGCAAATAATAATCTATCAATTATGGAGAAAATTTTGATGGAGGTTAACGCTCCCGTTTAGATAGCTCCTTGCGCTCTCGTTTAGCTTGCTCCCGCTCTTGCTTAGCTCGTTCTTTTGCGGCGACCAAAACCCTTGGTTTCCTTGGTAGTTGGATATTGTCCCCCTCCTTTATTTCACACCGATAACTGTCATCGCAGGTGGCAAACGAAAAACTTGGCCTAACGGGCATCAACTCCTTGGCTTTCATTTATGCCTCTTCTCATTCCACATAATCTGCCCAAGAGCTCGGGACACCTTTCTCCGGTTGTGAGTAATCCGATTCAAAGCCCTCTTGATCAACCTCATCTGAGGCATTCTTGGAATGATTGGAATCATCTGAAACTTCTATAATATATCCGTCAATCGGCTTTTGAACTTCAATTTCCTTATCTTAGAGCTCTAAGTTAGCTATTTCCAAAGAATTAGCAGAGACAGAATTTCTCGGCTCCTTATCAAACACCTCATCAGCCGCAGCCTCAATCACCGTAACAGCTACAGCCTCAATCGCCTCGGTAACCAGTGCCTCAATCTCATTAGTATTTCATGTTGGTTCAAAAGGCTCTAAGTTTGGTCGTCCCTTCCCAGCCTATCTAAGAACAGTAGGCTAATTTTTTTCAGGCCTTTTGTTTGTAAATTGTTGAACTTGTGGCTTTTGTGCCACGTTATGCCCGCAATCAACTACAGAATATCCAATTGACTTGCAAAAGAAGCATAAGGCATGAATGTTCTCGTATTCAATATTCACCCAAAAAATGTTTTCAGTAATATCAACATGGACCTGATCCATAATAGGTTTTGAGAGATCTATATCAACCAGAATTCTGCGTAATGCCCGAATTCTCCTTTAATAGTGTTGCGATCAAAGTAAATCGGAAACCCGATCCCTTGCGCAACACTGGAAAGAAGCCTGCGATCCTAAAATTCCCAAGGTAAATTAAGAAAACAAATCTAAACCTGAGCATTAGTTTGCTTGTGCATAATAGGGTCAACACCTGCTTTCCAAACTAATAATCACATGATTCTTGGTTTAAGATTTAGACTACCGGTAGCCTAAATTTTCTGTAAAGCCTCTGCCGATGGCATAATAATGTGGAAAAAACCATTTCCCAAAGATATCAGCTTCCAATCCATGTTTCTATTCCATACGGAATTTAATTTTTATTTGATATCGATATGTTTCCATGGCCTCTTGCCCTTCGTAAGAGTCAATCTCCCGATGATAGAATGATGGCATGAAGAGATGCGGTCCTCACAAAATTCTATCGATATTTTCACCGCCTTGTAACCGTTGCTGGCGTCGGAGATTATGGCTAAAACAGCCTTCTGATTAGAGCTTCCAATCGGAGTTGATGAGGAGTCATTATGGATAACAGCAGCATAAGAGAGAGAGAGTTCTTTGGCAGGTTAGGGTTAGGAGAAGATGCGACAGGATCTGTAAGTTCTGCTGCATACGAAGATTTTCCATTCAAAACCCTAGGGTTCAAATCATTGGGATGATTCCTGCTTCCCTTGAGCAAGGCGTGTTTTGCTACTGAGATTTTTGGAAAGAGGAGCAAATCATGATTTGAAAAATCTCCGGAGGCTATGGTGGCCAGCGATAAGAGAATTTAGTGATCTAGGGTTTCATCCTAATTCTTGCTGATTTTTTCAACTAATTTTATTGAAATTTTGATAAATAAATGTGAACATATAGATATAGATCTAGCAATGATGTTCATTAACTTTTATGTGCAGATTCGAATGGTTCAACTGACATTGGAGGTGTGGAAAGATTGCAGAGTGTTGCCGGCGAGAAATCTTTTATAAGCAAGGTAATTTTATAATTGTTGTGCTACTCAACTAATGATTTGGTATCAATATTTCAATGTGATTTACTATGTAAAAAAAGAGTAACACTTTTTAAAAGTTTAATTCATTTATTGAATGGGTGTGGACCGTTGAAAGCTATATAATGAGTCCAAAGTTTATCATAAATAACATAAATTTTAGTAGATTTTCTTTAGATATCATTTCTCTTCGTGTATCTAGAATTGAGTTGATTGTGTATGTACCTGTTATGGTTCTGGGATCTAGTTCAAGCAATTTTATGTTCTACCTTAAGAAAAAATGATAACTAAAATGTATGGCAACGTTAATGAGAACTCTTTAACTTTAATGAAATAACAGCTTGCTTTTGATTTGTGTAAATGATAGTCATTACCTTATTTAGGCAGACAACTTATTTGTAAGGTATCCGCAGTGTAAATCAAACAAGGCAGACTATATCTAATCTACCCTGTTTATGCATTTTCTAATTATGATTTAAGATTAACATTTGCTTGATGAAATTTGGATTTGAACTCTTAAGATTATTGATAATGTTTGGAGAAGAATCAGTCAATATTATTTGTTGAACTCTTGAAATAATTTGATTCCATGTTCTGATAAATTTATATCTGGTGTTTCAGGAAAATAAGTACTTGAGAAATATTCATGTTCTGATATTGCATTTAGAAAATGTGGTACTAGATTATTTCATCAGATCCTTAGCTCGCAAAGATTGTCAATTGATAACTTTCCATTTATAACTATAGCAAGTCAGATTTTTCAACTTTGGTTGTCGGCGATGGATGGTGCGAAACCCTAAATCGCCATTCTTGATTCTTTCGATCATCCTTGATCGGATTTTTGAGCTTTTTCTTTCTAAAACAAGGACGATTCTTATTTTTCTTTCTATTGTAAGTGCAAGGACAAACCTTCATCATCTAGACAGCCCTCTAATCTAGCTAAGAATGCGGAAAAAACCCAAAACCTACCTTTGCCGAGGTTGTTAAGGGGACGAACTTGATTGGATTGATTATAGTGAATTCTAGGATCTTGGAATCTGTAGAAGTTTCAAAAAAGGGTGGATTCACTTCAGTAAAAATCCCTCAATCTCCGCTTAAGAAAAGGGTTATCCTGTGTTCAAATTCTCTTATTGGGAGGTCGATCTTATAGCGAGGAGATGCTCTATGCAAATTATCGCAATTCATGGAAACCCTAACTAAAATTTAGGGTATCAAGGAGTAGTGGAGACGGATTTCCCTAGGTAAAGGTTACTATCACATATTTCATAATCCTCTGGACATTAAGCAGCAAATATAGAATAAAGGATCAGTTAACCTAAAGCCTGGATTGATGCAGCTTCAGGCATGGCAACCGGATTTCGATCTGGCAGCTCAGAAAAGGACTAAAGCTTTAGTTTGGGTTAAATTATATGGTCTACCTTGGGAATATTGGGATGCGGGAATCCTTGCTTGCATCGCCAGAGGAATTGGCCAATTCTCAAGAGCTAATAATTTGACCCTCGACGATGACTTTAGGCATTTTGCTCTCATTTTGATTGATGTTGATTTGGCAGGAAGTCTCCCTACGACTATTGGGGTAGAGAAAGTAGGTAAGCAATTATGGATTGATGTTGAATATGAAAACATGCCAAATTTTTGCAAAATATGTTCTAATATAAGGCATTCATGGAAGGAGTGTCATCAAAATTCAATGGCTAAGTTTGATAAAGTGGTTAAAAACCTGACAGGTGTTGTTCAGGAGAAAGTTGTTGTTAGGAAAGCTGATTCTTCTACCCCTAGGCGGGTAGATAACCCTACGGTATCTAGGGATGTCCCCATTACAAATTTTGACAGAATTGATATTGAAACATTGGTTACTGAGGTAATTGAGGCTGCGGCTAATGCAGTTATTGAGGCTGTAGCTACCGAGGTGTTTGAAAAGGAGCCAGGAAATTCGGAGGAGGCTCAAGAGTCGGCTAATCATCATAGCTCTGAATTAGAGAACGCTAATAACTTAGTAGTTGCTGTTAATAGTGATCAAATTAATACTTCAGAGGCAGCTAACTTGGTTATGGATCTCAGTGACAAGGGATCTGAAGTTCACAAGCTGATTGATGGGAATTTTACTGACATTTCTGATGATGCTCCGGATAAGGTTGTATAAGAGGACTTTGCCTCAAATTATTCACAACCTAAGAGAGGTGTCCCGAGCTCTTATGCGGACTCTGCGTAACGTGAAGAGGCAAGATAACAAGCACGGCCAAGGAGTTGACACCTGTTAGGCAAGGTTATCATTCTCTTCTTGTGATGACAGTTTTTTGCATGAGATTGATGAGGGCGATAATATATTCCTAAGGAAACAAAGGGTATCAACCGCTGCTAAGGAATAGGCTAGACAAGCTCGTAAGGAGCTTGCTAAACAAGAGCGCAAGGAGCCTGCTAAATGAGAGCGCAAGGAGCTGGTTAAACGGGAGCGCAAACATCCACAAAATTTTTCTCCTTCGTAGATAGTATTTTGTTTTCTTCCATAATGGTTATTTGACTTTCTTTCATTTTTCTGTATTTTTTCTTTTTTTAATGATACTAGCCTGGTAGGGTGTAAAACCTCAGCTTGTCTTTTCTCTCTCATTGGGTAAAATAAAAAAAAAGATTGTCAATTGAAAATGACTAATTTTGTTTATGATTTGTTAGTTTACCCTTTGACTTCTGAGTAACACCTCGGCCTCACTATATAAGGTGATTGCCCTAGCCAATTTAAGATCTCATCACATTAGGGTTCCTAGCGCATTTCTTTCACACTACCATTTCACTCTATTCTTCTGTGGTGGTGATCAATTTACAGGTAATCTCTCTTCTCTTCAATACCAAATCTCTTATAGTTTCAGATCTACGTTTCGATAGTCATTAACTGATCCTTTCTTTTGGTACATACAGAATTTCCATGAAGGTAGACAATGAAGAAGTCTTGTCATCTCAAGATTCTTTCGATTCCTTGGTCAACCAAAGTATTGGAATCAGATCCTACTTAGGCTCCAACTTTAAAGTAGAAGAACCTGTAAATCTATACAAATGCAACAAGAATCATATTACAGATTTGCGAGCAGAAAGCGCCACCTCATTTACGGAATTTACAATAATATCAGTGGAATATCACTATTTCTGGAAGAATCTAGGATCGAGCATAAGCAACCAGAAGTCGTAAAAAGATCTAGAAGGCCTGGATATAGCCATAAAATGTCATGAACTTTTCCTTCCAAAAACTATCAATTCACAACTTCACATCCGGGGGTTCTAGAAGTGGAAAGTTTAAATTCCCACAGAGAAGAAAGCATATCTTGCTGGCCATCAGGCACCTCAAACACTGAAGTAAGAATTGATTTAACGGGTTATCAGCAAAGACCCTTAGAGAATAAATTGGTTGAATCTGCTGCAAATGATCAAGTTATGGATAATGTGAAAATTGTTAAGGCGAAAAAAGAGAAAGGCGAAGCTAATGGGGAAAAGAAGGATACATTTAACTGGGATTGTTTAAGGAAGCAGGTTCTGGGAAATGGTGAAAGCAAAGGGAAAAGCAAAGATGCCATGGACCCTTAGACCATAAAGTAATGAGAAGCGTTAGTGTCAATCAAATTTCCGATACTATTAGAGAAAGAGGGATGAATAACATGTTATCAGCACGAATCAAGGTATATTGGTAAAAATCAGCCACCTAAAAATTAATTATTTTAAATCAGGATAATAAAAAAGTATCACTACCTGTCAATAAATATTTAAAATTGGTAAAATATTTTTGCAGTAATTTCTAGTACGATTGGTTTGGGATCATGGAAGTGCTGATCTGGAACGGTTAAGAGATGTCCCTCCTGATAAAGCAGAGTAACGCATCCACATTTTATAAATTTCCAAAACATTATCTAGCCAAAATAGTTTTTTTTCAATTATTTTTGTGGAAATTTTGAATAATAAATATGAATTTATAGATATA
Organism: Euphorbia pulcherrima; assembly: GCA_947683365.1. NCBI lineage: Eukaryota > Viridiplantae > Streptophyta > Magnoliopsida > Malpighiales > Euphorbiaceae > Euphorbia > Euphorbia pulcherrima. The sequence goes on from CANTUS010000010.1 coordinate 3,462,736, forward strand.
GATCTAGCTATGATGTTCATCAACTTTTATGTGTAGATTTGAATGGTTCGGCTTGTCAGGATATAAATACTATAATTGGGTCTCACCTATCAGCTTAAGCTTTTGGGTGAGATGGTTCCATCACATGGTATCAAAGCAGCTCAGACCTAAAGGTCAAGGGTTTGAATCTTGGCAGCTTCATTTGTGGAATTATATTACAACACATAGCAGAATGGGTCTCTGTTGTACTTGCTTCAAGCCTAAGGGGCGTTCGCGTGCGGGGGAGTGTCAGGAGCACAGGAATAATATAAATACTACGATTGGGCCTCTCCTAACAGCTTAAGCTTTTGGGTGAGATGGTTCCATGACACAGCTAACATTGGAGGTGTGAAAAGATTGCAGCGTGTCGCTGGCGAGAAGTCTTTTGTAATCAAGGTAATTTTGTAATGGTTCTTTCTTTTTCCTTTGTTCCTTTTTTTGTTCATGTAAATGTTTGATAGTGAAAGATAGTCATGGCCTATGAGATAGCTGCTAGATAACAAGTGCTTTTATAAGGAAGAGAGCCCCTAAATAGAAATATTACCCAACTAAAAAAAGTGGTAAACAAGTGTTGTTGGGTTTGGTTTACTTGCTCTTGTATTGTCCTTGTATTACTAGTCTTTTTGGTGACTTTGTGGTGGCTGACTTTTTAACCAGGGAAACATATGCCATCACTAATAACTGCCTGTTTGTGCAATGTAAAAAAAACTTATGATTTAAGATTAACATTCGCTTACTCAAATTTGGATTTTTACTCTTATGGAGAAGAATGAGTCGATTTTATTTGTTGAACTCTTAAAACAATTTGATCCCATGTTCTGATATATTTATACTTGTAATTTCAGGAAAATAAGAGAAATAATTTTGCAAAACGTGGAATGAGATTATTTCATCAAATCATGGGCTTGCAAAGATTGGCAATCAATGTAGAAACTCTTGAAATAATTTGTCAGTTTACCCTTTGTTTTCTTAGTAATTAATGCATCGACCTCACTATATAAGGTCATTGCCCTACCGTTCAGGCCCCGCCTAAACGATTTGAAGCCTCAACCACTCGACTAACGCCTAGCGCTTTTTAAAACAAAGTTTGTAATGAGATGTTTAGAGTTTTCTATATGCATTTCTCTATTTTTAGTAGTTTTTCATTATTTGATTTCCTTTGAATCTACCTACCTACCTAACTACCATAAGTACATATTAATGTATTTGGACGCTATTTCAAATGCAATTTATATTTTTATTATACATCAATAATTCTTTGTCAATGAAAAAGTTATTGTGTGTAAAACATTATCTGTTGTTAATTTTTCATGCATGTTATGAATATTTTTCTCTCTTTTGTGTAATCAATAATAATTTATCTATATAATAACAAAAGATATGATATTAAATTCAATGGTTCCCAATGGTACGATTTACAAGATCGTTGAGCACATAAGCATAACAAAACTACATAAAGCCAATGCTCTTTTGTTTATCTGCCGTATTGTCATAAGTGTAGTACATCATCCTAATAACGAAAAGGCACCATACATTTTTCGTTAATTACCAAATATTTCTTTTAGCTATCTATGCAAACCGTAATACAGTGAAGATAATAGTAATTCCAACATATTGAAGTAAAATTTACTGGAAAAATGATCTCATTTGGCTCCTAACACGTTAAAAATGTACTCGTCAAGTTCATGACATGTTGATCCATATATATAAGCCCATGCTTATTAATTATTTCATAATTATAAAATGTGATATTGGTTTCTTTATATTTGGCTCCGATATATACACTTACCTTATCTTTATTAGTGGTGAAGTCTTAGCCTACTGATAAAAAATAAACATAAATCCTTCAGATATCTTACGTTCGAACCACATCAAGAGTAAATTAAAATTTTTCTTTTTTGATTAATGTAATAAATTTATTAAAAAATAAAGAATTCTTGTCTTCATTAAATTTTAATTATTAATTTCCCAACTACCTCCGTACCTGCCTGCCACAAGAATATATTAGTAATGTTTGGCAACTATATCAAGCATTTTATAGTTAATATCATATCAATAGTTTTTTTAAATAAAATATTAATTTCGTACATAAAACACTATCCATCATAGTTTTACCAAACATATTACGTCAACATGCATATTACGTATGTTTTTCATACTTTCTACGTAATCGGAAAGAACTTAGCAAGCAACATATCGAATTCACATTCGTTGAAAATTGAGATCACTACTCCTACCGTAAACAAAAAGTCTCTAGGTCACTCTTCAAAAAGAAAAATTTTAGATATATAATTAACAAAAAAGGAATAAAAAAATTTTTGAAGTTGTTTACATATATATTTTGTTTTACATGTATGCTTATAAAGTAAGTTATACATATAAGGAAATTAAAAATTAAAAAAAAATCATGAAAAAGAAGAGAATTGTTCAAATACATGTATACCCCATATTACAATTATACTATAAATACATCATATCAAATCCTTAATTTACAGCCACCACAACTCTTAGAGAAGATGAAAGAAGAAATTCTGCTAAAAGGTATAGAAATTTAGTCTTACTCTTATATTTTCAAAATAAATAAAACAATCCTAAATAGATCATAATTAATGACAAGTATCCTAATGATTTTTTCAATTATTTTGGTGGAAAAAATTTAGGAGAGATTTGAATCCGTAGATATAGATTACCAAGGATTTTCATTAACTTGTATTTATGTTTGTTGATGATTTTAATTTAATTTGTTAGAAATCCATGAATATGCAGATTTTTCATATGATTTTGGAGGAGTGAAAAGATTGCAGAGTGTTGTTGGCGAGAAATATGCCTCGAGGAATGGAATTCAACCCAAGAAATGGAATTGGAGCTTACATTTCTCGACATATGGCATGGTTTGATTGGTGCCGAAATGTTTAACAAGCCCTTTGATTGCAAATAATAACAACAACAGCAGCAACAATTTGTATCCTCCAAGCAAAACTGAATTCCAAGTCAGATTGGGTAAACCATGCACTCGCATAGTTCTACAATAGGTTTCAGTTTATACCCAACACTCGACCATAGAAACCCTATGCGTAACACTGATTATATATATTGTTGTCTAATTCCTCTGCCCAAGATATTATTAATTTTAAAACAATTCCAAAATTTTCTTCCTCGATTCGTTTATTTTTTAACATTTCTAAGTAACAATCCTCTTCAAAATCTGTTTTGTCGCTGTAATCGTTTCTATATCATTCTCTAAAATGGAAATCATGGTCTCTGTGATTATTCTCCTATAATAGTCTTATGTTATAGAGGAATTTCTTTAAAATTGGTGTATGATATAAATGTAACAAAAATGGAAATTGTACGAGTGATGTTATTATCTTAATTTATTCTGTAGAAAAGTTGTCGTTGTTCGGTAATATATACTTTTTCATGAACGAATACAGAGGATCGGTATATAATTCATTAGTATCGAGTTGCTTCATTTAGTAATTGCAATTTAAACCTATGTTCCCTATTTAAGATCTAATTTAGATCGATTTGTTCTACATAAGCTTGTTGGAATTAAAACACTCAAATGAACAACTTTTATTAAACTCGAAGATATTACAAAAACACTCTCACTCAAAATACAATGCTACAGCTCACTCTTTGTTTCTTTTCTCTCTAAAGAAGTTCTTATTTTTGTTGATTAAAAAACAACTAAACAACTCACCTATTTATAGATGAATTATACAACTCTCAACTAACACAATTACTCACCACCACCTCCAACTAATACAATTAATAGCCAACTTATTTAGTTAATTTAATGGGCTCCAAATTGGTTGTAGTTAATAGCCTCCAATCTGGTTATCACATATAAAAAAACCTACAAACTTAAAATACCTAAATAAATTTACTTCATTTTGGATTTGTGGGCTTGGACTCCTATTGATTGGGTTTGGATTTTGGGTTTTCATGAATATGGATCTAGTTTATAATCCAACCCCCCTAAACTTGATCTTGTCATCCCAAGTGAGCTTCTCAATCTGATGAAGTTTTTGCTTGTGAGTGGCTTAGTGAAGATATCCACAATTTGATCTTGTGTCTTCACATATTCAACTTGCACTTCCTTTCTCGCAACACACTCTCTTATGTTATGGTAGTGGATGTCGATGTGTTTGCTTTGATCATGGAATATAGAATTTTTTGCTAAGGCAATGGCTGACTGTTGTCAACATGAATCTCAGTCGGTTCTTCTTGCATCAATCCGATCTCTTTCAATAAATTCCTAAGCCAAATTGCATGACAAACGTCGGATGTTATTGCAACATATTCTGCTTCACATGTAGACAAAGTTACAATCGGTTGTTTCTTTGACATCCGTGTAAAAGCAGTATCTCCCATGAAAAACACAAATCCACTAGTGCTTCTTTGGTTATCTACGTCTCCACCCCAATCACTATCGCTATATCCAACAAGCTTATATTAGAAACTGAATGGAATAAGCCTAAGTCGGTTGTACCTTTCAAATAGCGAAGAATTCTCTTAGCGGATTTGAAATGGGTGGTTGTTGGTGATTCCATGTAGCGACTAACTAACCCGATTGCATGAAGGATATCTGGCCTCGTGTAGGTAAGATAGCGTAGACTTTCGACCAAACTTTTGAAAAGTGTTGGATCTACACTCTCCCCTTCTTCATGTTTGGACATCTTGATCCCGTACTTCATCGGTGTGCTTATCGGCTTGTAGTTATCCATCTTGAACTTTTTCAAGATCTCCTTTCCATAGCTTGCTTGTGAAATGAAAATTTCATCCTTTTGTTGCTTTACTTCTATATCGAGGTAGTATTCCATGAGTCCTATGTCTGTCATCTCGAACTCCTTCGTCATCTCTTTCTTGAATTCATCAAACACTCTTTGGTTGCTTCCAGTGAAGATCGAATCGTCCACGTAGAGGCACACGATCAAAATATCTCCATCTTTAATCTGATATACAAAGCGTGCTCATAGGGACATTTGTTGAAGCCATTCTCTTGGAAGTACTTGTCAATTCTGCTATTCCATACCCATGATGCTTGTTTTAGCCCATGGATGAGTTTTCTTAACAACCACAGATTCTTGTAGGAGAAGTCCTCAATGATACTTCAAATGAAGATTCAGGATTCAAAGATATAATACAACACAGGGTTTTAATAAAGCGAAATCCAGATATTTAAGAACCTAATGCCCTTTACAACAGTTCAAGCTAAACAAAATAGCAATGATCGATGGAGCAAACTTACTAGTACAGTAAAAAGAGATTAATAGCTAACTACAAAGATCAGAGCTATGTACACAAATTCATTGCAGGAAACTAAACAAGCAACATATAATTTGGTGCATAGACTAATAAAAATGGAAACAAATCAAATACAGACAGGAAAATGAAAAATTCAAGGTTTATAAAAATACCCTGTAAAAGCGTACTCCAGCAAGAGGTATCCATAGCAATGCAGGATGTGAGCCGAGCATTAGCAGTAGCACTATGGAAAGGCAATAAAGAGTCCACACTCCATATAACAGATAACACTCTGCAAATCAAAACAAATCAATCAAAGAAACTACAACCACATAATTGAATATTGATACAATACAGTACACAAATTGAATTTTGTTTACTTCTTTTTCATAAAATAACCATACTTCAGAATTAACATATATAGATAAGCATTTGGACAAGTGTTTCATCCACAATTATAAGATGGAGTGATTATACCTTGAAGCATCGGACATAGGTCAGGTTGATGAGAAAGGAGAGGGAAGGGATTTCGCGTGCAAGGTATTTTGGGTTAAGGTTCTAGACCGAGCCGCTAGCGACCTTGACCCTGCCATTATAGCTGATCTACAAAACAAAGTCATTTCTGAGCTAAAGAGAAGGAAACGGACTGAACCAAACACCTGAACCGAGGAAAACTTTGCTTAAACCCTATAGACCCGCTAAGCTTGAAACGACATCGTAACACATAATTACAGGCCTTAGGTGGGTTGTTACTGCTACTTCCCCAATAAAAGCCCAGCCCTGGAAGGGTGGATCAAGTCTAAACGCATAATTTTTAGGAAGTACGACATTGGACGGTCACCGTTAAAATAAAAATCCCAATTTCCCCTGGGTTTCTGTTGTACTTCGTTCTCTCAGGTAGCTCGCATGGAAGACGAACAATAGCCTCACAATCATCTTTCTCACCTTCTGTATCACGCCAATGGCCTCGATCGTAGCTAGTAAATCTCTCTCTGCGCTTCGCGCTCGTCAGCTTGTGAGTGCATTTTGCCCTATCTTTCTTTCCTTTCACTCCTCTTGCTGATGTTGTATGATGAAATCTGTGGAAGTTTGATTGCTTAAGCTGTTATTCTCTACAACTCGTGTGTGGTAGTCATTTTATATGTTCATTTCTTCTGTATAGTTTTCGGTTTTACATTTTATGTAGTGGCGTGATCTCAAAATTTTTTGAATTGATTGGTAAATTTGATGGATTTGGGTTTCTAAATGAGTTTATCGGCTTTAATTGAATTTCGATCTTGTGAAATTTACTATTGATAATAGCCTTTTACAACTAGCCTCACCTTATGTCTCTCGATCTCTCCCTTGGCATTTTGATTTATTTCATACACCCATTTGACATCTATTGCCTTGTGTCCTTTGGGAAGTGAAGGGAGTTCCCATGTATCATTCTTCTCAATGGCCTTGATTTCTTCATCCTTTGCATCTCTCCACTTTTTCTCTTGTGCAGCTTCTGGAAATGTCATTGGCTCGCAATCAACAAATAGATAAAATAATGTAAGATTGTCTAGTTATTTAGTCACCTCATAGAGTTCTCGAAGACTTCTCGTATGATGCACTTCTCTTTCATCTTCAGTCCCACTTGAGGATGGAGATGATGATGATGATGATGATGATGATAACCCATCTCTATGAGTAGAAGAATTTGGTAAAGTTGTGAGGCCTTGTTGAAGTTGTATTGGTTGCTCAGGTGTTGTCTGCTCATCTTCCTTGAATGGGTAAAAGTTGAAGTCCTCCATTTGAGAATCAAAGTTCCATTCTCCTTCTTCATCGAATATCACATCTTGGCTGATCATAAATTTCCTGTCATTCGGATTGTTTAGCTTGTAACCTTTTGAGCTTGAGTCATAACTGATGAAAATAAAACTTTTTCTTTTATCCTCAAGCTTGGTTCGATTCCCATCCGGTACATGAACATGAGCTACACTCCCTAAGACTCAAAGATGGGAAATTCCGGGCTTTCTTTCGCTCCGTGCTTCTTATGGTGTCTTTCCCCATACGCTTCTTATTAGAGAACAATATAATAAGTAGACTACATATGCCACTGCTTCAGCCCAAAACTCCTTGGGTAGTTTCTTGCTTTTGAGCATACTCTGTGCCATGTCAAGAATTATTCTATTCTTCCTTTCTGCTACACCATTTTGCTGGGGGGATCGAGGAACCGTTAAGGGTCGACGGATTCCATGTGCTACACAAAACATGTTCAATTCATTGGATGTGAATTCTCCTCCTCAATCAGATCTTATGGCTTTGATCCTATGACCTCTCTCCTTTTCCACAACTCCTTAAAACTTCTGAAACACTCTGAAGACTTCTAATTTCTGCTTTAAGAAATATACCCAAGTTTTTCTTGAATAATCATCAATGAAGAGAAGGAAGTAGTTACTATTAGCGAGAGAACTTGGCTTAATAGGACCACACACGTCGGTATGGATGAGCTCGAGAGGCTTCTTAGCTCTGGAGTCTGAATCCTTTGGAAAGCTTCTTCTAAATTGCTTCCCTAGTAGACATCCTTCGCATAATTGATCAGGATTATTGATACATAGTAAGCCTCTGACCATTTCCTTCTTGGATAAAAGCTCCAATCCTCCAAAGTTAAGATGACCCAATCGAAGATGACATAGCCACGATGGGTCTTTGTAATATACCTTCAAACACTTCACAACATCGTGTTGAATGTTCAAAGGAAACAATCTATTCTTTCACATTTGTACTTTAGCAATCAGATCTCCCTTGCCATCTCTTATGAAAAGACTACAATCTTTCATGAGAATATTGTAGCCTTTTTCTAAGAGTTGGCCCAAACTTAGAATGTTGCATTTCATACCATGCACATAGTAGACATTTGAAATCATTTGGTAGCTAGCATCTTTTGCTCTAAAAAGGACGTTACCTCTTCCCTTCACTGATATTTTTGTATAATCTCCGAATGAAACATCTCCGCTTACTGCTTTATTGAGCTCCACAAACACGTTCCTTCTTCCATGCATGTGGTTGCTTGCACCGGTGTTGAGATACCATGTGTTGTCTTGATGATCATTGTTATTATTATACGCTAGTAATAGCGTTTCTTTCTCCTCGAGCTTCTCCTCCACGAAATTTACCTTCTCTTCAACTTGATCATTACGAGCTCTACATTCTGAAGCGTAATGGCCAAACTTTTGACAATTACAGCACCGAACTTGAGATTTGTCATACCTCACGTTGGAATTGCCTCTTCTGCGACCTGGTGTAGAACTTTCTCCTTTCTCGTAGTTATCGCTAGAATTGTTGTTATAATTCTAACTTCATCCATGACCACAGCTACCACCTCATTTGCGGCCTCGTCCTCATCCTCTGCCTCTTCCTCTTCCATGGTTATTTCTATAATTGCCTTGACCTTCACTCGTAACCTTGAGTTGTAGCTTGAGGAGTTTCTCAGATATACCTTGCTTCTTCTTATGCTTTTCTTCGTAGGCTTATAGTGATCCTTGGAGTTCCTCGATCATCATTTCCTATAAGTCTTTAGTTTCTTCAATAGTCACCACGATGTGCTCATGTTTGGGATCCAACGAGCAGAGTATCTTCCCGATTATCCTTACATCTTCTAACTTCTCACCATTTCTTTTCAATTGATTTAAAAAGGCTGCTACTCTGGAAAAATAATCGAAGGTAGACTCGGATGATTTCAAATGCAAGGATTCAAACTCACCTCTTAGTGTTCGGAGATGGACCTTCTTCACCTTTTCGACTCCTTTGTAAGAGCTTTATAGTTTCTCCCATGCTTGCTTAGCTGAAGTTGCATAAAACCGACGTCATCTAATTCTTGATAGATGAGGAAGAGAGCTTTCTTGTCTCTCTTTTAGAAATCCTTCAAAGTTGTAGCTTGAACTTGTGTGAGAGAGGCTTCATTTTCAGGCTTGGTGAAGCCTTTCTCTACGATAACCCAAACATCATGTGCTCCGAGAAGAGCCTTCATTTTGATACTCCAGTTGTCATAATTGTTGTTGTTGAGTGTTAGGACTTGAAATGATGCCACACTATTCGCCATGTTACTCAAATAGCTATTCTAATCGTACAGGGGCTGATGCAACACTTCTGGAGTCTTTTGCGATACACTGGACGTATTGTAACACTTTTTTCAACTTTTTGCAACACTTTCTGGGCTACTACAACGTCTAGAGTTCCTTAAATTCAACTTTTGCAATCGAAAATGGAACTTTTTGGAAGCATAATCAACTTTTGAACGTGGCTCTGGTACTACTTTGTTGGAATTAAAACACTCAAATGAACAACTTTTATTAAACTCGAAGCTATTACAAGAACTCAAAATACAATGCTACAACTCACTCTTTACTTCTTTTCTCTCTAAAGAATTTTCTTATTTTTGTTGATGAAAAACAACTACACAACTCACCTATTCATAGGTAAATTATACAACTCTCAACTAACACAATTACTCACCACCACCTCCAACTAATATAGTTAATAGCCAACTTATTTAGTTAATTTAATGGCCTCCAAATTGGTTGTAGTTAATAGCCTCAAATTTGGTTATCACACCTAAAAAATCTACATACTTAAAATACCTAAATAAATTTACTACATTTTGGATTTGTGAGTTTGAACTCCAATTGATTGGATTTGGATTTTGGGTTTCCACTAATATGGATCAAGTTTATAATCCAACAAAGCTTTCCCGGATTGAACTCAACTGAATTTGCTCAAGAAGACCTTTTCGACATTGAAGAAACCTGACAAGTCCAAGCATTTGTTACTTTACAAAAAAAAATAAAACTCAACAACAAATGAATAAAGATACAAAATCCGAAAAGAAAACATCAGAAATGCATCAAAAATTGTTCTGTTAACTAATTGGTGCAGCTGATCTTGAGGAATGTGTTGGTATTTTAGTGTAATTGGATCAACTAGTTGATCAATGCAGTCATAATATTTCATCAAACAAGTTAGGAGAGTGCGGAGTGCACGTTTGTTCGAGTTCTATTACGATACTTAGCTCCGAGGGTCAGGGAGCTACCTTTCGCAACACTTCTGTTATGAACTGTTGTAGCTGCTCGAATGGACATGTCTTTTTGCAACACTTCTATTCTGAAGAGTTGCGACTGTTCGTATCAGGTCTATAAAACATGGCATTGGCAACACTTATCAGGTCTATAAAACATGGCATTGGCAACACTTACAAAGAGAGTTTTTGCAACAATTTCTGCAATTTTTGGTTTACTTTTCTTCACAACAAAAATTCATTCTAAGTTCTTGTCATTTCTGATTTTATCCGATTGATCTATTTGGTAAAACCGCCAAATAAGATTCAATTTGAAATTGTTCGTCACGACTTCAGAATTATCCATGCATCATTTTATTAGATTTCTTCAACAAAGATTGAGAGACGTTTTTTTACAGACATTCAAGGATTAATTCTACCGAAATTCCCCAACCGAATGTATAGACTTGCTTAGATTTTCTAACAAACTCATAAAAAAATTTATCCATATAACAGCAGATTAAGCCCATAAATGAAATTAAACTTACAAACAAATCACTAACAATCAAATATAACATATAAAATTAAAAAGGAAAAGGACAAGCCTGGATCCGTGCTAATTAACTACTCGTGCTAAGAGAAATGTAATAGGAGAGTGCAGCCATGATAATTGCCTCTGTAATTGAACTCAAATCACGAACAAGACCTGCAATTTTCATCTCTTTAAGCCTCCAAAGAGTTAAAGCAAAAAATTTAAGTCCATTAACTACAGAAAATAATATTCCCATTTTGTTTGCATACATCAACTAATCAACAAGAATCCACTTCATTACCGAAAAGAAAACAAACAGATCAACTGATTTTTTTATGATTTTAGTTGCAGCTTTCCTTTAATGATTATTATGCTTCCATCCCCATTTAATATGATTTTGATGAAAGCTCATTTAAGCCTTGTTTTCTTGGACTATAATTTAGTTCAGTTCAGTTCAGACCGCTTCAGTTCAGTTCAGTTCAGTTCAGCAAACTTCAATTCAATTCAGTTCAGTCAACTTCAGTTCAGTTCAGATTATTAAAAGGATATGCCTCCATCATCATTTAATCATCTCCATTATTAAAAGGATATATTTATTTAGATAACCAAATAAATCCCATTGCCGTGATTTGCTCAATGTTCTAGATTACATACTACACGTGATTTTTGAATAATGTGACCAAATAATACTTTGATATTTGAATAAATAATGGATGGGTTTCTAAAATTAGAAAGCAATTGATTTCATTATCGAATTATTGTTCCTATAATTGATTCTAATATTGATGTCTGCACCACTACGACCAACATCACGGAAGCACGAAAACTCCTAGATACTGGCATTTTCACGTTTTGTGTCGGTGTCGGAAATCGACACTTGACCTGTTTCCCCCAGTTTTTTAGCCTAAATGTTTTTAGAAATGGTGTTTCCTGGTGTCGGTGTCCGTTTTCATGTCATGTCCATTTCCGTGTCGGTGCTACCTAGACCAACACCTTTAAGGCTTTAAGTCTAGTTTAGACTAATCTTCCTGATCAACAGCGGCCTATATGTTTTGGAGTTTTCGAGTTAGATATATAATTTTCTTACACGATATTTGATTATATATATAATCAAATTCAGACCCTATGTTTAAAATTATAACATGAAGGTAAACATTATGTGTGAAATAAAAACAATATCCTCCAAAATTATAAAATAGATTGGGAGTTTATTTTGAATTCAATTTTCAGTTCCCAAATTCCAGGTTGTTAGTTATTTTTTTTAATTCATCCTGAGTATGGACTTGACTACAATATTTTTTCATTGACAAGTGGAAGGTGCCAATAATTGTAAGTGACACTATAATACTATATGCAGTTTGTTAGTATGGCATGCATAAAATACCGTACGAGTTAAAAGTTTTAATTTCTTTGAGATTGCTTCTATTAAAATGTCTTGTTTTACTCCCGAATTTGACACTAATACTACTAGATTTTGGACTTTTAAAAGGTTTTGATCTCGATTTAAAAGTTGAAGTGGCTATATTATGATTTTAAAGAGAAAATTTATTGTTTTATCCAAGTTAAGAGGACTATAATAAGATATTTCAAGGCTATTAGTGCTAAGTTTGAGGGTAATATACATTATATGCCTATTAGTTTCTTCATTTACTTTTTTATTTTTTTGGTAAAAGTTAGTTTCTCCGTTTACTTATTTGTATGTAATTTTAGAATTTGTTTTTTTTGGGTAACATAATTTTAGAATTTGTTAGCTTAAGGGTAAGTGTTTGGCCGACTTATTAGTAAACTTTCAAAAGTTGTAACTATTTTTAATTAGTCCAACATACATCAATTAAACACTAACCTAATGATTTTTTATTAATCATATGATATATAATACGAAAATAATTAAAAATTTTGATTTACTAACATTGAATCAATCCATTTCTGATTTTTTCAATTTGGCAATTATATTACTCCCTTCATTACTATTTTATTGTGATTTAGCGTTCCATTTTATTCCTTTTTAGTATCATTTCAATTATCAACGTATTTTTTTCTTTCCGTGTGTTAAATAGAAAAGAGAATATGTATTGATGTAATTTTAAGTTTTAATTACGAAGAAAGAAAATTAAATATAAAAGTAAACTAATTACTAGAATTGACGGTTATAAATTTTTTATTGATTTTGGTGGAAATCTTAAATACGATGAAGAATGGGTATAACTATAAACCGACACGAATTAGAATTACATTAATAACATCCAATGCGTATTAAGGTCATGTTCTCTTGGGTTACATCAGTTCAGTTCATACCACTTTAGTTTAGTTCAGTTCAATTCAGTCTACTTCAGTTCAGTATAGTTCAGTTCAGCTATACGTAGTTATAAATTTACACTGAAATAAGTTCAGTTCAGTTCAGCTCACTTCAGTTTAGTTCAATTCAGTTCAGCCAATTTCAATTTAATTTAATTTAGTTCAGCTTTTAGCAGTTGAAAACAAGGCGTAAATTTAAAATAGTCATTTGATCAACTCCGTGATAGACAACCTGGAGATCGCAACTGCCAACTCAGAAGAACTCAACATTTTGCTAAAGCCACAAGCAAAGCCAAAACAAAAATCCGCTCCCATATACGGCGTCGTTTCTTTGTCCAACTCATATCTCTTCCCTTTCCCCGTTGTTTTGTTTTCATTGGCGCGTTCAATTATTCGCCCACTCATGGTTTTGTGGCTTGCACACAAAACCACTACTATTGGCTACACACGTTTCATTGATAGGTGGGCCCGGCTCATCGGACTAAAAGAAATCGTTGTCTCCTGGCTCAATGGACATCACAATTGTGCAAGCTCGAATCAGACTTGAATTCAAACTTTATTATATCAAGTTCTGCTCAGTTCACTGTCAATATATTCGGACATATAAACATATTAAACTTAGTTATCAATATAAAACCAGTTAGTTTAACTCATTAGATGTTTGAATTTTTATATATTTAAACCAAATTTATACTAAAATACATTTGTTTAAGCCTGACACACGAAATCGGGCTTGATCGAACCAAAAGCAAAGTTACAAGTCACTTGCATGTTTACAATTGGCTAATATTTCCCAATCCGTGGACGAATCCAAAATTTGTAATTCTTTATTTGTCCAAACTCGATGCCAAATGCCTGTTGTTGCCTCTAAATAAATATATACACTGGTCTAAGTATTTGCTTGGTCCAACCCATATTTTGCTTTAATTGATTTAGCTTGGACACTAATTTTTTTACTAGAGCTACATAAAGTTTTATGGATTAGGTTTATCATTTGTATAAATGGACAAGTGTGACATGATCAACAATAATAATAATCTTATTAATTATATATTTTTATTATATCAAATAACGACTTAAGAAGCTTAATTTGAATCCAAAGTTTAGAAGCATAGGTTTGACTAACTTTACATTAATATTTTTAGTTGAAAGTCGAATAGAATCATACTTAGCTTATCTAAGGAACAGTCCTATATATGATAGAGTGTCCAACTTAATAAAGTTTCATACCCAACTCATTGATTATGTGCGATGTATTTCAAAAACAATTATTTGTAGGGTAGAGAAAAAAATTAAAATCCGAACTAAAGTGAAAAATTGAATTTAATCGAATTAAATTAAACCGAATTAAATATATTTGGTTCGTTTCCGATCCATAAAATTTGTGATTTTTGGTTTTGATTTTGATTCGATTTAATATGCTTTTTGGACTGACAAAGCAAAAAAAAAAAAGAAAATCGAATCAACCCAATAAATTAAACCTATCCAATCCGAACCAAATTATTTTAATTTAATTTTCAATTTATATTTTCTCTCTTAATAATCTTAATAATTTTTACGGAATCGAATTTTACTCCCTAATTATCTGTTAGATTTATATAATTTAGTAGCCCCAGTATGATGCTTTAAAATTAAAACCAATTTTAAAGAGTACATTGTTTATCTTTTCCCAATATAATAAAATAGACAAATTCAATCGTGAAAGTTAAAATATAAATTGAGTGTGTTTGGCTTTATTATTAATATATTATTGTCCATATATTTCGATTTTGAATGGGGGAGGGAATTCAATCCAATTATTGATTGGAAAAAAGAAAGCACTCGCAAAAGTTCTTATCTTCCCACATGAGCAGATCGATCTCAAATTGTTAGGTATAAATCAAAACCCTAAATATTCCTTCGTTTGATTGAGATAGACCGGCAGAAAACAGAGATGGGATTGTGGGAAGCTTTTCTCAATTGGCTACGAAGGTAATGTCTTTCTTTTAATTCTGTTTGGCTAACCGGAAAATTTTGATTTCAATATTTCAAGCTCTCGTTACTGTTTGGATTAGATCGATTTTTTTTGTTAATTGCTTTGTTTTTCAATTGGATTCTCGACTTAATTACAATTTCTTATAGGTTTGATTGCTTAATCCTTTTGGTCCTTGTTTTGATTTTGTTCGTCGGAAAATTGAGGACACTTGTTTGAGCTAAATCTGAGTTCTGCTTAAGTTAGTTAAATTACTGTGAGGCATTGAGCCATTGGAGATTTTAATTGTATTTGCTCAGAAGGAAATTCAGCTATTGACCCATTGGAGATTTTAATTGAAATCTGGATTAGGAGTTTTCAGGGTTAAAGTATTTTATTTAGAAATCTTAATCTCAGCTTTCAAAATAACTCTGATCACAAAACAATGATTTGAGTATCTTAAGTTCAATTAGCATATGATTTCAGTATTTCTATTGATTGTTTTACCTTGTTCTTCCTAATGTAGCCGCTTTTTCAAACAAGAGATGGAGTTATCTCTAATTGGACTTCAAAACGCCGGTAAAACATCTCTCGTAAATGTTATTGCGGTAAGTTTAAAGACTAAGTTCAATATTTATTTGTTCTCGTTTATTTAATCTCTTGGTTTTGATACTAATGAGGATAATTTTCGGTTTTTTCGCTCTTGTTTGTAGACCGGTGGGTATAGTGAAGACATGATTCCAACAGTATATTTTCTTTCTCCTTTGCTATAATGTATTTTTCGGTCGGTAAATAGATTAAACCATGAAATGTCAATGAATTTATTCAGTTATCCCGTGTACCTATAGGTAGGCTTCAATATGAGGAAGGTTACAAAAGGAAACGTCACGATAAAGTTGTGGGATCTTGGAGGTCAACCGAGGTTTCGTAGCATGTGGGAGAGATACTGCCGTGCTGTCTCTGCTATTGTGTACGTCTTATTATAAACTACTCCGTGTATGTGCTTTACTTTGGTTGTTCTGCTTTGTCATTTTTTTTTCCGAAATATAGATATGACTCGAATTATAATGATTTTTTTTATCATGTTCTTTATGATAAAAAATGATATTCATGTTGAGCTTAATTTGTAGTGCTCGATATCATGCGGCATATTTTTCTTCAACTAGACCAAATTTAGAATTCTAGACTGATCATAGTCTTGCATATTTGTTATTGGTGCTACAAGAATGTATGCCATTGTTATGCTGTACTTTGCATTTCCTTAAATATGCAATTAACTAATGGCAAACTAATACACGAAGGGTGTGTTTGGAAACCCAAAATTTGAGAATTCAATTCAGTTCATTTAATTTTGTATAGAAAATTGTTTTCCCGAATTGAGTTCCTTCAAATTTTACGTTTCCAAAACATATGGGAAAATTACTCCATTATATGAATTCATCTCGATTTGCTGCTTCATTTAAGTGGCTACTATTTTAGCCATTTTTAGGATATTTGAACAGGGCAAAGATCTCGATTTTCTCTTTATGGTAGATGAGTCTTGTAGATCATTATCTTGTTTGAGTGCCTGTTGCTCTTGAATATCGGAATACAGTTGTTCCCCACTGTCATATGATTATTTCACTTTTTTCCCCGAGTTCGATAGGAAGATCATTGTTTCCTTTGCCTCGGAAATAGATGCTATGTAGCGTAGACCTTTCACTAATTTCTCTATTTCAGTTATTTAGCATTTTCAGATTTAAAAATTTGTTTTCTGCATAAGTGATTGAGTTAGACCTGGGATTTTTTAAATTAATATAAATTTCATAATGTTACGAAGTTTAGCCTAATAATAATAATGTCGAATACGTGTTTACAGTTACGTGGTAGATGTGGCTGATTTTGATAACTTGTCAGTCTCGAAAGGCGAACTTCACGACCTTTTGAGCAAGCCCTCATTGAACGGCATTCCCTTGTTAGTACTCGGGAACAAGATCGACAAACCCGGGTCTATGTCAGAAGAAGCTTTCGTAGAAGAAATGTAAGCGACAATAATACCCCTCATCCAAATTTCTCAAAACATCTTTAGCTATTGGTCATCACACCCTTTTTCGTCTTTTGCAGGGGGCTCAAATCTATTACAGACAGAGAAGTGTGTTGTTTCATGATTTCCTGTAAAAACTCGACCAACATCGATACAGTTATCGATTGGCTGGTAAAGCATTCGAAATCGAAGAATTGAGGGGCGGATTTCGGCTGGATTGAATCGAAATGAGATTTAGTTGATTTTTCTTTCCAATGGATGGATGAAAATTATAGCATGTGTAGTTTTGGGTTGGCATTCAAGGTATGAGAGCCTTGTATTTGTCTTTAATTGTTGAAACTCTAGTTTCATTTTTATGTACAGATACTGATTTGTGATGGAATTTAAAAATTGAAGGTGGATTTTGGTTTTTGGGTTAAAATAATGATTTTATGTTGGTGGCATTTGGTACCTTGTTTATTAACATACTAATTTTATTGGTTGGACATTATTTTTCTCAATTTGATTAGGAATTTCACTTCATTTATGACGGAAATTTTTATATCAGTCCCGGTATTTTAGGGTGGAAAAGTGTCGTTCCATACATCAATCGATACATGTCCCATCATGTAGGAAAAAGTGGATATGGGGGACATGTATCGATTGATATATAGAACGACACTTTTCCACGTCAGAATACCGGAGCCTATATAAAAGAACTAGCAGACATAATATTGTAGGTTATTCGTGTTTGCTTAGCATTTTGACCATATTTGATATTACTAAACTGGAAATACAATTCAACGTGATTTTATATATATATATATATATATATATATATATATATATATTAGCAGTTTCAGGGTTTAACGAGGTTAAGTAAAAAGTAAAAGGAATTTTTTTTATTTATTGGTAATATTTTTATGGAAATTATAAGGAGAGGTTGGCTAGAATATTTATACTAGTACTCTCTACTCTTTGATCATTTTTTAAGTTTTTCCTTTTCAACATGTACTTCCTTGTGATGTCATTACTTCATTTTTTTATATATTTTTTTACTTTATTTTATATTTATCTGGCAAATCGTTGAATTTTTTGATATGTCACTTTAGAGTTTTTTGTTCGTTTCATTTTTATGTTCGATTATAATATACTTTTTTCGAGTTTTTATGTTTGAAGATATATAACATATGATACCAGTATTTTACCATCATCATACCAGGTGTGAAAAATTAAAACCATAAAAATTTATTTTATGAAATAAATAAAATAAAAATCACTCTTACCAGCATTATACCGGGTATGAAAAATAAAAAATATAAACATATATTTTTATATAAGAAATCAAATAAAAACCACATTTATACCATCATTTTACCATGTTTATACCAGGTGTGATTAAACAAAATAGCAATCGAACAAATAATACGTTTTTACTATCATTATATCAGGTTCATACCAGCAGAATAAAAAAATATATTTATATCAGCATTATATCAGGTGCGATTAAACAAAATCTCAATAAAATAAAAAATACATTTATACTAGCAGAATATAAAAAATTATTGAATGTGAAGGAACCACTGTATTTAATATAAAAGTTGTTGGCAATAAATTTTTCATTGATGAAATTATATATAGTCTTTAACTCATGTGTATTAGATTTATATGTATGATATTTTAGAAATACATCCAACACATCATTGTGAATGGTTTTGATATTTTTACAACAAAAATATAACTCCATAATTAAACTAATTTATTATTCATTAAATTAAAAATAATTTAATTTTAGTTCAACTCTAGGTAATTTTAAATTTAAGTTCTTAGTTTAAAAATTCAAAATTACAGAATCATTATTTTTAAAATATAAAAATAATAATAAATTAAGATTAACTTGATTGATAATGAATGTGAATTAACAAAACCTGCCCAATTTTTTTTGTTATCAAAAGCATGGTTTTGAAAATCGGACCGGATCGATTAGTTGGACTGATTTCGATCGTAATCGGTGTTTGATCTGGTTCGATTTGACTGAATTCTTGACACAGTTAAGAATTGATCAATAATTGGTTGAACCGACCGGTTTGACCGGTGACCGATGATCGATTTTCGATTCTCTTAAATCATGTTTTTTTAAAAATTGTTAGTGGTGGGAATTGAATACAAAACCTCCAATATAGGTTTCAATACATGCTCTACCACACACAAATATTAACAAAACCTCCAATATAGGTTTCAATATAGCTACCACATACAAATATTAACATTTTCTTCTTATATACTTTTATATATTATATTGTTAATTTTTAAATTATTTTAATAATATTTTATTATAAAAAAATCATAATAAATATTTTTTTATTTCATATACTACACATTTTATTAAATTTAAAATATTTCTTTCAATAATATTTTTGAATGTTTTTTATAACAAAATAACATATAAATTTTTTAAATAACATTACTTTAAGTTTTTTTAATTAAATTTATATTAAATAGATATATAATTTTTTTATTTTACATATTACGTATAAATTTTAATTCTTTTAATACGTAATTTTTATATATCATAAATCAAATTTATTAATTTTTTTATCCTATCTATACAATATAGAATTAAGTTTGCATTCTTTCGTTAGATTATATTAATTATTATCTTATGTTTTATTTTTATTTAAAATATAACTTTAAATTATAAAATATTTTATTTAATATTATTAATTTTTATATGAATATAACTTATACTACATACTTAATATCAAATTATATAAAATATTTAATATTTTTACATATTTTAAGAAAATCCGAATCAACCACCAATTTAATTCAGTTTAACTTTAAATCGATGAACCAGTATCTTTATCAGTATCTTCATTTAGCTAACTGAGCTATACTATACCGAAAGTCTTGTAATATCATAAACGAGTGTCAATAAGTCGAGAAATTGGTGTGATTTGGGAAATCATATTGACCCAAGTCAAAGCTTTATCTGTTAGTTTCTCGAGAAAATGAATCAAAATCCAATAGAAACCGTCTCAATGGCCTTTCCCTCCTTTTCCATCAACTTTCCCGCCATCCAAGTAGAGAATCAGTGCTCACATATCTTATGAACAGCGTTCGAATTAAGCTCCTCAGGTATTTAACAGTCTTTTAGCAATTAGTTTTGCTTCTGATTCTCAGCTCTTGCTATGCTGCTTAATTCCGCTATCTGTTTACTTTTTTCTGGTAAATTTATATCCCTCTCTGTTGTTCAATCATGTGATTTTTCGTCCTTGAATTTTTTTCGCTTACGATTACATTACCTTTTTTTTCTTCTCTTATTGGATATAATTAGAATAGATTCTATTTTTGTATCCTTATTGAATTCTAGGTTTCAAGCGATATAATTTGTGAATTGCAGTTCTTAAAAGATTGAATTGCATTGAATCTGCTAGTACTTAATGATTTCAATATCATGATCCGTGAACTTAACTCCACTGTGTTGTATTAACTCGATTTGCATGAGAGCTTTACTTACAAGGGATGCTATAAGTTGTTTCGAATTTGACGATTTTCGGATTGTTTCTTAATCTCCTATTAATCTGGATTTATGATTTATTAATTGGGTCACTCATTTATATGATTAATCCCTTCCACATAAGTAATCAGTTTCATCTACACTATAGATCAAAAACTGCATTGGTTCATTGAATTTATTACCATCTGTGTGATATACCATATTGAAGTGTTTCTGCAGTTTAATTAAGCTCAACTGACTGGACAAAGGTATCTTATTGATAATATGGAAAACGAGTACCAAAACTGTATGAATTTTGAATTGTTTAAACAGAACAGATATGACTTGGAAAATAAATGATTGGAAATTTTAGTTTACAGTGCTGCAGCTGAATTCAGGCCAAAAGTATGTTAAGTTTAGTATCTACCAGAAAAATAGCCATGAAATTAGTAATTTTTAACTTTTTTTGTTGTAGTTCTTCTGTTCTAATCAGTTACGGGGGAAAAGAATTTGGACTTTAATATTAGAAAACCAAATGGCCAGCTGCTGATGTTATTCATCCATTGTAAGCTTGAGTGAAGCAGTGTTCATATTTTGGATCGAATTCAACACGTCTCTATACAGGTATGAGTAAGAAATTATTTTTATTATAAGTTTGATGCAACCGTTTCTATGCTTAACAACATATCAATGGCAGTTCATGTATAACATTGATAGGTATTGAATGTTTTCCGGAAATGAAATGTCTAAATAATTTCCATGGTTGACTTGGACTTAGTTTCCTTTGCCGAAATACTATGCAATTAGTAGTCATCTGCATATCATATTCTCATCGTTCTTCTAGATAAATTGGTATGATGCGGAGTTTTGTGAAAAAACCAGATAATAGGTGGTTGCAGAATTATGAGTTTGGCTAGTAGAAGAATTGATATGGGGCAATCCAAGAATCAAACTCAGGACCTCTTGCACCCATAGCGTAATAGCGATAAAGTGTACCACTAGACCAAATTTCCACTCTTTTATATTGATTATCATGGGCACTATGTTGTGGTGATCCAGCCACAATTTTTGAAAATTTTGAAACACAACTTGCCTTGCCCTTGGGTTATATGGTATATGATTGGAAGAACGGTTTATTTTGGTAATTAGTTGCTCCTTGCTGTGTTTTTTGGATTATATTAGCCACCAGCTTCCTTTGGGTGTTGTCAAAGACAGTCGAAAACTACTTGTTACAGCCGGTAGAAAAGACATTTTTGCCCTTACTTAAAAATCAAAAGAATTTGGCACGAGGGGTGTGTGTGTGTGCGCGCGCGCGCGCGCGCAATGGTATTGGGCTTGAGGTAGGTGGGTGTTGGAGTATAGGAAGAAATTTGTAGCGATTTCCTACATGTTGATTTTTAGACTAATGCCATTCTTTTAAGTCCGATATATCCACTCAAAGGCTTCTATTATGATACAAAATTCAAGTTCCAGTCCTTCCTGGCCTAATATGTACATTAGAGAAAATAAAAGAGGATTTATACCAACTGTCTCTTTCTGATGCTTTGATCAATATTATTGTGGAAAAAAGGCAAATTTCACTGTGGGACACTTCTTGGCCGATATGAGTGGACTTAGAATTAGCTCAGAATCTACTATATTCTAATATTTCTGTCTGGCCATTAAACGAATTCTTGCTTCTGCAGCTAAAAATCTCTGTTTTCTCAATATATAATTACTTTTCTTTTTTGCTTCCGAACTTGTTTGCTTGGTTTCATGTCATTAGTTGTTTAAATTGTTTGAGTATATTCTCTTTCTTTTGAGTATTATAGAAAATACAACAAAGGGGATAGGGATAAAGGTTAATGCCTGGGATTTAATCCCAGGAATTGCAACTTCCTTTGTTAATATAGGTTGAGAGAAAATATCTGGTTCACTAGGTACTTAGAATCTTATTCAAAAGAAAATATTTGTGCACTCATGAAATTTCATGCTGTTATGCAGTATCAGGAACGATCAAGTGTTGATTTAACTTGATTGCCAGAAATAAAAGTCTATATTGCCCCCACTCTCTTAAAGTAATAGTCAGAATCATAAACCATAGTATATAGTTTGTTACTTAATTACTAAACAAAAAATATTCGTTTGGTGATTTTAGGACAGATGTCAAGCCAGATTTTTCTCATAATAAAGGAAAAAAAAGAAACAAAATGATGGGGGCATTCCGAGAATCGAACTCGGGACCTCTCGCACCCGAAGCGAGAATCATACCACTAGACCAAATGCCCATTTATTGACATTTCCTTCTTAATTTCCTTATTAAATAGATTATCTTCTTTTCATATACAAGAAGGTTCAAATAAAAAATCCTCTAGTGTTGGACTTTTCTTGAAGCCCTTAGGTTAGGATAGAAAAGACTGAAGAAAATGATTTGGATTTTGTGGTTGTTTGAAATTCCATAGTCTAACATGCCACTAGTTGGGTGTCAAACTCGAGAGTGTGCAACAGGTCGTAGGAATGTTGTATCATCAGGGAAAAACCGACAATCCCGGCGAAAGTATTTTCGACAAGAAAGTCAATTTTCTTTTTTCCTAGCGGGACTGCCAGTGCGTGGGGGCGCGCGAGGCGTGCTCAAGTTTCATTAGTCAACTCTGTAGATTTTGAACTTGTATTTTCCTAGGTTTGTTTTTGTTCATTGCAATGACAAGATCGAAAGCAAATGCTTGGTACAACCATTTATCGGTTTCAGTCAAAATCCTTAGTCTTTTCGTTTGCACTTTTTGGTAGGGTAGAAATTAATTGAATTTCCATTTTCAATTGATGAATTAACCCCTGATACATGTAATTATGTTCTTCTGAAATTGCTGCCCATTTGGGAGCAAAATAGTTGATTTTTGAAGTTTGACTATGATAATTAGTTATTTTTTCCTACCAAAATGTCAACTTCCACTGGTAGTTTAGTTTTATTGGAACTTACTGGCAAAGATCTGTCAAGAAATACTAGGCTTTTCAAAATCATGCAATTTGATCTCTGACTACATCAACAAATTCTCTCTAACAGATGTTGTAGGACTTTTTCAAACTTAAATGTCTAGTTTATTTTCATGAAGTATATTTTAATATAAAATGAAATAAAATTTCTGTGTAGGATAATACACCCAAAAAATAAGGGGGCATTCCGAGAATCGAACTCGGGACCTCTCGCACCCAAAGCGAGAATCATACCACTAGACCAAATGCCCATTTCTTGATGCTAACTAATTTTTTTTTCTTTTTCAGGTAGAAAAAAGTTCACATAGTAAAATTTTGCATAATGCTCTCTCTCTCTCTATCTCTTTTCCAAGTATAAGCAATGAATATGCTCTAGATCTCCTAAGGCAATGCAAATATCTCAAGATTTCTTGAGTAATTTCAGTATTCATGTTAGAAAATAATCCGAAAATCTGTTCTACTTGAATCTGTGATTGTTTTCCAGTTGAATGGTTGAACTTAAACTTGAAATGAGCCATAGTATAGAATGGCAGTGCTCTTTGATTACTTGATAGCTAGAATCTTAGATGACAATAAAATATATGTGCATTTATGGAATCTCATGTTGTTCTGCAGTTGGCCTTAGGCCAGATCACATGGCCAAGTTATTTTATTTAAGTTGGCCGAACCATTTTTGGTTACCTATTTGGTCCCTAAGCTATGCAACCTATTATCTTTTTGGTCCCTTTAGTTCATATTATGCATAGTTACATCAATAGAGATTCTACAATTCAGGGCGCAAAAAGGTGCAGGTTGCATTGTGTAGAGAAGTTTTTGGTAATGGTATACCAAATGTCCGATGGTCGAAGATTCTCCGGAAACTTGTTATTTTTAAATCCTTCAAAATTGAGTCGATCTTGGTGCAAAAATGTTTTTTTACAATGTTTAACCATCATAGATTGTCTTTTCCTACATAAGTGTTAAGTTCGTGGGAAATTTTACATGGGTCTGGGTTTCTTAAATAGTTAAGAAACTGTTTATTAAAAGTCTGTCATTTGTCTTGTTTGACTACTTCATCATTGTCTCTGCAACAGATCTTGTAGAAAAGATTCAAATTTACAATTCTAGATCCATAATGTCCATTTTGTCCTCAATGACTGATGTGCCAAAAAAATATATTTGGGGCATTCCGAGAATCAAACTCGGGACCTCTCGCACCCAAAGCGAGAATCATACCACTAGACCAAAT